>OW386285.2:250644978-251244978 GCA_936432065.2 Rutpela maculata
ATAACAACCTATAGTCTAAGAGGCTAAAGCCCCATTTTTCTGATCCGAATCATTCTGTGGCTTATCTAAGGGACACATAACGGAGGAGGTCCAAAAATGGGAAAAGGACCAAGAAAAGTCCTACTCGAGGAATACTCCAGATCAAAGACAAGCCAAAAGGTTTATAACCTACTCGACAAAGAATGCCGCAAGGCTTCTCGAGGCTGATCACAGGCCTTCTAACTGGCCATTGCCCCTTGAGGTATCATCTCAAGAACATGTTCATGGAGATGACAAATGCAGATACTGTTAAGGTGCAACTGAGACTGCAGAACATATACTTTGCAAATGCAAGGTATTAATCCGCATTAGGCTAAAGAACCTAGAACAGTCGTAATTAACGCCTGAAGACATAGGAAAATTAGCTCTTTTTAGGATGAAAAAATTTTGGAACGAAATTTTTTTTTTCCGGATTTCTCCCTCCCCCCCCCGCTTATCAAAAAATTTTGGGTTCAGTGTTACCCCCCCCCCAAGCTCAAGGTCCAGATCCCCCCTTGTCACGATTACTTTGGAACGTTTAAGATATTGACTTAAAATATGGCACACGTATCCCTGTCAAAAAATCTCATCAATCCGTATTGAAAATTATCAAAAATTAATAAGTATCTATGAGAACCTATATGGTCAATAAGTTTCTATAAGAGTTAGGTAAAGTTGCTGTTAAAATTGTTATCAGTTTATATCAGAATTGACCAGCAAAACGAGTCAAGCCATATCCATTTGTAAATCCAAACATCAATGGGAATTTATGAGCACAGTATCTAATGTAATTCGTGCGGTTTTCCATGATTAAAAGACAAGTGTTTCTTTAAGAAACGAGCTGCATTAGGTTAGAACAGTTTTGATTTGCAATTGAAGATTACAAATTACAATGCTTGAATAGGGATTTATGAGATCAGTTTCTATGAGTATTAGTGTTTTTTTTTTCAGTAATATATTAAATGTGTTTTCATTTGTTTGAATGGGTAAAAAGAAAGGTCAGTTTTCAACTTCAATTACAAATACAAGTTTAATCGCTTCGAATGAGGTTATATGCGATCGATTTCTAAAAGTATTTATGCTGTTTTCCGAATATAATTGTGATGAGGTTTAATCAGTAACACATTGTTCACTATTTGTTATGATATGGTCGGAAATTCCAAGTACACATTTAGTATTCCTTCAAGAGGATTGATGAGGGCAGTTTCTACGAGTATCTATTTGTTGTTCCTATAGTAAATTATATAAGTCTTTATAGTACAGATTCGGATCTAATTTACATATGAAAATTATATCAGAATAAAGCAACCAAATATTTTAAACAGTATCTATTTGTAAATCCAAACATTTACTTATACTATCTCAATGAGAATTTATGAGAACAATATCTAATGTAAAACGTGCGGCTTTCCGTGGTTAAATGGCAAGAGTTTCTATAAGAAACGAGTTGCATTAGGTTAGAACAGTTTTGATTTGTAATTGAAGATTCAAAATTATAATGTTTGAATAGGGATTTATGAGATCAGTTTCTATGAGTATTAATGTGTTTTCTTCAGTAATATATTAAATGTGTGTTTTCATTTGTTTGAATGGGTAAAAAGAAAGGTCGGTTTTCAACTGCAATTACAAATACAAGTTTAATCACTTCGAATGGGGTTATATGCGATCAATTTCTGACAATATTTATGCTGTTTTCCGAATATAATTGTGATGAGGTTTGATCCGTAACAAATTGTTCACTACATGTTACGATATGGTCGGAAATTCCAAGTACACATTTGGTATTCCTTCAAGAGGATTGATGAGAGCAGTTTCTACGAGTATCTATTTGTTGTTCCTCTAGTAAATTATATAAGTCTTTATCAGTAAAGATTCGGATCTAATTTAAATATGAAAATTATATCAGAATAAAGCAACCAAATATTTTAAACAGTATCTATTTGTAAATCCAGACATTTACTTATACTATCTCAAGGAGAATTTATGAGAACAGTATCTAATGTAAAACGTGCGGCTTTTCGTGGTTAAGTGGCAAGTATTTCTATAAGAAACGAGCTGCATTAGGTTAGAACAGTTTTGATTTGCAATTGAAGATTACAAATTATAATGTTTAAATAGGGATTTATGAGATCAGTTTCTATGAGTATTAATGTTTTTTTTTCAGTAATATATTAAATGTGTTTTCATTTGTTTGAATGGGTAAAAAGGAAGGTCAGTTTTCAACTGCAATTACAAATACAAGTTTAATCACTTCGAATGGGGTTATATGCGATCAATTTCTAACAGTATTTATGCTGTTTTCCGAATATAATTGTGATGAGGTTTGATCCGTAACAAATTGTTCACTACATGTTACGATATGGTCGGAAATTCCAGGTACATATTTAGTATTCCTTCGAGAGGATTGATGAGAGCAGTTTCTACGAGTATTTATTTGTTGTTCCTACAGTAAATTATATAAGTCTTTATCAGTATGCATTCGGATCTAATTTAAATGCAAAAATCATATCAGAATGAAACCTCAAATATTTTAAACAGTGTCCACCTGTAAATCCAAACATATAAAGATAATATTATAATGAGAATCCATCAGAACAGTATCTACCCTACAAACACAAAAGGTTGGCCCTTTAGCGGACCATCACTGTGCCAGAAATGAAACTTCTGGCCCAGTGATGGCCCACTGATGGGCCGATCTTCGGTGTTTGTTGGGTAATGTAACGTGTGCGGTTTTCCGTGGCTAAATTTTAAAATTATTTGCAATAAATAAGCTTTAAGGGATTCGAACAGTTTTCATTTGCATTTCCAGATAAATAGTTTTAATTGTTAGAGATCTATGAGGTCAGTGTAATGTTTTTTTTTTCAATAAAATGTGTTTTTATTAAAAAAAAACATTACACAAAGACACTGATCTCATAGATCCCTATTTAACAATTAAAACTATTCATCTGGAATTGCAAATTAAAACTGTTCAAATCCGTTAAAGCTATTTATTAAAAATACTTTTAAAATTTAGCCACGGAAAGCCGCACGCGTTACATTAGATACTGTTCTGATTGGTTCTCATTAAAATATATCTTTAAATGTTTGAATTTACAAGTGGATACTGTTTAAAATATTTGGTTGTTTCATTCTGATATAATTTTTGTATTTAAAGTAGATCCGAATGCATACTGATAAAGACAAATTTTCTATTGGAACAACAAATACATACTCATAGAAACTGCTATCATCAATCCTTTCGAAGGAATGCTAAATATGTACCTGGAATTTCCGACCATATCGTAACATGTGGTAAACAATTTGTTACTGATCAAACCTCATCACAATTATATTCGAAATACTGATCGCATATAACCCCATTCGAAGTGATTAAACTTGTACCTATTTGTAATTGCAGTTGAAAACTGACCTTTCTTTTTACCCATTCAAACAAATGAAAACACATTTAATATACTTATTACTGAAAAAAATAACATTAATACTCATAGAAACTCATCTCATAAATCCCCATTCAAACATCATAATTTGTAATCTTCAATTGCAAATCAAAACCCGGTCTTCGAAGCGTGTCGCCCGGGTTGGCTCCGGCGGGTTATATCGCCTGTAGTCCCCCCTCAAGAAACATGTAATTAGGTTTGTAACCTGTTTGTTTCTTCTTTTAAATAAATAAATAAATAAATAAAAACTCTTGCCATTTAACCACGCAAAGCCGCACGTTTTACATTGGACACTGTCCTCATAAATTCTCATTGAGATAGTATAAGTAAATGTCTGGATTTACAAATAGATACTGTTTAAAATATTTGGTTGCTATATTCTGATATAATTTTCATATTTAAATTAGATCCGAATGCATACTGATAAAGACTTATATAATTTACTATTGGCACAACAAATACATACTCGTAGAAACTGCTATCATCAATCCTTTCGAAGTAATACTAAATATGTACCTAGAATTTTTGACCATATCGTAACATGTAGTGAACAATTTGTTACTGATCAGACCTCATCACAATTATATTCGGAAAACAGCATAAATACTGTTAGAAATTGATCGCGTATAACCCCATTCGAAGTGATTAAATTTGTATTTGTAATTTCAGTTGAAAACTGACCTTTCTTTTTACCCATTCAAACATATGAAAACACATTTAATATATTACTGAAAAAAAAAACATTAATACTCATAGAAACTGATCTCATAAATCCCTATTCAAAAATTATAATTTGTAATCTTCAATTGCAAATCAAAACTGTTCTAACCTAATGCAGCTCGTTTCTTATAGAAACACTTGCCATTTAACCACGGAAAGCCGTACGTTTTACATTAGATACTGTTCTCATAAATTCTCATTGAGATAGTATAAGTAAATGTAAAGACTTATATAATTTACTAGAGGAACAACAAATAGATACTCGTAGAAACTGCTCTCATCAATCTTTTTGAAGGAATACTAAATGTGTACTTGGAATTTCCGACCATATCATAACAAGCAGTGAACAATTTGTTACTGATTAAACCTCATCACAACTATATTCGGAAAACAGCATAAATACTTTTAGAAATTAATCGTATATAACCCCATTCAAAGTGATTAAACTTGTATTTGTAATTGCAGTTGAAAACTGACCTTTCTTTTTACCCATTCAAACAAATGAAAACACATTTAATATATTACTGAAAAAAAACATTAATACTCATAGAAACTGATCTCATAAATCCCTATTCAAACATTATAATTAGTAATCTTCAATTGCAAGTCAAAACTGTCCTAACCTAATGCAGCTCGTTTCTTATAGAAACACTTGCCATTTAACCACGGAAAGCCGCACGTTTTACCTTAGATACTGTTCTCATAAATTCCCATTGATGTGGTATAAGTAAATGTTTGCTGCTCCATTCTGGTAGAAACTGATAGAAATTTCGAAATTTCAGCAGCAGCTTTACTCCAGGCTCCAGTAGAGGGAGCTGTATACGTGTCGCTAATTCATATCTACTATAATGTGACCTAAGGAACTGACGTGTGTTTGTTAAATTAAAAGTAAAGCAGTCTCTTTCACTGCCAACTCATTCATTGCTTCTAGGCTAGAACAAGAACACCCGAGGAAATTAAGGACTTTGCAGTATTTTGTGTTTACCACAATATTAGTATTTCTATTTGAAATATGCAATTTAAACTGTTCATTTGTCGGCATGCATATCCAAATTAATACTAATAAAAAAGCAAAATGGAAGTTTACAATAAAAATGCATCTGTAAAATATACAATTGAAACTGTACATTTGTTGACATGTATATCCACATTAATACTAATAAAAAGACAATGTTGAAATTTACAATAAAAACATGTTGATAAATGGTGTGTTATATACGATAGATACTTGAGAAAGGACGGACTGGACTCTTATGATATTACTTATAGAAAAGTCTAGAATCTCTTTAAAGTTGTATCTGTAATTTCATATGTTTACAGATATAAGGGCAAGGGTGCATTTGCAGACACTAAACTGTAGATTTGTTGATGTATATTTCATATAAGTACTCATGAAAGGGCAACATGATAATTCCAAATAGCTCATTCGGAATTACTGTTTCATAACCGATTTAAAACTTAATAAAACAGATAAAATCCTGTCTGTATAATAATAATATAACTTATAGGAACGATAAAACCGCATCACTTTTTTTTTATAAGTTTCTATGTGGAATTTTTGGTAGGGATGTATTTTAACGAGATCTGGAACTAGATTATATATCGATCTTATTCCGTTGCAGAGTTGAAGGTAAATGAGGTAAATAGGCAAATAGGTAAATCAAGCAATTAAGAGTGCATGAAATTGGTGTTTAGTAAATATAAGAGGAGCTGAGGTCTCAAAAACATTTTTGGCAGTAGCCATCTCTATTACCACCCCCACCCCATTATTAAGGGGGGTGAAAAAATATTGTGATTTAGTGTGTATACAGGAACCAGTCATCAAGAATCACCACCCCTACTACTGATGGGTTTTTGGGGTACACGATTTCAAATATTATACTATTAAAGTTCCATAAACAATTATTTCCACTTAGTGGAGTGCAAATATAGTATTTTCGTTGTAAGAGACTTAGAGAGGAAGTCTTAATGTGGAAGTAGTGGTTCCTTAGGCAGCGGTTTTTAATTTTACAACATGCAATAAAATGGTTATATTTATGACAATTGGCACAAACTTTACCATAAGCGGGACATTTCCCTGGCTCATGTCGATACGCATACTTTTGGCATGGTGGTCTCTGATATCGTTGCGTATTCTTGTTTCGGTAATTTGCTTGATCTCGTCTCTGGATGTTCCTACCTGTTGGTTTCCTCTGATGCTTATGGACCTGGTCGATGTTGACGTGTTTATTTGCTCCAGCTCCATTAATAATAAGTCTGTTCTTCTCTCTTACGCTTTCACTCGTGACACATATTTTAACAGCATCTGCTAGGCTATCAACGTCTTCTTGCAGAAGTTTTTCTCGAACCGCTTCCGATCTGATGCCACATATTAAAACATCTTTTACAAGACTCTCTCTCAGCATTCCCAATTCACATGATAAGGACAAGTTTTTTTAACTCGGTGACGTATTGTTCCATCGTTTGGTATTCAGTCTGCTCATAAGTGAGAAAGGACAATGTTAAAAATAGCCGGTTTTTGACCCCTCCGGGCAACGAATATCGACATCAAAATTCGATTCTGTATGGTTCATAGAAACAGAAAATGCATATTAGACACCCTAATTTTCCGGGGAAAATTAGTATACAACCTTCAAAATATAAAATCCACCCTCAGACCAAAGTTGCCATTGTAGTGACGACATATATATATTTATGTGTAAAATTACAACAATAGGAATCTACAAGTACTTGAAATTACTTGTAGACTATGTACTACCCCCAACTATCCCAACTAGAGGGTGTCAAGCAAAAGAGACGTGTAGCAAAGATTATCGATTTTTTGGCACTGATGGGAAACGACTTTAGACGCATAATAGCGATTGTATATTGTTTATACATATAAGTAGTGTACACTAGAAACTCCCATTAAGCGAGAAAATTGTTAAACTACCCGTAAAGTACAAAAACTACCCCAAAACTTACAACGGGAACGTAAGAATTATAAATATCCAGAAAAAGTAGTACGAGTACGACGACTTCATTATATTTCTATGTAAAATAGCAACAATAGATAACTACAAAGATTCAAAATTGTTTGATCATATTTTTTTATCCCAAACTACCCCATCTAGAAGGTGGCAAGCGAGAGAGATGAGTAAGGCGATTTTTGGTAACGTTGAGGTATGAATACACCTCCAAAATTGCGATTGCAAACCGCAGGAAGAATTGATAAACTACCCTGAAAGTACAAAAACCAACCCCAAACCAGCAATAAAAACGTGAGTCAAAAATCCAATGGAATGTTGCAAATAGTCTATGCAATTAAGCATTATAAGGCGACTTTTTTGTAAATATTTCGTGCAAAGACGAGATTATGTCCTCCTTTCGTTTTCGAGGGTGCTGAATGAGATGAAAGTGGTGGGAGAAGTTTTTGACCGCCGCAACCCCCAGAAACGGTAAAAAAATCACCCCTTTATGTTTTCATATATAAACAGGTCTGGGGAGTGATTCATCAACGGGTTATACTTGAAATAATATGGAAGGGGGTTGTAGAGTAAGTGGAAGCGAGACAGCATTCCTAGGGCGTTGACTAACCCCTTCCGAAGGGTGCAAAATCTTTTTTTTTTCAAATGATTCGGTTCAAACGCGTATTCCTCCGTTTTCTGGGTCGCTGATCTCGGGAAAAATATTCATTTTTAGCTCCAAATCCTCCCCATCCCTCAAACGGGCATAAACCATCCCTTACTCACCAGAAAGCAGGCTATCTACGACTTACAGGTTTTTCGACACATGATCGTTATTTCTGTGCATATCCCTTCATTTTTCATGGAAGAGAATGTGGTAGCGTAATGGGGGTTGCTTCAACCTTCAACCCTTCCAAGGGGTGAAAAATTTATAAATTATATTTTTATCGTGATCAGCGCTTGCGAAAACGGGGGAGGGCGTATTGACGATCCATAGTGTAATAAATGAATTTTACACCCCTTGGAGGGACTGAAGCAACCCCCGAGGTCGCTACCCCCATCTCGTCCGTGAAAAATGAAAGGATATCCACAGGAATAACGACCATGTGCCTAAAAACGTGTATATCCTGGATAGCATGCTTTCTGGTGAGTAAGGGGTGGTTTCTGCCCATTTGAGGGATGAGGAGCGAAAAATGAATATTTTTCCCGTAATCAGCGATCCCGAAAACGGGGATATACGCGTTTGAACCGAATTATTTGAAAAAAAATTATTTTCCATCCCTCGGAAGGGGTTAATTAACCCCCTAGGCCTGCTGTCTGGATTCCAGTTACTCTATAATCCCCTTCCATGTTATTTTAAGTATAACTCGTCAATAAATCACTCCCCAGAAGCGTTTATATATGAAAACATAAGGGGATCCATAAAAGGGATGGTTTTTTGGCCGTTTCAGGGGGTTGCGGCATTCAAAAACTTCTCCCACCGCTTTCATCGTATTCAGCACCCTCGAAAACGAGGGGAGGAGGTAATCTCGTCTTTGCACGAAATATTTACAAAAAAGTCGCCTTATAATGGCATCGTTACATAGACTATTTGCAACATTCCATTGGATTTTTGACTCGCGTTTCTATTGCTGGTTTGGGGTTGGTTTTTGTACTTTCAGAGTAGTTTATCAATTCTTCCTGCACTTTGCAATCGCAATTTTGGATGTGCATTCATATCTCAACGTTACCAAAAATCGCCTTACTCATCTCTCTTGCTTGCCACCCTCTAATATGGGGCAGTTTGGAATAAAAAATAATGCACAAACAATTTTGAATCTTTGTAGTCACCTATTGTTGCTATTTTACATACAAACATAATGAAGTCGTCGTACTCGTACTACTTTTCCTGGATATTTATAATTCTTACGTTCCCGTTGCAAGTTTTGTGGTAGTTTTTATAGGCCAGGAAACGAAGACATTAATTCGGAAATAAATAGTGCTCAACGGATTATTATTTTAAGTTCTAGGGTTGACCCTTAGGAGTAACATATCAAAAATCCCCAGCCGTGGGCCTCATGCGTTAAGCGGGAGGGGAGTGGAAAGGGTCGGTTTGTAGGTTTTTCGTTATTATCTCGAAAACTAAGCATCCTAGCGAAAAGGTTATTCTATACAAAATTAAATTTTCTACAAAAAAGGTTCTATTCATTTTTTCGCTAGGGGCAGTAGTTAAGGATGTACGTGAGTTTGAAAATGCGAATAGCTGGAAAAACTGTGTATTGTGGGAGGTAATGGTTAACAAGTAGAACATTTTATAATATTACAAGGATTTACGAGGCCCTACTAAGTAATTGATCGAGTTCATCGTCAAGATCATCATCATTGTCGTCGCCGTTGATGCTGAGGATTGGAGGGCCGTTGGTACACGAAGCGCGGCAACTGCTGCACACAAGCGAGCAGGGTATGCCTGCTTTACGGCACCCGCAACGGCCTCCGCAACCAGTTGTGCACTCGCAAAATATGCTATTGAGGACGGATTCTGGCGTAACTGGGTCCGTGCTTGTGACGCGTGTAAGGAGGTAAGGAAGCCATCCGACCACCTCATCCATCCCCTATAGGTCAACCCTACAACTCAAAATAATAATCCGTTGAGCACTAAGTATTTATTTCCGAATTGGGGGATTTTTCGGTCTTCGTTTCCTGTACTATTGTACTTTACGGGTAGTTTAACAATTTTCTCGCTTAATGGGAATTTCTAGTGTGCACTACTTATATGTATAAACAATATACAATCGCTATTATGGGTCTAAAGTCGTTTTCCATCAGTGCCAAAAAATCGCCAATCTTTGGTACACGTCTCTTTTGCTTGACACTCTCTAGTTGGGATAGTTGGCGGTAGTACATGGTCTACAAGTAATTTCAAGTACTTGTAGATAGATGCCTATTGTAATTTTACACATAAATATATACAAGTCGTCAATACAATGGCACCTTTGTTGGATTTTTGTATTACATTACCACTGCTGGTCTGAGGGTGGTCATAGGGTAGTATACTAATTTTCCCCGGAAATTTAGGGAGTCTAATATGCATTTTCTGTTTGTATGAACCATACAGAATCGAATTTTGATGTCGACATGCGTTGCCCGGAGGGGTCAAAAATCGCCTATTTTTAACATTGTCCTTTATGATGTTCAAATGCTATATTTTTCTTTGGACTAAATGCTGTTGAAATTTATCAATCAATGGCACAATTTTATCTCTATCAGCTTGGGTAAACTCAAAGGTGTTAAAGATTCTCATGCCTTCCTCGCCAATCAGGGTAAGTAGGTAGTTGTGCACATTGTGGTTTTTCTTCCTTCTTACATATTTCTGTAGCCACTAAGTACCTAAGTCTCAAAACGTTGTCTCCAAACTTTCCAATTTTCGCTTATATTACCTGTCATCGACATGGGTGGTACTCCTCTAAAGTCCATTTTCTAAGTTTTTCTTTTTTATTTAAACTAGAATATCTATATTTTCGAATTTTACTTGAAAATCAGATGATATTTCCTTTATTATTATTTTAAAATATTCTATCTACTCGCCGATGATTGCAGATTTTACTTTTCTTTTTGTCGCAGGGCCATGTCATGTCTTTTTTAGGTTAGAGCTCCTATTAAAGAACTTATATCTAGATACATAACAGGCTATCTTTTCACTATATACCTTGTTTGCTCCTAACATAGTCACATTATATGTCCATTAAAAAGAATAGATGATGATCACATCCCATAGGCAACAGTGGCGTTGTGTGTGTACACTGAGAGAAGATTTTTGCAGTGACAGCCAAAAATCAGGCTACAGCAGCAAGAAAATCTATTTGAATAGGCGCCAGCCAAAAATTTTCGTAGGGCAGTAAAATTCGTTTTACTTGAATTATTTTAGTGCAATAGTAAAGTTACTTTATAAAATATTATTAAAATGTTTCATCTAGCCACCGTAAACAAACTTTACTGTTATAATAAAGAAATAGTATTGTTGCAGCAACGATATTTATTTACTAATGCAAAGTATCTGGCTACGATAGTCAATTCTTTTTACTTACAGCAACATTTTTTATTATCACTCCATGGTTTTTTTAGTGCTGTAATTAACTCCTTTCTTGTTGTAGCAAAGTCACTGATTAGACAGAGCAGGAACTTGATTGCAGTAGTATCATTTATTTTTAATTGCAGCAAAAAAGTTTACTACCATTGCAAGGTTTTTCTAGTACCCCAGTTAGTTTCCTTTTTATTGCAGCATATATAGCTTTCCTAATTTAGTAATAAATTAGCCTGCCTCAGAAAAGATATTCCGTCATACCATAAAGTTTTAAATCAATAACAGTGAAATTTCTTAATTAGAATAGAATGGCCATTTTGCTATTATTGTAAAGTATATCTGCTGCGGGAATAAACATTTTTTGCTGGAAAATAAACAGAGGGAGCTAAAAAATGTTTGTCTGATAAAATATTCTCATATAGAAACATGTTTTACGAGGAAAATAATTTTGTTATAAAGTCGATTTACTTTTCTATCAGTTAGTCATACTTTGTCATTGCCAGTTTTCATAACTACCGCACATAAACAAGCATTTATTTTATCAAAAATATTTTTTTTACAAAAAATATCAAAACTTAAATATAAGCAAATTTTTTATACCATCTTGCGTGATGGTATAAAATGCTCCTGTCTCTAAAGAAATTAAAGGAATTTATATTTTCCTAAATTTTGTAATTTTTTCTTGAATATATATATATATAAATATGGAAAAATGGAAACTGGCAATTACCAAGTACATAATACTAATTGATGATAATGCAAATAAACTTTATAACAGAACCATTTAAACATATGTGAATCCGAGTCTGAATCCGAGAAAATTTTATATAAACAATAATTATTTCTGAGCTACATGCATGCATGTCCTCAAATAGTTTCAGCAGAAAATATTTATTCCTAAAATATAATTTTACAGAATGCACATCTTGTCTAATTAAAAAATCTATATTACTAGTGGCCTTAAACTCTGACATAAATTTCTGTGGCAGACCAATGTTTTATTCCAGGTAATACGAGTTTTTTGCTTGTAATTTAAATTAGCCTTTAAGAAATTTCATTTGCATTCGAAAAAATCAAAATAACCTAGTGAAGGGTTATCTTCAAAGATTGATATTTTCTGTTGAAATTGAAAAATGAAATTTGTAGCTCCCTCACTAGGTTTACTTACTTAATAAGTACACTGAAAAAAATATTTTCGTAATATTAATGAATAAAGGTTCATTGGCTAAGAATTTATGAATCTCTGTTTATTGATATAATGTACGTTCATTAATACAATGTACACATTTATTTATCCTATGTACTTAAAAACCTAAATGTATATTAATAAATAGATTCACAATTTTCAGCCGATGAACCGATTCATTAATATTTCGAACATATTTTTTTCAGTGTATGAAAAATAAATGTTATATAACGACTAAATACTTGCTCACCTTACATGAAGAATATTTTTTTTAAGGAAATAATTTTCTCCCAAACAAGACAATGAATAATGAATATTAAATTATCTAAACATGAAACTGCAAGCGAAAAATTGGTATACCTTGGAAAGAAATTGATTACTACGGTCAAGGATTTTGTATAAATGACTAAAACCAATTAAAAAATAAACATTTATTTTGGTAGGTAGGTATACACAGCCTAGTATAACAACCTTTAAAAGTAAAAAATATATAAAACGTAATCATCATCTACTTTCATAATTCGTTTGCCACTTTTGGTTTTATAAAAGATCCAGAGAGTCATTTGAATTTGTTATAATTACTATAATTTTGAGAATGAAAAACAAATTTAAAAAATACAATCTAAAGATAACCTTTTTTATCTTAACACCATTGTAAAATATATTGTATTCAAAGACTAAATAATATAATATATATTATATTATTTAGTCTTTGTTGTATTGTAAAAACCTACATTTTGAAAAAAAAACGTCCTTCTACGAGTTGATGCACTCAAACAATAAGCGATTAAAATTTCGAAACCTTTTCTTATTTTTAACCGTTTCAATAAATATTTAAATTTGGCACGAATGTTTAGTTCAATAACGGGCATAGTTCCACCAACTTTCGTTCAAATTGGTGCATTATTACGTTATATTTCTTAAATTATCAAAAAAGGCAATTTTAGTGGTTTTTATTTTCTTACATGTTAACAAATTATCAGGAAGTTTCTTCATATGCCTAGTCTTATTCATAATTTTATTGTGAATAGTTTGATATTTTTATTTTTGCGATACGATTACTAAGATCGGAGATAACAAGGAAAATAACAGAATTTGCTGGAAAATAAATTGTTAAAATTTTACAAGAAGCAATGGAAAACTGCTCGTAGCACATTTTATACCTTCAACAGATTAAAACAATAAAATTGCTGTAGGCAAAGAATTCCTTATTGATCTATTTTGATCTTTAATTTGACTCCACTACCACTAAAAAATTGCAACAAGAATCAGACCGTTACCTCTCCAAGTCACACGCATGACTTGATGCATAGGTACCTAAAAACATTAATATGGCGTTTTATAGGGCAGTTATGATGAGATCGTCTTATTAATATTGACAGTAGACACCGCGATTTAAAAAACCAAAAGCAAAAGCAAACGACTTACCAAAGTCTTTATAATAATAATGCACTGCACAATACATATACAAATACTTATTGAAATGACTAAATGCATGACGCGGAGTCAACGTAAACACCATCAGCGAAGAATGGAAACAAAATGCAGGAGAGAAACAATTCGTGATGTTCCGCCTGAATAAAAGTTGACCGATTGTGCCCGAATGGTGTTCTGATTATCTATCTCAGCAAAGAACTTTGCAGGTGCCAAGGCATGTGATGTCCCATTCGGCCTCTTAATTGAGATCACCGGGGTGGGTCGGAACGCGCCAGGAACGGTTGATGCGATGTCAGTGCTTTCCACGTGGTGCGGTCTGCGCAGGGTGAGCGCTCGGGCATACTGAGTGCAAACTGTTTGTGCTCAATGTGTGCGGGTGCACGCTGAGTGCGGGCTGTGTTACGTGGCTTAGCCCCTTGCCTCTCACCTTTCAAGATCGTCCGCCCGTGATGATGAATCACAACCTGCACGAGGTGGCACTGCTTAAACAAAAGGCGGCGGATCTAGACCGGGAGGTCAATAAACATTCCCCAAGCTAAGGTGTAAGCCATCGTGCCGATGGCTGAATGGTACCAGGGATTTGGTACCGTAAACGATACCTATGGGAAACCGGGCGAAATCCCATAGTATTTAGCCTTGCCCCCGTAACAGGCTCTGCGGGGGTCGACCACTTTTCCTGATTACTCGTGGGAACTATATGGACCCTAAAAATCAATTTAAAATACCCCCCCTCTCTAAGGAGTGCTCTGATAACAGGGCCTCCTCCTCCTCTTTTTCCGGGGAGTGTTCCTCAACAGGGACCTCCCCACTCCTACGTATGGAGTGCCCCACAAATGGGGAACCCATCTCCCTTTCAACCGAGGAAGGCTCCTCACAAGGAGCCTTTCCCATCCCAACTCCCACTTCAGGGGGGCGCTCCGCTCTTGGGGCCCCTTCTTTTTCAGCCGGCGCAGAAGGGCGCACATCTTCGGACGTGCCCCATAAGCGACGGAATCGTTGTGGCGCGGCCCGAAAAAGGGCCAGGAAGGCGCGCGAAATGGACATCGCTAGGGGGGTACACCTCAAGAGATCGGCTCCAAACGGGGCCACTCTGAGGGAGAGACCCCTCCTGGTGTTTCCAGACCAAAAAAGAGAGCCAGACCTGATCTTACCTACAGTCAGGCAGCTGACATTAAAGGCATTAAGGTGGCGGTAGCGGCGGCGGGTTTTCCCGCCGTGCGTCTTACTGACGACCTGACGGCCAAAATACAAGAAGCCCTAGATACTCATATGGATGGGCTCCCTGAAGAGGGGCCCCTCCCAGAGTTCGACGGCTTCCACCTAACAGAACAAGGAGTGGTACAACTGTTCTGTGGGGATGACATGTCCCTGGCGTGGCTCAGAACAGCCATGGGGGACATCTCCTCCGTAGACGGCGTGCCACTCCAACTCCTGGAAGGGGAAACCCTTCCTAGATACAAGAAGATGGTGGCAATGGTCCCGGGCAAACCTGCGGACCAGGCCACCATTCTAAAAAGACTCAAGCGGCATAACCCCGAGCTCCGAACGGAGCTGTGGAAGGTCCGCGACGCTCAGATGGTTGAAGCCAAGGGGCTTAGACTAATCCTGGGCGTCGACGAGGCCTCTGCGGCTTAGGAGTACCGCGCACAGGCCGGGATCATTAAGGTGGCCTTCCGGGACCCCAAACAACAATCCCGGGACACTGCAGTCGGCGGCTCGAGAGCGGGCAACGACGAAACAGAGTCGGACACGGCGGCACCAGCCACGGAGGGGCTGCCTGGTCCCGAGTAGAGTAAGTTTAAAAAAAAAAAAAAAAAAAAAAAAAAAAATGGAAATACTCCAAATTAATCTGCAACATAGTGAGCCGCCTTCTGCAATTGTCAGTAGGCAGGCCGCTGTGAAACAGACACAAATAGCACTGATTCAGGAGCCTTGGGTCCGCCGAGGCTCCATTCAGGGCCTCGACAAAAGGTACGGGGACATCTACACATAACATCCCAAGAGCATGTATCTATGTCTCTAAGGAAATACAGGCAACGTCAATTCCGGAACTTTGTTCCAGGGATCTTGTTGCAATCAAGGTGAGCCTCAAGACTGGAAATGACAGAGTAGAGATTGTTTTTGGCTCTGTCTATCTTCCTTATGACTCACCAACTCCACCACCCTCTGCTGAGCTTGAGGAGTTGGTTCAATTTTGTACGAGTAAGCGGCTGCCTCTCATCATAGGATGTGACGCTAATGCGCACCACACTTGCTGGGGCAGCACGGGGGTTAATCCTAGAGGCAGTAGTTTACTACAGTACTTGTACACCACCGATTTAGAAATAGTAAATCGTGGAAATACACCCACCTTCGTTACTCAACGGAGGCAAGAGGTCATTGATATCACGTTGGGATCCAGACTCGCGATCCCACTGGTTCAAAACTGGAAGGTTTCGACGGAACCTTCTCTGTCGGACCACCGTCATATCAGATTCAAACTGGACGTAGCTCCCTCCCCAGAGGGGAGCTGGTACAGGAATCCCAAAGACACCGACTGGGGGGACGCCTATAGGCGGGCCCTCTCGAGCAAATTAACAAGGGTTATTATACCCAGGAATACAGAGGAAATAGAATCCTCTGCTAAGCTTCTTAATGGAGCGATCACTGCCTCATATGAGAGTAGCTGTCCTCTTAAAAGAAGCAGGGTAGGGAAAAAAGTTCCCTGGTGGAACAGGGAGCTTCACAATCTACGTAAAGAGACACGCAGGCTCTTCAATAGAGCAATGCGTACTCAGCTACCAGAGGACTGGGACAGCTATAAACGGTCCCAACGCCTCTACAAAAGCCATATTCGTAGCAACAAGAAGGCAGCCTGGAGGGATTTCTGCGAAAGTATAGAAGATCTTCCAGAAGCCGCAAGGCTCTGCAAAGCCCTCAAAAAAGACAGTCCGTCACGACTAGTGAACTTGAGGCTTCCCTCTGGTGGACTAACGACTACCACTGAGGAGTGCCTCAAGCATCTACTAGCAACTCATTTCCCCGAATCCGTAGTGGAGACGGAGGAAATGTCAGCCAATCGGTCTCCCCGTGCTGCTGTTACGGCAGCGGATTGGAGGACGGCTTCAAGGGTGGTGACAGTGGAAAGAGTCAAGTGGGCTATTTCCACTTTTGATCCATACAAAAGTCCAGAACCGGATGGGGTGTTTCCGGCACTTCTTCAAGAAGGATCGGAGACCCTCATACGTCCTGTTTATCACCTGCTGAGAACCTGTCTGGCCACGGGGTATATTCCCGTACCCTGGAGAGCCGTCAAAGTGGTTTTCATACCAAAAGCAGGACGTATATCGTACGACACTGCCAAATCGTACAGAGCGATCAGCCTTACATCCTTCCTGCTCAAAACATTAGAGAGGTTGGTTGAAAGGTTTGTTAAAGACGGGGCACTGACCTCAGCGCCTCTACATCCGTCGCAACACGCTTACCAGGCCGGGAAGTCAGTGGAGACGGCCCTTCACCCGATCGTTTCCAGGATCGAGAAGATGCTGCACCACAAAGAACTTGCGGCCGGTGCTTTTCTTGACATTGGAGCATTTGATAACACCTCCTTCGACTCGATCTGCGCCGCGGCTGCCTATCATGGTATCAATGACACCATCATTAGATGGTTGAGGGCCATGTTGGCGGGAAGGCAAATTATAGCTGCCAATGAGGAAACGACAGTAAAAGTCTCAGTAAGGAGAGGATGCCCAAGGAGGCGTCCTCTCCCCTCTGCTATGGAATCTCGTTCTCGATGGTCTACTCCAGGAACTCGAGAACGAGGACCTCTTTGCTCAAGGTTATGCAGATGACCTGGCAATTATCATCTCGGGAAAATTCCCAAATACGGTTAGCGGACTCCTGCAAAGGGCCCTGCAGATCGTACAGAGATGGTGTAACGACCAGGGCCTTAGAGTCAACCCATCTAAGGCAGAACTGGTAATCTTCACTAGGAGGCGCAGGCTAGACGGGTTCGTCGAACCTGTACTCTATGACACGACTCTAAGGATCTCCAGGTCAGTGAAGTATCTGGGTGTCATCCTGGACTCTAAGCTGACCTGGAAAGATCACATAGACAGACAAATACAAAGAGCCACTGCAACCCTTTGGGTCTGTAGAAGGACCTTTGGTAAAACATGGGGGTTAAACCCCAGGGTAACAATGTGGTACTATACTGTGATAGTTAGACCAATGATCACGTATGCTTCTGTTGTGTGGTGGCCTGCCGTAACCAGGCTATACATTCAACAGAAACTAACACAACTCCAAAGACTTGCCTGTTTGGGAGTCACAGGAGCAATACGCACGAGCCCCACAGCAGCTCTGGAGGTCCTTCTGGATCTCGTGCCCCTTCACTTGGTGATTGAGGCCGAGGCTCGGAAAGCGGCCTACAGGCTGAGGTGTGGTGGTCAGTGGAAAACCGGAGGAGAACAATTAGGGCACACGAGGGTCCTTTCCGACGTGATAGGGACTCACTCACTTCTGGAGGCCAGGAGTGATGACATGGTGCCTTCCTTCTCCTTCTCGGAACCATTTGAGGTTGTCATCCCCAAAAGGGAAGACTGGAACCCACTCGAGGACATACTCAGGCCTGCCGATATCGTCTGGTTTACAGACGGATCGAGGTTTGAGGAAAGTGCTGGAGCTGGGATATACGGTGAAAGGCCCAGAGCTGAACTTTCTTATGCCCTGGGCAAATTCGCCACGGTATTCCAGACCGAGATCTTCGCTATTTTGGTCTGCGCACAGGAGAATATCCGAAGAAGATATTCCAACAAGCACATATATATATGTAGCGATAGTCAAGCGGCCCTCAAGGCCCTTGCATCTGTACGGACCAAGTCAATGTTGGTTCAAAACTGTAAACAGGCACTCTGTGAACTTGGCTCATCCAACTGGGTCAAGCTTCTCTGGTTGCCAGGACACAGCAACATTGGGGGTAACGAACGGGCAGACGCTCTGGCCAGAGGGGGCTCTCAGAGACCTCTACTGGGTCCGGAGCCTGCTCTCGGCTACCCTAGATCAAGTGCCAAGAAGTCAGTAGAGAGCTGGACACGGTCCCAGTTCCGTGACTTCTGGGCCTCACACCCAGGACTCCGGCAAGCGAAGCTCTTAATCTTAGGGCCCTTGCCGAAGAGATCAGAACAAATCCTGCGACTAAGCAGGAAACAGGTCAGAATCGTGATAAGTCTTTTGACTGGACACGGCTCTTTCAAAAAACACCTGCACACTATAGGGGTGGCCGACAACCCCGACTGCAGGTTCTGCGGGGACGAGGAGGAGACTTCCATCCACGTCCTTACTTCCTGTCCTAGTCTTATGAACTTGAGGCACAAACACTTCGGCATTGGTTTTCCGGTGCTGGAGGAAATAAGGAATGCCCCTGTAGGACGGATTTTGGCCTTTGGGTTAGAATCCGGCCTAAATGGGGGATTCCAATAAATTCGTAGCGGCAGCACAATGGGCCACAAGGCCTGAGTGCGGCGACCCTTCGTCGCCCCGCTAAAAGAAGAAGAAGAAAGAACTTTGCAATTGTAGGAACATTTTTATTTGTCACAGTTAAACTATTCTTTGCCTATTCTTCTTTATAATGGTAGCTAAATGATCTACTGCTTTAGTAAAGCAACTAATAAAGCCTGAAAAGTACTTTTTAAGGGCTAATATACATACTCAGTAAAGTGATCTTTTCTGAGGTAGTGAACAGATATTTCTAAATTAACTAAAATTATGGCTATTCTAGCTAAAAAAATCGTAGCAAAGAATTTATTTCTGGAGATTTTCTCAGTGTAGAAAATGTGTAGAATGGTAAATATTTTCATTAAAATGAATTATTGTAATTCCTGCATTACCGGCTCTTTACATAACGTGATGTAGGCATACTATATTACAGTAAGATAATACAGTAAGATAATACAGTAAGATAAATATGTATTGAAAGGATATTAAAATTTAATTGCTATTCACTTTATAACTGTAAACTGAACTTCATCATGGACTATATGGAACGATCGATTTTCTTCTTTTCTAAACTGCTTTCTGCAAACTGCACAGCAGTTCTTTAATCGGAGGGTTAGAGTTATGAAATGAAACGAGGTTTCTCTTTGAGCTCAAGTTGACGACTTGCTTTATTGTAGCCCTGGTTTTCTGTCAGTATACCTCTGTAGGTTACACTTTATACATATTAAATGTATGCCTAGTTGCATACATGACAGGGATGAACTTCGTTGTAAAACTGGTACCTGTTTGACCTCTAGTTAAACGAGTGTAATCCGTACACACATTATTTCTATTCCTAGTATTGTATTCCTGATTATCTGCGTCTGTGTGGTATACATTTATACGATTGTGTATAGTTCAGAACAGACTTACCAGGCACTCAAAAAATGTCGGCGCCTTTGACCATCAAACATGCCGCATCTCACAGCCAAGGACGCCGACATTTTTTACACGCCCAAGAATTGTGTTGTCAACTATACATACAGCAAACATTACAAAGCATATATACACGGTAGTGATATTTTTTAAGTTTTTAAATAAGTCTTTATAGTAGACCTGCCAAATGAATTAATTTCGTGGGACTGAACAGTTTTATACCGACAAGTGGTATCATAGTAATCAGCATGGTCTCCTGGACAGCAAAAAGCCAGTTGTCGCTTTCTCAACTGGTGGAGTGCTGGAGTGAGTAGCTATGACGTCACAAAGATGGCAGCTTTTGATATCGGATTTCGTCGATCATCTGAATAATTACTTAACCAATTTATGTGAGAAAGGCGTCATATGCTAGTATATTTAAATGCTTAACAGAAAATGTCTTACATCCTTGTATGTAAATTTTAGTTTAAAAAGATATTTACAAAAAATAATTATTTTCAAGAATTTATTTTTAATTTTTTTAAAGTAACGCAAAAGCATCTGAAAAATACTATAGTAAATATTGCTGCGTTTCTCAGCTATATTATGAATTTTGAATTTCTAAAATCGGCTTAAAATTGAAAAAGTTGTTGCAAAGGGGGAGGGTCAATAAGGCCGGTTTTCGCCCCCCCTCAAATTTGGCAAAAAGAAAAAAGAAAATATTTTTTAACAGTCTAGGATCAATTTAGAGTCGATTCGACCACAAACGGAACCAACCCCACCCCCCTCTTGGGGTCATTTCAAGGTCAAATTATGAAAAAGCCGTGAAAAAAACTCGCCTTTTCGGAATGAGTAGGCTTATTCTGGGACTTCGATTTAATATATATATATAGGTTTTTTGGGTCGCTGATTCCGGATCCGAGGTTAGTTTATCTACAGTGTGTCCCAAGATAGATGTAACAAGAGGTGTAATGGACCAAAAATTTTGGAATTTTGGAATGGTATTTGGGGATTGAGTTCTGCTTGTTGTAAAACTAAAGTATACCAAAAATGACTTGATTTGGTGTTCTACAGGGTGTTTATAAGCAAAGTTGTAAAAATCACCACTAATAAAGTACCTTTATTTTTCAAAATATGAAAAAATTCCACTAAGAAAAGTTCTTTAGAATGCAATTTTATACCTCTATACCTTTCAAGAATATAAAATTATTTTTTTGAATCTTCCCATTTTTTCAATAAAGTATTTTATTTTGGACCATTCAATTAAAACTGCACAGAAATTATTTTTTGCGAATTAATATTTAAAGTTATGTAGAAGCTAAAAGTAGGCTATGAGAAAAGCAGATGATTAACATTTGCTCCTACACAACTTTAAATATGAATTCAACTCTTAATTCGCAAAAAATGGGAAATTTCAAAAAAATAATTTTATATTCCTGAAAGGTATAGAGGTATAAAATTGCATTCTAAATAACTTTTCTTAGTGGAATTTTTTCATATTTTGAAAAATAAAGGTACTTTATTAGTGGTGATTTTTACAACTTTGCTTATAAACACCCTGTAGAACACCAAATCAAGTCATTTTTGGTATACTTTAGTTTTACAACAAGCAGGACTTAATCCCCAAATACCATTCCAAAATTCCAAAATTTTTGGTTCATTACACCTCTTGTTACATCTATCCTGGGACACACTGTAGACAAACTAACCTCGGATTCGGAATAAGCGACCCAAAAACCTATATATATATATATATATATTAAATCGAAGTCCCAGAATAAGCCTACTCATTCCGAAAAGGCGAGTTTATTTCACGGCTTTTTCATAATTTGACCTTGAAATTACCCTAAGAGGGGGATGGGGTTGGTTCCGTTTGTGGTCGAATCGACTCTAAATTGACCCTAGACTGTTAAAAAATATTTTCTTTTTTCTTTTTGCCAAATTTGAGGGGGGCCGAAAACCGGCCTTATTGACCCTCCCCCATTTACCGAGGCGTCGCATGATTCGGCACAAGCAGGTATGATTTCTTCTCAATAAAAATGAACCGATTTACGAAGGAATGAACGTCAAATGAAATGCAAAGTCTTTTAATAAAGCTTCTTTATGAAATAAATAATTATTTATGAAACACAATTTTTAAGAACAAAAGCAAATAAGTTAACTTTATTTAACTTGGCGTGTGTAAGACTTGATACTGTTCGTACAATTTCATTTTCTCTTGCACACAAAGTTAAAGCAGTAGACCAAAAACATTGCTTTTTCTTGTTTCTTGGGCCATTGCTTTAACTTTGCACGCAAGAGAAAATTAAATTGTACGCGTAATATCCGCCCATACACACGCCAAGTTAAAGTGTATTAGACTATATTACATCAAATCAGCATTATCTTGACTTCCATAATTATATTGATTAAAATATTTCACACCGACGCAACATGGCAAATATCGTTTATATATTCATGTTTTATATCAGCACAACCACATCGGTATGTCCTACAACCTGTCTTGCAACTGCAAGAGATTAACGCCAAATGTTTGAGCGATATTGGTTCCTTTAACGATGCTACGGGACATAGTTGCTTTGTATGCATCATCCAACCGCTATCGACAGGCAGAGGTAAATTTTAAATAGCTTTATCAGCATAGTGTTCCAGCAAAACGCTTGATGATTTGCCCGTTGAAGGTGGAGGCTGAGAACATACCTTGATGATGGTAGTTCGTCAAGTTCCTTAATATGTTGGAACATGGCTGCCCTCAAGTCGTCGATGTTGTTAATACCTTTAAACGTTGTTTTTTTAAATAAACACATTTGAATGACGAATGCCTCTGCCTTCTCGAGTTGCTCGTCGTGGGGATGAAAATAACGGTCAAAATCAATCAGCAGCTTAAAGTGCCTTTTAAATACCGGCCAATTAGATTTTTTTGTATAGCCAGAGAAGGAACTGGTGCTATCGCATCCAGTTATAACATGGTAGTTAAGTAAAGAATTCCTCACAGCAAAATCCATAGAAGACAAAACGTGTATCAGCTTCCTCGTGATTCGAATGAAAGTGGCCAACGTTTCGGGGAATATTGGTACTAACTGTCTCAGTGTTAGAAAAATCATCAGAGGTCAAAATTTCCTGATTAGTATCGCGATTTGAGGCTTGCTCAACAATTTCTTTAGACAGATATTTGCCAAGCTTGCCTCGTTTAATTGAATCTATGAAGCGGTCCTATTTTCTGAGAAGGAGTGTGTCACGATCTGATTTCTTGTGTACAATTGGAACAGTCGATTGACTCCGTTTTACTCATGCTCCAGACTTAATCGATTCCTTTTTGTAGCGATCAAACAAGGCATGAACATTTTGACACTCATCTTGGTTGATATTAGACATGACAGTTCGTAAAAATACATCACTGAGATCACCAAAAATGTGTTCGCACCTTTTGGTTTCCCAATAGCCTGAATCAGAGCTTGACCATCGATTAAAGTAGCAGATTTTATTTTTGGTTCATTAGCTAATGTTTCCAACGTATTTCCTTCCTCTTGTAACAGGTTAGCTAATAAAGTTTTCGTAGTTTGTCTGAGTTCTCCATTATAATCAAAAAGAGATGGAGGTGGATTGCGTACTTCATTTTGTAATATTTTCTTAATTTCAATGTGACGTCCAGTCTTCACAGCAGAGAACTTATGGCGAACTAAAACATTTGTATCTATTGCGATATCTATGTTTGTTTTTCTGTTAGGTAGCTTGCAAGTGCTTGAATGTTTTCGATTTTATTTTAAGAAGAACTCTTACTTTTTACGCGTATGAAATGTTTCTTTGAAACGTCGTAAACCACTTTCCGTCTTTTTTTAGATTGGCATATGATGCAAAGATTCCAATTGATGTTAACTCTCTGTCTTAGTAAAGATAAACTTTCAACAACACTTAATTCATCTTATTTACTGTTATTACACATATAAAGTGAAATACAAAGCGAAGCTAAAGAAAAGAATATTATGCATATACGAGAGACGGTCAGGCACTTGCTTGCTGGTAAACATTGGCGGTTGGTGAAATTTCAATATATTTTTTCTCGTCTGTGGCGCATAGGACCCATACGAAATATGGGAAATAACATCTAGAGAAGCACTTCTCTAATGACCCCTAAAAAATTTTGGAAAAGCAGTTTGCGAAAAATTTTTTGAAAATTCCTCCCCTGGGTCTAGGAACTCCTGTTTATTTTTATTTTTTTTGTCATATGTATTTGACTTTTTATAAAAATACAGCAATAGATTTTGGAGTTTGTGAAAATATTTTCATTACTAACTAAAATACAATGAACTCCAAAATCTATTGTTGTATTTTTATGAAAAGTCAAATGCTTATGACAAAAAAAAAATAAAAATAAACAGGAGTCCCTAGACCCAGGGGAGGCTACCGAATTTTCAAAAATTTTTTCTCAAACTGCTTTTTCAAAATTTTTTAGGGGTCATTAGAGAAGTGCTTCTCTACATGTTATTTCCCATGTTTCGTATGGGTCCCATGCGCCACAGACGAGAAAATATTGAAATTTCACCAGCCGCCACTGCTGGTAAAATAACAATTCTCCTGCAGATTGAAAAACTCAAATTTTGTATTGTGGATGAGAAATGCATCAAGATTTTTGTTAATAGAATATTTTTCATACGAATTTTATTTATTGCGTTATTTTAAAAAAATTACACAGCCACACAAAAAAAAAGTGGTCTGGCCTGCGTACCAGACAAGTGTATCCTTATGTATTTGGACTCGCTGAAACCGAATCTGAAGTCAGAATTGTCAGATTACTTCTTTTTTCACCTCCAACCCCAAAAAAACACCCCCCCAAAAGTGGTCTGGCCTGCAGACCATACTAGTCTATCCTTATGTATTTTGACCCTCTGAAACCGAATCCGAAGTCAGAATTGTCAGATTCGCTCGTTTTTCACCCCTACACCCCAAAAATCACCCCCTCCCCAAAAACAAGTGGTCTGGCCTGCGGACCAGATCAGTATATCTTTATGTATTTGGACCCGCTGAAACCGAATCAGAATTGGCAGATTACTTCTTTTTTCACATCTAGCCCCAAAAATGGTCTGCCCGGAGGACCATACCAGTGGCAGTGTATCCTTATGTATTTGGTAAGAATACACTGGTCTGGTCAATTTTTTTTGTTTTGGGGGTGTTCTTTGGCGACCGAATCTGACAATTCTGACTTCGTTTTCGGTTTCAGCTGGTCAAAATACATAAGGATACACTGATCTGGTCCACAGGCCAGAATACTTTTTTTTTGTTTGGGGGTGTATAGACATATGGGTTAATTAAATATATATCTATAATTAAAAGTTCCAATTCATATTTAAAGTCTGTATTTTAATAATACATGTTATTCTGTTTTTATTTAAAAATTGTTATTATTTTGTTTTTTTCTTTCTTTCCCTGGTTACTTGAGACTTGGTGAAACTTATATTTACTCAGCAAGTGAACTGATCGCCACACTACTCCCCCGCTAAGAAAAAGATCAGTCAGTCATTCAATTCGTCAATAGCAAAACGAACTTTCTTAATCAACGGTGGAGTGACATCGCATTTGTCAGTTAATAAATATGCTGGTTTAATCCCGTTAATATTTACTGTGACGGCTTTAGTTTCTTTAATAAAAGTAACCAACTTATCTGTAAGAGACAATACTTTAAAAGGCCCTTCGTACAACGGAGTAAAAGATTTCTTAAAACGTTCTTTCCGAACGAAAACAAAATTACAAGTCAATATGTATGAACTGACGAATGATTTGTAATTAACATGGTGAAAAGGTTGAATGAACGTTAAATTATCAAAAGAAGTACGTAATTTAGTAATAAAACAAGAAATATCCGTACAAGTATATGATTTTATGAAAAATTCACCTGGTAAACGTATAGTTTGACCAAAAACGAGTTCTGTGGAGGTACATTGCAAATCGTCTTTAGGGATGGTCCTGAGAGCTAATAGTATGATAGGAAGTTCATCTACCCAATGTGGTGTAGAAGCTTTAGCTCTCAGAGCAGTTTTAAGAGATTTATTAAACCTTTCAATCATTCCGTTCGAGGAAGGATGATATGGTGTCGTACGAATTCTATGAAATCCCAAAAATTTTGAAAATTCTTTGAACAGTTTCGATTCAAATTGGACGCCCTGATCGGTTGTCACTGTGACAGGGACACCGAATCGGCAAACATAATTCTGAAATAACGTACGCGCTACAGTTTCTGCAGTAATATCCTGAAGTGGATAAGCTTCGGGCCATCTAGTAAAATGTTCGATCACAGTAAGAATATAAGAACAACCTTTAGAAGGCGGTAATGGTCCTATTAAATCTATATGTATGTGGTCGAAGCACCCATTAGGGATATCAAAGTTAGCTATGGGACTCCTTGTATGTCGTGTCACTTTATTAGTTTGACAGCTAATACAAGTTTTTGCCCAGAGATTACAATCTGAAGTCATTTTGGGCCAAAAATAATTTTTAGAAACTAATGTTCTAGTCGCTTTGATACCAGGGTGAGATAAACCATGAAATATATCAAAAATTGTCCGTCTATAAACGATAGGAACATAAGGACGAAGTTTAGGGCGGGAAACGTCGCGCCAAATAAACTTGTCAGAATATGGAATTTTAATATTCTTTAAATGAAAAGTTCTCTTTGTGTTCGATGAAGTATCTGATAATAAAAATTTAAGGTCAGAATCATCTTCCTGAGCTTCGCTCAATAAATTTAAGTCAAAGTTAATATCAATTAGGCTAGACTTTTGGATAACAATTGGGGAAATGCATTGTTGTAAAGAAGACGTATCATGTTCACGTGATAAAGTGTCAGCAACAATGTTATTTTTTCCTTTGATATGTCTAATTTCGCAGGAAAATCGAGCAATGAATTCTAAATGTCTAGTTTGCCTGGGAGATCTTTCAGTTTTAGTGAATAATGCTTTGACCAAAGGTTTATGGTCAGTAAAGCAAATAAATATGCGACCTTCTAGTAAAAATCTGAAATGTTTAATTGCTGTAAACAAAGAAAGAAGTTCCTTGTCAAAGGTACTGTGCTAAAGTAAGTTTTCGTGAGAAAAAGGCTAATGGAGCAAGTACACCTTTGTCATCGCGTTGTTCAAGAACCCATAGAGACATTTGAACAATCAACTGTCAGCGATAAAAATGAGCTATCATTACAACGAGGATGCGCTAAAAAGGTTGCACCAGCTATAGCTGCTTTGGCTCTGGAAAAACTGTGAAGACAGTCGGCGGGCCAATCATTTATTATTTTAACTTTATCATGTAGTAAGCTAGTACAAAGTGCATGTAAAGGAATTAAGATTTCAGCAAAAGAAAGTATGAAACGGTGATAAAAGTTAACCATACCTATGAAACGCTGAAGTTGTTTGACTGTAGTAGGTAAGGGAAAATTATTAATGACATCAATACGTTCGGAAGAAGGTAAAATATCGGCTGAAGAAATATTGTGTCTTAAAAATGTCAAATGACTGACTAATATGCATTTTGAAGGTTTAATATTTATGCCATATAATTCTAACCTCTGAAAAACAAGTTTCAAGTGCTCTAAATGTTCTGAACTAGATTTACTTGCAATCAGAATGTCGTCGACGAAAATGAAGGGCAAACCTACTAAAACTTCGTTCATGAAACGTTGGAAAGTTTGACCGGCGTTACGTAAGCCGAAAGGCATACGCTCAAATTCAAACAAACTGAAAGGAGTAGTAATCGCTGTTTTAAAAACGTCACTTTTTGTGATAAGCCCGTACCAAATCTATTTTTGAAAAAATAACACAATCATACAACTGTGAGTTAAAGTCGTGGAGGTGGGGCAACGGGTATCTGTCAGGAACAATAATTGAATTTAGACGACGATAGTCTCCACAAGGCCTCCAATCGTTACTTTCTTTTTTTTTTCCACCATGTGTAATGGTGAGGATACGGAAGAAGAAGAAGCAACACAAATGCCTAATTCTACCATAGTATTGAATTCATTCTGAGCTATCTTAAATTTAATGTTATCCAACATACGTGGGCGTGAGAAAGGTAAATGACCTTCTGTAACAATATGATGCTCTACGGAATGTTTAAAGGGCAAATTGTAATTTGGGGAGCTAATTAAACTAAGAAATTGTAAAAGTAATGTAGTGAATGCATTTGATATGCTAAATAACTTAGGAGAATGTAAAAGACCATTGTTAGAAAATAAATATGTTGACAAACTAGTCATATTGTCGATTAAACATTTATTTTTCAAATCAACAATTAAACCAAAATGATAAAAAGTCTGCTCCGATAATCGGGACATTGATATCTGCAATATTAAAAACGAAAGGAAATCACCTACGTAAGTTTAAATCAATTTTCAAAAATTTCTTTCCGAAGGTATTTATAATAGAGCCATTAGCAGCTGTCAGTACAACATCGGGGTTCCTTTTAGTATCTGTTAACATATTCCGAGGTACTATTGAAAAATCAGCGCCTGTGTCAATGAGAAATTCTAAGTTATTAGCATTATCAAATATAAGATTCGACGTTTAGTATCTGAAATATTAACGTCAGTTGTCAAAATATCATTGACTTTTAGTCATCTTTGATTGTCGGTTTTGACATCTTTGGCGAAAGTGCACCAATCTCCGAGACATTTAAATGCTTTACGACCATAAAGTTGATGGTAATAGCAAACTTTGGCATTAGAAGGATTATATCTAACGCTGGTACCACTTCGACTATTAGAACGGGGCCTTGAGCCTCTGCGATTTCTTGAGTCGAGTCGACTTCTACAATTATCTCAAAAGGTGCTAGAAACTGTAGGAGCAGCGGAAGTTATTGAAGAAACTTTAGATTCAATAGCATGTAATTGAGATGTAAAGATTTCTTGTTTGTGTAACACCTGATTTAACGTATCTTGAAATGTTGCGATCAAATTTGACGTAGAAACTGTGGGATCAACGCTACAAAGGAGGTAAGGGAAGTCATAGAATTTTGACACGACTCCCATATACGATCGGCAATGTCAATTACCTCTTTAATTTCGGTTTTCCCGGATGCGGCGATTGCGATGAAAATGGTTTTAGGTAATCGCCGCTTCCATAATTTGACCAGGAGCTCCTGGCTCACCACATGGGAACCTCCGACTGTTGATAGCATCGACCGGTAAAAATCTGATGGTTTCAGGTCCCCCATCTGGGAACCAGAGAGTAGGTCCTCTAACCGCTTTTCCTCGTTTGAGGTCAAACGATAAATTAGAATATTTTTCAAGTTATCATATAGATCTCTTTCCGGCTGATTTGTGACAACGTCATACACCGTCGTAATAATTTCCGGGGGTAAACTGGCAATGACATAATCGTATTTTTTCGATCGCTAACGATGCTGTGAATAGAAAATTGCGATTCAATTTGAGTAAACCATATTTCTGGTTTGGATACCCAAAAAGGTGGCAGTTTAATGGTCGTAACGTAATTACCATGAGATGTCCCAGCACCTGATGAAATTGGTATGTCATCCAATAAAATATTTTCTGTAGGAGGTGCCATTGAAATGACTGACTGATTCTTTTAAATAACGGAGAATAATGACAAATGGCAAAACAATTCACTTACCACATAAATAAAGTTTTGGGAGCAATCTTCCTGAGGAGTCGTCCAAATATATTTTCTTGGGAGTTGAAGAAATAGTTTCCAATAAAATATTGTGTTGATTCAGGCTAATACTTCTAAGCACATGACCATATATTAAGGGATATGATATTTCCAAAAAATCAATTTATAGCATGTGGTATCCTATTCTACGCTTCTTAGGGTGTTCGAAAGGGATATTTATAAATATATATTATTCTAAATTATACATTCCAGAGTTATGAGTCAAGGTGTTCGAGGTAAGGTAATTTAAATCTTCCGGTTTAGATCTTCCGTCGGGATAATCAATTTATTGGAAACGTTGGGATTATCAATTTGCAGGAATCACTAGGGAATATTAACTTATATACCGTTAATTTATAGATGCTCAACCAATTTATAGATACTCAATTTGTAGATGTTCTTCTCTACTAATTCATAGATGCCTTTGTTTGCTTTAAAAATATAACTTCATACTTCATGCCAGAGAAATATCAATTTATAGACGTTCCTATTCGGGGTTACTGGCTTAAAGGTATTTTTTCTCGGAGTCACCAATTTATAGGTATTCCTTTTTGGGGGTATTTTTTTTTCGGGGTCACCAATTTATAGACATATGGATTAATTAAATATATGTCTATAATTAAAAGTTCCAATTAATATTTAAAATGTGTATTTTTTTAACATTTTAATAATACCTGTTATTCTGTTTTTATTTAAAAATTGTTATTATTTTGTTTTTTCTTTCTTTCCCTGGTTACTTGAGACGTGGTGAAACTTATATTTACTCAGCAACTGAACTTATCGCCACAGGGTGTTTTTTGGGATTAAGGGTGAAAAACGAGCGAATCTGACAGTTCTGACTTCAGATTCGGTTTCAGAGGATCCAAATACATAAGGATACACTGATATGGTCCGCAGGCCAGACCACTTTGGTGGGAGGGGGTATTTTTTTGGGGTTGGGGGTGAAAAAGAAGTAATCTGACAATTCTGACTTCGGATTCGGTTTCAGCGGGTCCAAATACATGAGGATACAACTGATATAGTCCGCAGGCCAGACTACTTTTTTGTTTGTTTTGGGGGTGTTTTTTGGGGTAGGGATGAAAAACAAGCGAATCTGACAATTCTGACTTTGGATTCGGTTTCAGAGGGTCAAAATACATAAGGATATACTGGTATGGTCTGCAAGCCAGACCACTTTTTTGAGGGGGTGTTTTTTGGGGTTAGGGGTGAAAAAAGAAGTAATCTGACAATTCTGACTTCGGTTTCAGCTGATCCAAATACATAAGATTACATTGGTCTGGTCCGTAGGCCAGAACACTTTTTTTTGTGGCTGGGTAATTAATAGATCTTTAGAAATAATTAGTTTTTTAAATATCTTTTTAAATTAAAGACTCTATACAAGATTTTAAGACATTTTTTATTAGGCATATATATATATATATATATATATATATATATATATATATATATATATATATATAGACTATCATATAATACCTTACTCGGATAAATCGATTAAGTAGTTATTGAAATAATCGAGAAAATAGGATACCACCAGTTAAGAAGGCGACAACAGACTTTTTGATGTTCAAGAGACCACGCTGATTACGACACGATTACTTGTCGGTCTAAACTACTCGGTCCTACGAAAATCGTTATTTGAACAGCTAATTTAATTTGGCCTCTCTACTATTAGTTTGGTCACGATAACCTGCCCCTTTCACAACTCGTACAGCCCTTCTTTGCAGACCAAAGAGTCTACGTTTTCCGGTAGCATGTCCCCAATCAAGACTTACATATGACAGTCTAGAATGGCATAAGGCAAAATATGCTGATCTTAAAACCGTCGTTGAGACCGAACAAGAGAGTTGTCTCAAGGCGTAAATATTTTTTGATATAATGCCAAAAACATAATCAATATGAGCATCCCATTTCAGTGGGGTCAAAATGAATGCCAAGAAATTTGGCGCTCATAAGGTTGCCAACATTATTAATATCCCGTAAGGTTGAGATCATTTTTGTTGTTTTTGTCTCATTTAAGGAAAGCTTGTTAGAAGCAAACCACGTTTTAGCGCCGGTTGACTGAGTTCACTGCACTGATTTTCTAGTTGTTCCAGATTACAATCAAACATCAAGAGAGTCGTGTCATCGGCATAAAATAAGCTAAAAAAGTTTTCAAAAGCATTTGGCAAGTCATTGATGTATATTAAGAAGAGTATAGGACCCATGCAATATTGAGCCCTGGGGGACTCCTGCTCTGACACAGCTCTTTGGACATCTTACCATTCAATCTAACTGATTGTTTTCGATTTTCTAAAGAAGATCTAAGCAGGTTTATACTTGTTAGATTGAAGTTATACTTTTCTAGCTTTTTATCATTATAACATGTGAAACACAGAAGCTTTACTGAGGTCGCAAAATAGTGAGGTTGAACACGTATCATGCTCAAAACATTCAATGTGTGTTCTGTAAATCTCACGATTGCATCTGTTGTAGATACATTTTCCCTGAAGCCATATTGAAATTTATTTAACAAGTTATGATTTTCTAAATATTCTGCTATTTGTATCTTTATTGCTCTTTCAAAAATTTTGGCAAAAGTAAAATGGGCCTTAATTATTAAGATCGTCCTTATTATCTTTTTTAAAAACTGGTATTACAAATGCTAAAGGGCATCAGGGAATATTCCAGTTTTTAGGCATGCATTTATCAATTTAATGAGGGGAATTATTATGAAATTTTGTATAGTTTTTATGAGAGTGGCATTTAATCCATAGATATTTCTGCTGTTATTATTTTTCTAGGAATTGATTATATCTCTTACCTCCAGTATGAGTGACTTCGCGAAAACCTAATTTCTCGGGATTATTAACTGATTTTATATATTACAATGGGTTCACGTTGTATCTGGAAGCTTACTGACAATGTCATCAGCCATGTTCACAAAAAATTTGTTAAATTTGTTGAGATTGATATTTGGTTTCTCTGTTGTATATTATTTTTGTGTGCATTTATTATGCCTCATATTGTTTTAGTAGAATTGTCTGATTGTAATATGTCATCATTTACTTTAACTTTTTCTGTCTTAATAACCTATTTATATCTAAATCTGAATAGGTTTCTGATATTTTTATTTTAATCAGTATTGGATAGTTTACATTTAGAAAATTTAGATGTTCTCTAATTTTTTAAATTTCTTCTATGAACCATTTAGGTTTTTAAAAATTAATTCTTTTTCAGGGAATGATTGATGATATGCAAATAAGATTACGTCTAAGAACTTTGTTAATTTTACATTTACGTGTAGATTATCAGCATCGATAAAGTTCCATGAGGATCTTAATATTTGTTGATAGAATTTATTTTCACCTATCAAATTAATAGGGAGACATATTTTTTAATACAATTTTTCTTTATTGTAAGTGGTTACTTCTAGTATTTGACATTTTTATGATCAGATAGAAAGCTCTCCGAATTATAGGAGTTGTACTTATCTAATGAAAAATGTATAAAAATGTTGTCAATACAATTACTTTCCCTAGTATTTTCTTTGAAGGTTGCTCTAGACAGAAGGTTTTTAAAAGATCAATTAGTATTATATTTCGAAGACCCTCAGTATTAAACTTTACATTGAAATCGCCACAGACAATTTGTTGGATATAGTATTAATATTATTTTTCTTCAAGCGTATTAAAATGTTTAAATTATGTCACCAAAAACAGAAGTAGAAGTAGGACATTGTTTTACTAGTAACAAAATGTTAGTACCGAACGCCACCGTAGTGGACATTGTTTTACTAGTAACATAATATTAGTTTCGAAAGCGCCACCGCAGTGGGTATTGTTTTACTAGTAACATAATGTTAATACCGAAAGCCACCGGTGGCGCGCTATCCACTAGCCACTTGTCATATTGTGTCAACATGTAAGACTGTAGTTTGAATATTTGTACATTTATGATAAATAAATGAATTTTTGCATTTTAATACGCTTGAAGAAAAAATAGTATATATTACACGGAGTAGAACGCCTTTCTTGTGTTTCGCCCAGTTTGCGGCTTCGGCTTCGCCTCAGCCGCAAATCCTGGGCTCAACACAAAAAAAGAGTGCGTTCTACTCCTAGTAATATAATATACTATTTTAGTGCTTTCTCCAGAGTATTTATAAAAATATTGAAGTCTCCGAGAGGAAATGGATATATACAGTGTGTTTCACTTGAAATGGTAACAAAATTTTCCAATAAAAAAATGCCTAATATGATTTTTTGATTTTCTGTGCATATTTTGGTACCGCAGGTGGCTTTGCATTTGTAGGAAGCGAATGTTTTTTCTGGTCGTAAGTAGATCCTAATTTGTTCTATGCTTAATTAAAATTTGATTCAAATCGGAAAACAAATAAAAAAGTTATTGGGGTGTTACCATTTTAAGTGAAACACACTGTACTTAAGATTACAAAATTATAATTTATTATTTTTGTGGCCGCTATTTCACAATGTTTTTCTATTTAATTTTGTGAGAGGGCAAAATTCTAATGATTTTTTGTGAGTATGAGAGCACCACCATGTGTAAATTCTATTCTAGAAAAATTGTTACCACACTAAAGTGATCAATTTTGAGATATTCGTGTTGGATTTCTTGTAATCGATGTTCACTTACATATAGGTTCTTTGTCCGCGAGATAAGCTTCAAGCTCATTTGTTATATTTCTTCTAGGTACTCTGAATATTTATATGTAGAAGACGTAAGGTCTTCTATACTTTACTTGTCCTGTTTTCAAGAAGAAGCGGCTCTTTGTTTAGAGCTCCGTTAGTTTCTTCTTCGTCATTCGTTTTATTTATGTATCTACGAGAATATTTTAGGTTACATCTCTTAGGTGTTGGCAAATCTATAAAAAACATTATTCTGATTATAGTTTCTTTGTTTGTTAAAGTCAAAGCGCTTTACTGCTGTTCCCATAGGCCAGAAGTTAGGTTGATACATTTCATCTTCTCTTTCAAACGGTAGTGTTAGTAAAAATACTTTGTTTTGGTTTGCATTTGTTGGTAGTTTTTTAGCTTCAACTTTTAGGTTTTTAAAAGATGTTTTTTTTTGTTATATAATTGCTAATATTATTTTCTGTTACATGTCTGGGAACCCTGTAGCCTTAGAGCCATAGTTTTTTTTTCAATGCCACAGAAACCACTTTCACCTTCAAATAAGGTCCCAGTACCATAGCAAATATTCTTGGGAGGTTTTTTATTTACTGGTTTCTTGTTCTTGTATTTTGAATTCACCATTCTCATTTATCGTATTAGTTTCATCTTTCTTAGGGTTTTTATCAGTTTTTTCCTGGTTTTCTTGATTCGTAATATCAATATTTATATTTATATAAGAGCATATGACTTTCAGTTGTGATTGCAGTGTATTTAAATTGGAATTTCCCACATTTTCTACACTTTTTTGAATGTCAGCTGCTGCTATATTTTTATTTGTGTTTACAATTTTTTGTTGCTTATCTCTATGATTATGTCTTTTGTTGACGTTCTTTTTTAGAAGATCATTATATTTAGTTTCCAAGGATTCAAAATTAGATTTTTCGATTTTCAAATCATTTTCTAGTCTTTCCATTTTTTTCTTTTAGTAGATTATTGTTTGTTCTTTCACCAATAGTTTAAGGTATTCGTAAGCATCTAAATTGAAATCAACACAATCTGTGTTACACTTATACTTGTGGAAGGCTTGGTTTTTGTTTTTGTTTCTGGTTTACAACATTTGAATGTACCACTACTGATTCTTTGTGCATATGAGGGGTGATACACTGCACTACATTCTACTGACAACTGATTTGTTGTATTGTTTACAATCAATTTGAGATTGCTCTATCAAATTTTCATCCTCAGACGGCGTCATATAGCTAATTTGAAAAAACAGGGTCACCAATGCGTCACATCAACGTCTTAATATGACGTCATAGTTTCGTCACGATATGACGTTACGAAGACGTCATTTTTTCGCCCCTGGCTTCGTCGACTAATGTTACCAAAAAATGACGGCAAAATGACGTCAGTCTGCTGTCTGGGGAGCGCCGCTCCACGCAAGCAATGCGTGGCAGAAACTAAATATATTTAATTTTTGAGCTGTACATAATGTCGATTAAAGTTTATAATCGTATTTTATACCTATTAAATTTTGTGAAACTATATTATAACCAGAGAGAAATTTTTATTAATCGTAGAAAATCATTTTTGTTTAGAAATCCGTTTCATAACACTATGCATCGAATAAGAAATTTCTGCATGTCTGTACGTGTGTACGTACGTACGCATATATTTATATCTGTATCTAATGTAGACCGTTTCTTGTAACTGTAATTTGAAGTACACAATTAAGTCTAGCAAAGCTTATCGTGTTTACAAAAACGGTTCTCTCATAAACGCCCGAACACAGGAAACGTACAGAGATACAGACTTCTTTATTGTTATTTTCGTTCAGCACGTTATGAACATAGTTCAAGTGGCAGTCGACGAGTGCAGACCTCCAGTGTGCAGTTGAAGACATTGCGAAGCGAACTAGCGAAGTGGAAGCCCCACAGAGAGTACAAGAGGAGAAATATCAGTCGTCTTTATTAAGATGCTGATATAAAAGATAAATAAAGTCCCCCGCCTGGGGACAACTGTGTTTTTACCTTCCCAATTTCCTTTCTCATTTTTCTTTTTTAGGCAACGAAGAGGATAACATGCCGAGGAAAAAGAACTCCGACAGAAGCTTTGATATGGAGAAAGACGACTCATTCAGGACGTCTACACCAGCGTCAATGACACAGGAGGACGGGACAAAAAAGATCACGGCAAACCCCGACATCCCAACAGGAAGAAGCCAATATCCGACACCGAGAATTAATGGACTCCTTCCTAAGCCTCAGGACCCTCCCAGAGGCCCCTGTACATGAATCCCAGAAAAGAAAAAACACCTCGGAGACGGACGAGGAGGCACTCCCCACAGCAACAAAGAGGACGCCAAAGGTCGGCGAGGACAAACCCTCCACCAGCCAGGAAGACGCAAACCCCACAGATGCTGATATGGAGGCCCCCAAAGCCCCCCGGATGCCCCCAGTTGTCCTGCGCAGCCACGAGTCATGGTCGACGGTGACCCGAAAATTACAACAAGCCCGGGTAGACATAAAAAAATCCAAGGCTGTAAAAGATGGTATCGCCATAGAGCCCTCCACACCAGACGATCACCGCAGACTAACACGGCTATTCCAAGACGAGAAACAGGAATACCACACATACGCCCTGCCAGAGGAGAGGCTGCTCAGGGTAGTAATACGTGGGATACCGACCAGTATGACCAGCGAGGAAGTCAAGATAGACCTTGAAATGCAGGGGCACACACCAGTCTCTGTACAGAGGATGTCATCCAGGAGGACGAAAAAGGACATCCCGATGATGCTGATGCAGGTTCCCCCAAATCAGGAAGACATCCTGAAAGTGACCCGCTGCTGCTACCTGGTAGTGAAAGTGGAGAAACAGAGAGCCAAACAGACGATCACCCAGTGCCATAGATGTCAGACTTTCGGCCATGCACAAGGACGGTGTATGGCCACTCCCAAATGTGTAAAATGCGGCGAGGCCCACCACACTTCCACCTGCCAGAAGCCAAAGGATACCCCAGCCAAATGCGCAAATTGCCAGGGAGCGCACCCCGCAAGTTACAGAGGATGCCCCCGATGCCCCAAAAAGACAGCCAGCCAACAGACCTCAGCCCCCCGGAAGCCACCCGCCCATAAGTCAGCCACCACCAGGACAACCCCCGGGCTAAGCTACGCCAGAGCAGCCCAGGGAGCAGCCAAAACACCCACCAACCCTGCCCAACCACTACAGGCCTCCCCAGAGGCTGGACAACTCCGCTGCTGTACTGGCCCAGATGCAGCAGATGTGCACCATGATGGGGGCCCTGTTCGCGAACCTGCCCCACCTCACCCCCCAGTGACGCCACCCGGACTACCCCACCGATGAAGAAACAACCAGAAGAAACATGACGATACCCAACAACCCACCCACGACCCTGCGGGTACCGGACAACTTACCGTCCAGCACCCGTAGTCTCCTTGGCTCCGGGCAGACCAAAAATGCTACCAATAGCATTTAGGTCTGCCCTTCCTCGAGCTACACAGCTCATCCTTACCTTACCGACGATCCGGATAACAGATGTCATTTGGCATTCTGTGTACCGGCAGTCTCTCCTGCCAAAACTTCCAACACACCTAACAGACAGATGACTACCCCCCGGGGGGAAACAAGCTGGCGAAGAAAAGAAAACGAAGACAGAAGAACGCCAGAAGAGGCCTTAGCCAGCAAGGTCCAACGAGCCAGGACCCAGGGAGGTGGGCTGAAATCGTCTGCACCGCTCACATTTGTGAGTGGGGCCGACGCAAAGTAAGCTCGCCCGCCCTGCACGAGGCCGGTCCCCGGTCTACAGCGATGTACTGGGGTAAAGGGCAATAGTCCTGCCCGGCCCCAGACATCCGAGACCGACATCTCTAGCCAAGAATATTGGCGCACGTTATGAAATATGTTTCTGTGCAAAAAAGTGTTTTCTACAACGATTATTAAAACATTTTCCGGTTATATTATACACCCATTTGATTAAATCAAACATATACCGTGTGTGTAGTCGCGGGCTAGGCATGGGGAGAAGAATTACAACATCGCGCGTGCCAGCTGGCTGAAATGAAATAACAGAGCTGGAATGCTCCATCGACGGACGAATTTACGGCTGACGGTGTTGTCAAATCTCTCGCGCTACGTGAATGTACATGCCTAATGGGAAATTACACGCACGGTATACTAATAAAGTTATTTTATTATACACAAATAAAGATTAGCAAGGCATCTAATGAGTTTGAGTAAATATTACACTTGAAATAAAATAACACGCCCCATTGTTTTCAACAATACTTACTAATCAAAATAAAATAGCAATAACAATATGAATGTAAAATTAGATTGGATGATTTTTATATACGTAAATAATTTACCCGTCAATTACTGATCGCCAAGATTAAGAGATATCGAATATAATTAAATTAAAGAATGAATGTATGAACTATTCTCAAGAACATTAAACCTCTTTAAACAAGTTAAACTTAAAAATATATACCTACTAACGTCAGCCACTATCTAAAATCTCTTAATGTGGAGTCCCCATACTTAAAGGAATACGTTAAAAAATGATTAAATCTTTGAATAAGGCAAATTGAAAATGGAAGGCGTGTATATTCCAATTTTAGTGGTCACGTTAGACGTAAAAGCTATAAAACCACATAGTCCATATGGTTAGCCAAGATCAATTTTGATGAAATCTTTTTTAATGAGTTCTAAATGCTCAATATTTTTCAAATTACTCAAGTGAAACAAACCAAAAAACGTTTTTGGCATAAATATTGTACTTGACACCTCCACAAATTTTTCTCGATATCTGAACTAAAAAGTATATACAGATTCGGCGAATGTGGTTTTATATATGGGTCCTGAGCGCAAGAAAGAAAACAGATAAATTAGGGAAAGAAAGACGTACCTCTTCCCACTATAACGCATAGGGGGTTAGAAGCGATAGGCAGGTACCCCGATGTCCTACGTTGACACCTGACAAGGTGATAAAAATAAGTAAATAAAATTTCACGAAGTGTGGAACGTGCTCTGAGTAGTACAGCCGTCTTACTTTTCCTAATTTCTCTGTTTTCTTTCTTGCTCTCGTTTATCACAAAACATAACGGTTAAAAATATATAGTCCATTTGCTGAGAATGCTTCTGTATGTCATTCATTCATCAGAGATTCAACCATTTGGGTTTGTTGGTAAGCCTGTAGTGATTGAAAAAAATTTGGGTGATGGTCTGTTCGAGTGGAAATTTTGAAAAATGGACGCCATCTTTGATGCTTATTGAAAATGCACTGCATAAGCATATGAGGTGTCATTTTACATGTTTAAATACGTTGAACATATTAAAAAAACATTGTAACAAAAATTAAAACGAATTTACCACCTATTAACAGCATCCTCACAGAGAAACAGACTGTAAAACCAAGACACCTGAAAAAGCAAGCTATAGCTCAACACACTATTCAACTAGCTAGAGAGAGAGGTTATACTATTAATGAACTGTTAAAATATGAGATCGTTGACGATTTTTTCCTTTTCGATGAAAACGAGTTCAATACAAAGACAAACAAGGCACTTTATCCTCAGAACTTGTTATATTGTCGATTTCATGGCTTGCGCTAGAAAGATTTTTCTGAAAGATTTGGCAACATTTGGAGATTTCTGCGAAGCTGTCTGTTCATATGTGAAAAATATTATAGCAAATACAGCAGCAAGAATTGACTTCATATTTGATTCTTAAGTCGCCAAAGAGTTTCGAACGAATTCGTCGTGGCACATATGGATCAATCAACTTTCACTACATTAAAAATACAACACTTATTCCTGTACAAAAAGACAAATTTTGGTCTTCTAGTTCCAACAAAGTCAAACTTTAAAACTGTTTCAAATCGTATCTACTAGAAAAATGCAGCAATATATGGCCAAATATACATAGTGCAACATCTTTTCCTAACTCAACCACACGCATGTCCATACAGCAAACCAATTTAAGACAATCCCACGAAGAACTACAATTTGCCATGTTAGAGGAGGTAGATCTCTGCCCCATATTAAACATGCAACAAACAGAGGGTATCAGAGAGTGATGGTATTATTGAATGATACAGACATTCTGGTTCTTCTGTTATATCATTGGACTACTTTCAAGAACCTTGGATTGAAGGAATTGTGGATTCGTCTAGGTGTTGGAGCTACTACGCACCAAGTTCCCGTTCATATAATGGCTGAACGAATTGCAATATGCCATGTGTTTCCTGCTTAACACTTCCTAACTGGGCCAGACTGCACTAGCAAAATAGGTGCAAAACATGCTGGAATGGCAAGTGCACTCGAAGCATTTCTCACAAACTTCGGAATTATTGCGAGTGAAGTAATGGAGCAGTCGATACGCAGAAAAGTATCTCGTACGAATTTTGAAAAAAGGATCAGTTTGCAAAACAATGGACGAATTACGAATGTTTCTTACACAGATGGGAAAAACATTTCCATAGAAGACCTCCCACCAACCAGTGCATCAATTAGATCACACATTTAAGGGCCTACTATAACACACATTTATATATAACATGTTTAAATGATGACATCACGCAACTTAATTCTATATAGTTTGATTACGAAGATGTAGGTGATTGTCTACAGCCCTCACGTACAACTTCACTGTTTCCTCCCAGCAACGAACTTGTTGCCCATGTCCAAAGTGCGCAAGAGATTCATGTTTTCAAATGTTTTTCAAATGGAATATCTCTTTGCATTTACTGTCATTGCAGCAGTTATTAATTGTCGTAATAAGTATTCTAATATAGCAACGTAATTATTACGTCTGCTATTTAAAATTATAGATATAAGGAGTCATATGTTGTTTTTTGTTATATATTAGTCATGTCATATATTTAAACTAGTGATGTCATTGGCTTATTCAGTTCATGTTCCTTCGTGTTTTATAAAACAATCTAAATCTGTTTAGTATAGAAATAAAAAATGTTGATTCGTGTCTGTCTTACTAAATAATGATTAGTAACCACTTTTCAGTATTTATACTATCAGGACGTGTTCAGCACCGTAAAAAACATGTAAAATGACACCTCACATGCCTATGCAGTGCATTTTCATTAAGAATCAAGGATGGCGCCGATATTCCAAAATGGCCACTCGCATAGACCATCACCCAATTTTTTTTTATTCATACTAGAAAATTACCAACAATATCCAAATGGGTGAATCTCTGGTAAATGAATGACATACAGAAGTATGCTCAGCGGTTGTATCAATAGCCTACATTGGTCGGGAATAGGGTTGCCAGGCCTACTTATAAATTTGGTCGGTCCTTTGGTACAAAAAGCCGAACAGCATTCGTTTGCCATAAAAAAAAATAATAAAACACAAAATCAGTTTTTTAATATGTTTATTAAACTTGATTAATTTAAAAATAAACATTAATTTTTAGCCGGACGAAACCGTAAAAAGCCACATGTCCAGCTAATGCCGGACGCCTGGCAACTCTAGTCGGGAAAAATGCTGTTTTTTGTCCAATTTAAATAGCTGGAATTTTGTCTAGAAACATACGATCGATACGTACCAATTAGCAAATTCAAGATGATATTGTCAGCTTTAATTGAAGTTCCTAAAATATGTATATATCAAGATATTTGAGAAAAATTCAGAATTATGCAATTATGCATTTTTCAAAAAAAAAATATTTTTTTCCATAATTTTTATCAGATTCAAGTCATTGTAGAAAACGTAATTATGAAAAATAATCGCAGTTTGTTTCACTTCAAAGAAAGTTGAATAAGCTTTATTTTTCAACAGAAATTTGTAATACTTTGTTTAAAGATGATTGTTTATAACAAATTCAGGAAAAATCTTTTAGGTAAATTATTTTTAAAGAAATTTTATATGCGGTTTGATTAATTGTTTAACAAGCTACAATAAAGTTTGAATGAACTTTTTTGTTAGAACGCAATTTAAAGAAATAAATTCGCAATTTCGATTTCCATATAAACTCACTTTTTTAACAACAAATAGCCATAGCTTGGCCACTTCTTATCGCAAAGCGTTATACTAAGAACTAGATTGTAAGGAACTAAATTATCTTTCAGCATTGCGTTTAAAATTTTTTTTTAAGCTTTAGTTATCGAGTTAATCATCAAACATGCGCGTTGAAATTTGACTTTTGTAGAGGAGTAAAAAAAACACTAACCTTAAGAAATCATACCTTGGTCAATTTTTGACCAAATTGGACGAGACTTATCTCAAACTCAAAGTAATTTCATAGTCTTCAAGTTATGTATTTGAATACTTTTTGATAAAATTCGCAGTTTTCAAGATATTTTCAATAAACTGTTTTTTAAAAGATTTTTTCCCATTTTTAACATTTCTCTAATTTATTAACAATAATTAGTTCAAACAATTAATGAGACCAAAGCACACTTTTTTAATGGGTAAAAACATTTGTATAAATGTCATTTAGAACCCATTAAAGAATGTTTCATCAATATCGGTCTTGGTTAACCGTCGTGACTCCACTAGTTGACAAAACTCCAGCATATATTTGACAATTCCTAAACTATTATAAATATACCAAATGTTTCGCCTTTTCAATGTATTCTTAGTTTTTCACTCTCCATTAAGTAAAGTGGAATTCTAATTTGGATTGTGATATTAATACTAATAATAGTAATGTTTATTTACCATACAACATAGAGGGTAATTCGTACCTTATCAGAAAATGGATAGGTAATGTACAGCGGATCGATACAAATATAATAACGCGAAGGAATTAAACAAACTTTCAAAACCATTTAAAAAAATTGCTGCTCAAGGAATCGCTACTTCCACATCCAGATTTTCTATTCAAGTCTCTCACAACAAAAAAATTTTATTTTGTATGTGGAAATAATTGCTTATGAAACTTTAACAATATAATATTTGAAATCCTCTACCCCAAAACTCCATAAAACAACACATCGGTAGTGGGGTGGGGGTGGTGAAGAGGGGTGGTAGTGGGGGTGGATGAAGTAAAAAAATATTTTGAGGTTTTTAGCTCTTGAACATACACAATCACAAATCACATTTTCTTTCATCCCCTTTAATAATGGAGTGAGGTTGGTAATGGAGGTGGTTAACCCAAAAATTTTTTTGAGACCTTAACTCCTCTTGTATATACTAAATAGCAATTTTATGGACTCTTACCTGCATCCTACATGATTTACCTATTTACCCCAATTTACACCCCATCCCTCGACGGAACAAGATGAAAATATACTAAATTTCAAGTCAATATCTTAAACGGTTCCAGAGTAGACAGATCGACAGACATACCGACAGACAGATTTTTTTTTTTCGCTCAAATTTAAAATCTCGACGTTTCATCACATTCTAAGCCTATTTGAACAATAAAAAATTAAACATTTTTTTTTGTCGTTACTATACTTCCACTGGATGTGGAAGTAATATTTAGTTGCTCGTCACTGGTATCTGGTCGACTGTACTTCGAAGTTCGCAAAAACAAAACCAATAGCGACAAGTTCAACGACAAGATCCTGACCTGGGTACAGTCGCCCATCTAAATAGTGTTCATTTTAATATTTTTACTTTCGCATTCACGTAGTGGAGTAGAAGTGTAGTAACGCAAAAAAAAAGAAAATTTTTCTAGTTCAAATAGGTTCAGAATGAAATGTCGAGATTTTGAGAAAAAAAATATGTTGTCGTTTTGTCGTCTTGTCGGTCTGTAACTTTTTTTGTGCGCACCGTTACTTTGGGACGATGTATGATATTGAGTTGGAATTTGATACACCCATGTATTATAATGAGATCTGGAACTAGATTATATTTTTATCTTATTCCGTTGAAGGGCGGGGGTGACTAGGTAAAGCAAGCAAGTAGGAGTCCATAAAATTGGAATTTAGAGTATGAGCGAGAAGCCAAGGACTCAAAATATTTTTGGCATGAGCCACCCCCACTGTCACCTCCCATTACCACTCCCACACTATTATTAAAGGGGGAAAAATACAATTGTGATTTACTGTATACACAAGAACTAAGGGCCTCAAAAAAAATTTACCATTAGCAACCTCCAGAAATCCTCTACAATCTTTCAATAGAAGTAGAAAAAACCGCTGCCGAAGGAACCACTACTTTCACACCCGGATTTCCTATCCTAGTTTCTTACAGCGAAAAAAATATTGATACTATCTATATTCGCACACCATTATGTGGAAATACTTTAATAATATAAATCATAAAACGATAAGCCACACGGTAGTGGGTGGCTAATACTACAAATTTTTTGAGGCTTTTGGTTCTTGTATACATACTCAATCACAAGTTGTTTTTTTATTCCCTTTCATATGAGGAAGTGGGTGTGGCAACAATTATTTTTTTAACTTCTATTGAAAGAATGTACAAGATTTCTATCTGTAGTTTTCTAACTCTGACTATATTTTATTTTGATTATAATTTTAAAGCAAAATGTTACTAAGCTTATTGATTAAACAGACAAAAATATGTAACCGGAATATTCAGTGTGTCTTTCAGGTTCAAACGAACTTTACGTACATAAATGATATATCTCAATTTTACTTTAGAATATTACCAAAGTATTTTTAATGGGACTATTATTTATTACTATTATTAAATTTTTATTTTATTTCAAATTTGAAAAATATGTAAAATATCACATTCGAACGCAGTTTATAGTAATTGGGCAATATCTGTCATTCAAGATGATCGCCAGAGGACTGTAAACTCTCATGTTGTATATAAACTATATTATTATAATTTTCAAATGTCAAATCGTTCCAATTTGCATTCTATTGCTTACTGTGGATTTTTGTCGATAATTATTGGCATATTATCATACAGATCTATATAACTGAGCCTATTGTAGATAGATCGAGGCAGTTTGTGTCAAATTTCTAAGGTCATCGATATTTTTTTAAATTATAATAATTACGGATATTGGGATCAAATCGGCCCAGTTTGTATTTCATTGCATTCTATGATATTGTATCGATCATTTTTGGTACGTCTTATACAGATCAATGTACTTAAGACCAATGGAGTTAGATCTGGTCAATTTGTGTTTCCCTGCTTTTTATAATGTGTTATCGATAGTTATTTAAATGATGGTGATTTTGGATTGGAATCAAATCTGATCAATATGTATTCATTTACTTTTTATAAAAGTAAAAAAGAAAAAGAAAATTGTGAACTGATGACCAGACGTATCATTATGTATTTTGGTGCGCTGAATCCAAATCTGATTATTAAAAAAGCTCATCAAGACTTTTTCCTACTATCAATTTATTTCTCAAAATATCCCATTATTTGACGAATAAATTGACAATAGGAAAAAATCTTGATGACAGAGCTTTTCTCATCAAATTTGGATTCAGCGCAGAGCTCTTTCATTTACTGTCAGTCCTTTTCGTGGCGCTACGAGAAATACAGTTTCCCGTGAGACTAACGTTTTGTATTTGCAAGGTCGGATCCTACATATATTATATAGGCTCAAAACAGTACTAATGATCCTGCACTAGAACAAAATCCCAATATATGAGAAACATTTTTGAACCCAGGACGGGCTTGGGTTTTATATATACTTAAGTAGTAATTTAAAATAGCACTGGGTGTTCTGGAATAAATCATTTTGTTTTGAAATCAGAGATCAATTTGTTTTGCAACTGAATTAACTATCTTACTGAGATTAGTTAGTGACGCGTGAAACAAGACATTTACGTGGAAAATTGGTTGGTCTTTCTGAGAATTTTAGATAAATCTGAATTGATCTATACTTCTGTACGTCTAGATGGGGAATCTCTTTTAACTCTTAATTTCATTATCAAGTGAGATATCTACTTCTGCAAAATTATATAACGTACATTTGTAAATATCAATCACTTCTAAGTTGATAAGACGCAGAGTCAAGTGGGCCTCACCTACATTATTATAGGAACAATTTAAGTAAAATTCTTAAATATATTCAGCATTTCCTACCGCAACTGTGAAGCAAGATGCAAAGGCACCATTATTATCTAAGTAAGTATTACCATTTATATTTAATAAATTAATTGATGTATTTAAGTAAAGTATAATTAGGATATTTTTTTTCCATTTAATACTCTTCGCATAGAATTCAGTAATGTTTGTAACATTGAGGTAGAAAGATGTTTAAAAACTTTTGCAAAACTACTAACTTGAACTAAATATATTGCTTTTCTGCAAAAACTAACTATACAAACGATTGTCTTAAGCTTTAATTCTTCAGTTTGCAGTATATTTAAAATTATGCAAATTTGAGTAAATAAGAGTTTTAAAGACAACAAACAAAATAGATTGGTTAAAATAGTCTCTTTTTAACAACGTGCAATATAGTTTTGGTTTTTATAGTGATTTTATTTGGTTTGAAATGCTATAGATAATGTTTTATAATGTTTAAAATTATTGTTCCCCTATTTAACGGAAACTGGAAATTCTTTCCAATGTCTTTCTATTATTATAAATGAGGTTTTCCACCACTTTTTTGCTGGCAATTTTTTTTTTTAACTTTTTAACTCCAAAAAATCCAGGTACTTATATGGTATATTTAACAAATTTGATATCCACCTAAAGTTCAATAATAAGCTGTTTCTAAATCAGTGGTCAGCGTCGTAGCTAGAAACTTTGGCGCCCAGGGCAAGCATCTAATTTTGAGCTCCGAAATAAGATTATTAAATTTTTTAAATATTAATACCACGGGTAGGTAACATTATTCTTTATTTTTTTTATGTGTTGTCTGTTGTTTTCTATATAGTATGTACCTATTTAAGACGAAATACCTAAGTATTAAACATAAGCTTCGAATTGCATCCCCTAATGTTCGCGTCCCTGACGTGGGCCCCGGTTGCCCTGCCCTAGATACCACGCTGTCTGTGGTAAAATTAGGAAACAAGTGCAGTAATTCATTACATATGTCATATACAGGGTGTTCATTATTGAAGTGCTAATATTTCAGAGTGTGATTCCTTAGGTCATTTTATGACAACGGCTTAAATTTCTTGCTACAGGGTGTTGATTTTTTTTTAAATCGTTATCTTTTAATATCTCAGAAAGTACTTTAGATATTAGTTTGAATTTTGGTATGTGTTAATAAGATATAAAACCACATATTTTAGTTACAAAAGTTATTTTATCGCTCAACCAGTGGCGTCCATGCAAGTATGTCCTCTGATATTTTTTTACCAAAAAAGTGGTACGCCACTGAAATTTTTCCATGCGGATATTTTTTCTGATTGGAGTGGTCAGTTCTACATGAAAACGGTCCCTTGCGTTTTTCTTGTTCTTGATTAAAACAATTAAATTCAAATTGAAACTAATTATTATTAACATTGATAATGATAAATTTTGTTTTATAAAAATTGTTGGAAATGCCCACCTTCACTTAATAGGCATGCACTCGTTCAAATATTCCCAGCGTATTCCATATTGTTTCACAGGAGGCAACTATTCGCTCTCTTAAATTTTCTAAAGCGTTAATGGGAGTTTTATACACCAGGGTTTTAAGATGACTCCACAAAAAAAAATCCAAACTATTAAGATCGGGGGATCTTGCTGGCCATTGCTGAGGTCCTCCGCGATCTATCCAACGATTAGGATAAACCACATGTAAATGTTTGCGAACAATTACACTGAAATGAACAGGAGCTCTATCGTGCATGTACCACATTTGATTCCTTAACGCAATTGGCACATCATCAAGCAACACAGGTAGTTCTTCTTGGAGAAAATGTAGGTAAGATTGACCATTAAGGCGTCTTAGCAAAAAAAAGGGTTTATAAGATTATTACCAATAATTCTTACACATACATTAACCGAAAATTGCTCTTGGAAACGGGTTTCGGTTATGGCATGGAGGTTTCGCCCGCCCACATATAACTATTATGGGAATTTTGAATAGCTTTCCTAGAACAATTTGCATCATTTGTGAACATAATTTGTGACTCAAACTTCGGATTTAATGTAACATTCTGAAGGTACCACTGACAGAAGTTCACACGTTGTGGAAAATTCCTGGAAAGTAATGCCTGTACTCTTAGAATATGGTACGGGAAGAACAAAAAACCAACCAAATTCGCCAAAGAATTTGATGACAAATATTCAGACCTTTAGCAATCTTCCTCGTACTCGTCTCAGGAAGTTCGTCGATTACTGTAGCACCGCTTCCTCAATTTCGGGTGTTCTGACAGTTCGAGGTCTACCTTCCGAAGTACCTTTTTGGAAACTACCAGTTTCACAAAGACGGCGTTGAATAATCGAAAAGAATCGGCTATTTGGCAAAGCACGATTAGAGGATATCTTTCCTGATACATACTGGCTTTTGATGCATTACCCTGTGCGGGAGCGGGACCATATACGTAATGCATTGTAGCCATTTCCGCATTGTCACGATATTTACTGAGGTATTCGAATAAAGACAGCGAAAAAATAAAATAAATTCAATGAAACACTAGTATTCGAAGAAATAATACGATGAGATGGTTTTGAACATCAACTTACTTTATCTCAAAAAATATTGTTTTGAAAATGACGTTTGTAAAGGCGTCATTTATTCCAGGGTAACTAGATTCATGTGTTCAAAAATTATTAGTCAATACTGCTGAATGAAGCAATTTGAATTTAATTGTTTTAATCGAGACCTGTGCGCCTGGCGAGAAAAACGCAGGAGACCGTTTTCATGTAGAATTGACCAAACTAATCAGAAAAAAATTTGATAAAAAATATCAGAGGACATGTTTTCAGGACGCCACTGGTCGAGAGATAAAATAACTTTTCTAACTGACTGTGGTTTTATATCCTATTAACACATACCAAAATTGAAAACAATATCTAAAGTACTTTTTGAGATACAAAAATAACGATTTAAAAAAAAATTCAAATTCAACACTGTAGCAAAAAATGTAAGCCGTTGCTGACATATGTTCATATGAACTTTTCTTCATAAAATGACCTAAGGAATCACACCCTGAAATATTAGCACGTCGTTAAGGAGCACCCTGTATAACTTAAGTATTTTCATACTGCCGCACCGATCACATCCTATATAGTATTTAGTGCCATTTAATGTTGCAGCGAACAGAAGTCGCAAAAAGCATATCAATGCACTCTACTAATATGAAAAGATGCATACAGAGTAATTCAAATGTTTAATTTTCATTATGTAAACACATTTTCATTATTAATGTTTTGTTTTTTTTTTATTCCAATAATTTTCCAGTTACAAATCATTATAACATCTTTATACCTATTGGTTTTAGATAGAATTGTCAATAATTTCTGTGAAGTATGCGGAGATTTGTCATCAGGAAAGCATTATAACATTTTCGCATGCGATGGCTGCGCAGGATTTTTTAAACGTTCTATCCGCAGTAACCGCCAATACATTTGCAGATCCATAGTAAAGGGAGCTTGTTTTATTGACAAGCTTCGTAGGAACCAATGCAGAGCTTGCCGACTAAAAAAGTGTCAAGAAGCTGGCATGAATAAAGATGGTAAGATAATTTTATTATTCTATAACACGCAGGGAAGGCGTCAGTATTTTCTCCCCTTTTCATAAAAAATACTTACATTTTATCAGACTATTTTGGGTGGCCAACCGGGTGGGCACAACTTGTTTCAGGGTGGGCAAGGGCCTACCTAGGCCCAACCACAACGTTGCGTCGTCCGTGATATTGTTGTAGAACTCTCCAAAATCGTCCTAAGTTGAAGACATAATTAAAATTCGACTTAGGCAAAAATTTCATTTAAAGACATTTTTGGGAGTCTGCAGAGGCGCAGATCAGTCCATAAGGACCGTTTTGGGTTCTATAAGGCGTTGGGAATGACCAGGTGAAAATTCGAAGAAACACCGAATTTTCACTTAGGAAAAATGTTTTTGGTTCAGAATATGAGAGTACGCCAAAGTTTCACTTGCAGACTAATTTTTCAAAACTGCGTTGAAATTTGGCTTGAAGATCGATTTTTCAAAAGTACGCCAAAATTTCACCCGCAGATTAACTTTTCAAAAGTACCTTGAAATTTGGCTTGAAAATCGATTTTTCAAAAGTACGCCAAAATTTCACCCGCGGATTAACTTTTCAAAAGTACCTTGAAATTTGGCTTGAAAATCGATTTTTCAAAAGTACGCCAAAATTTCACCCGCAGATTAGTTTTTCAAAAGTACCTTGAAATTTGGCTCGAAAATCGATTTTTCAAAAGTACGCTAAAATTGGTCTTAAAACGGATTTTTCAAAAGTACCACAAAGTCAGTTTAAAAAGTACCACGAAAATAAAATTTAAATTATTTTTTATTTTTTATTCCTCAACCAAAGACATTGACCTTTGAGGTACGGTCATTGAAAGCCCAATTCTAAAGTATGAGCATAAAATTTTAACGATGCACTGCATCCGAAAGGCAAAATAGAAGATTTTGTCAAAGCCGGCGTAGTGCCGATAAGCAAAAATTGATAAAAATCAATGCACATGTACAAGGCCGGTTTCTCGCATAGAAAGAGTTTGGATTGACCCAGCGGCTCGCAATTTGGTCGAGCGCGTTGAGTGGTCCAGACAAAGCAATGGTAGAAAAGCCAATAACAGGGCTTTTCAAATGACAAAGTTATAGAGGAAAACGCCTTGTGCATAAAAATCCAAAAATTCAATTTTGCCTAAAAGTCGCTCGAAGGTGAGACGCTGCCAAATCGATAATATTAATCGACTGTGATAAGGGTTAGTAAGTCGTGGACTGATCGAACGCCACTCAACTTATGCAGTAATAAGTCCTCTGAATGTGTTTGAGTACGTGAATCTCCACGATACAAGAACTTTAAAGCTAAGTAGTCTCTAGCGAAACTAAATTCATTTAGTAAAACTTTTTTAAGTTAATTTCAGTCAGCCTTAATTATTCATTTACCCAGAGTCTGAAATGATTCTAAAAGCTCACATTTTGATTCTGAGAAGGTATGTATGAATCTTTTCTACCTAATCGATCGTTAGCGTGAGCGCTCTCGCTTGTATGGTCTGAAAGTCACTACCTTGATTGGGGAAGGCACGATTCTTATCTTGAGAATTTTGTATAACCAATTCTGTTAAATAAACGGATTCTTTGAACTAATATTTCTTAATTGATCTTGAGGCCTGTTGACGGTCTATAATCCCTGGAACTTTCGTATAGAAAACCGGATGTGTCGAGTTAATTCGCATTAACGTTCGACCTTCTGGTTGCTTTACGGAGGTTTGATAGGGATTTTTTTATGCGTTTTTTGAGAAATATATTCCGTTATTAATGGACCAAAACGTGATTTTCGCGTACCAAAACTAATCCCTCCGCAGAGAAATTCTTCGGTTGGGATTTTTTTATGCAAAAATTCAGGAAATTAAGAGGTGCCTAAACCCCTAACGAGGGAATTCGGGTCCAGAGAGAGCGTAGTTTCCGATCTGTGGTAGTGCAGCCTTGGTCCATTACTCGGCTACCGAATTGCATCTTATCTCGAACCCGCCTGGGAGGTAGAAGAACGGGGTAATACGCGACTGGCGCCCCCTGAGAAATAAATTGGTGTCGCGTCATTTTGACGCCCGGTAGTGCGTTCTTCTACAATATCAGTAGTTGGGAGAGCACGTCGAGCTATGTCGTTTCACCGATTTTTTATGAAATAGGTACGGATGAAATATAATATGGAAACATAAATTCAAGATTTATATATAGGTGATAAAACACTTAGGGGGTCTACAGACGATGCAACCAACCAACCGACCTTCTCGGTACATTTTGAAGATTGCCATGGGAACTAGCGCCAACATTGTCGGTACGCTTTGAAGACGCTGGAATTCCAGCAAACCAGCTCACTTTTATGAGTTGTCATAGCAATTTTCAAAGTGAACAGAGAAGGTCAGTTGGATGGTTGGGGGGGCTGGGCCATCTGTAGATCCCTATACCTACCAATTCTCAGTGGTTCCATCCACTGGGACAGTTCGTGTATTCTGACACACACACCGATCGGCCCAACATATAAAACTCATTTTTATTTGCACAGTGCCTCACGTCGTGTCTGAGAAATGTTTAAGTAAGAAATGCCGCGGCGTGTGTTCTCCTTTCAAAATAATAATGCACTTAATATTTTAAAAATTTCTAATTGTAACTAAAAGAAAAATTTTACATGATATAAACTATTTTATGTTGAATAGTTCCAATTTCGTTTAAACCTATTACACTAAAAAATCTCGCCGGACGCTCCCCTCCACGATCTCAGCGCGGACGCGAATTAAAACACAACATGACTCGATCAACAAATAAAACCACAATTACAGTTGAATGGCAGTTTGACGGAATTCCTAATGACCAACGTACTTGGATACGTGTGTCATAATTATATACCTATTTAAATTTCTCACAAGTTCAGCTTATCACTAATCATATCAATTAATAATTAATTAAGTATATTCAATATTTTATTTTGTATTAATTATAATTTCGCCACAAGCAAAAAATATGAAAAAACAGATGGCAGATGTTAGAAATGTCACATAATTTAATGGTCAATCTGACATAAAATAGTAGTAGCATTATAAAATACTAATAGGTCGTGTGCGCGTGACGTCACAGATCTGAGACCTTAGGAAAACAAACCGCTGTCATTGCTGTCAAATGGCGACTGATTGAACCTAAGAATTGCATTTTTCATAATATTAGAGTTTTTATGGAGATAATATCATACAAAATGGCAAGTTTTTGTTGTATTATTAGTTGTGGAAGTGTGGCAATCCGAGACAACATCAGTTTTTATAAAATAACGCCGATTTATAGCCAGAAGAGGTTGGAATTAAAAGATTTCAAGCAATTAAAAGGAATTATTTTACTGAGGTATTCCAAGCATTTTATTAATGGTAAATTGTTGCTTGTTGATTTAGGAATTTGATTTTTAGTGTGGATTTATGTTATAGAAAAGACGGCCGTAATTCAAGACCACGATGATCCGTCCAGTTAGGTATTCTTCATTAATATCGGATACAACTTAAAACCCAAATGTGAAAGTAAAAGTGCTTGTGATAATAACTACTGCTAAAGCAAACAATAAACAATTCATGGTAAAAAAATAACACTTTATATTGATTTGTCAGCATTTTTAATAACAATTTCTTGCGTTTAAATTTTAGTTGAGCGAGGGTAGAGTTGATACCGAGGGAGAAAGAAATGTAATAGCAAACATTGTTTTAAATCACATCAAGAGGAAAATACACAGATATCTGATGAAGTGCATAAATTAAGGAAATTCAAAGTAGTGCTGTTAGCGATTGATCTAGCAACTAAACGTCCTTTTAAAGGACTTATGTTGTGTGGTGTTTAAGAGCCCAGTGTTGGATTGTTTAACATTCAAAAACTATGAAACTAAAACTGAAAGTGATCTAAAGTCAGTGAGCACATAAATAATGCCCGAATGGGCTTTGAAACTGTCAAATTGTAGCTGTAAATTTCGTTGAATTATGTAATTGCAAATGTTACTTACTATTTAGATATTTAGATATTACTGTGTTGACTTATCCTATATCATGTTATGTGATCAATTGGATTAATAAAGTATTATTATTATTATTATTATTAGTATACTTAAATGTATAACATAATCATTTATTTTTTTATTGCAATATAGATGTTTCTTTGTATCCCCTGAAGTTTCTTGTTGATTCATCTTCAGTATTAATGGAACCTTGGATAATAAATAATTTGTTATTTAGTAAGTATATTTTGTTTTACTTTCAGTTAGATGCAAAGATGCATTTATATGTAAGTTCAACATAATCGACTATTTCAATTCACTGCTAACAACAATAATATGAGCGATAAATAAAACAATAAAAAGTGAATATACGTATTTAATAAAATACATGTTAGACATATTTATAATATTAGTAACGCACGATAAGAAAAAGTTCTTGCACAAATTACAATGGTTTGTATAGTTCAATCTATAGGTGTATCATAGGTAACGCCTATGTCAACTCCAGAATAAAATATGGAATTATCTTTTGGGGCAACTCAGTAGAAGCAAACAGAATATTCAGGCTGCAAAAAACTTGTATTAGAAGCATTTACCATCTGAAACGAACTGACACATGCAGCATATTGTTTAAACAAAAATATATTCTTACTCTTCCGTGTCTTTATATATATGAATGTGTATGTTTTGTGAAGAATAACTATAAAGAACTATTCAGCAGATATGAAGCAGACCATCTATATAATACACGTGATTGTATGAATGCAATACTCCGCTTACCACAGACACCATACAGTCAAGTACAACGAAATGTTGTGACACAACTTATGAAAATCTATAATCACTTACCTAATGATTACAAAAACTTACCTTTTAATGTATTCAAAAAAAAAAAAATAGTTTTTTAATCGATAAGGCTTTCTACACTTTATCTGACTTTTTTAATTATAAATTTTAAGTTTTAATATGTTATGGTATTGTCTAATTTTAATGAAATGAGTTGTACTTATGTATTTACTATATGTTTATTATTTTTAATTATTTGTGTTATACACTACTTTGTAACCTCTGACTTGTTCCACGCCTGTCTGGTATTAAGGAATAAAGTGATTATTATTATTAATGAGTCAACCACTGGAAGAAATTGTGTATACCATTTTAAATATTTCAAGTAGTTCACAGTACTTTAGTTTATATGGTATTTTTCACAAAATTCATAACAGTTAAGCCTTCGGCCATAGCCATTGTTTACTGTTAAAAAAGTGAAAGGAAAGACTGGGTAGTGAAAGAATCTTGTCTAGACTAGTAACACAATCACAATGAGTACTGAAGAATCATCTAGATCAGCAACAGTCCAAGAAGTCGATGGCTTTTGTTGAAGATGCAAAGCTAAGAGTTGATAACCTAAAAAATGAATTTGTATGTTAGGAAATATTCATTAAGCAACATATTATATTGAAACGGGGGTTGATCATCGACAACTAATTCCTACCTTTGCAAAAAGCTTTTATCCTGTAAATTTCTTGGATAGTACTTCTTTCACCCAACCACAAATAGCTTCAAGATTTTTTAATGCCTTGAACTCATCTTTTTGTCTATGCATTTCTCACAAAAACCAAGAAAACAACATCTCTATATGAAATATTATGAAATACATCAATATTTGTTGTGAACTCGTCATTTCTCAAAATATAAGCGATTTAATTCGATGACACCAACTTTTTCCATATACCTAACCTCTACATTATGAGACGATTTCGTAAAATATAAACTTATCTCCATATTAACGAACAAAATTCACCACACAAAATAATTAAGGATAGTTGTGGATGTTAAGTTATCCAAAATTCAAGTTCAATCGGTACGTCACTCGATGACAGCTGTTTGTTTTCCTAAGGTCTCAGAATCTGTAACGTCAGCGCACACGACCTATAAAAAAAAAGGTATTTTGATACTGTTCTACGTGGCATCCGATATTTTAAGAGGAAACGGAAAAAATTTTGAAAAAAGCATTATTTTTTTGCGACTCCTCTACGGCTCCGTAAGCCCCTGGCGTCCACCGGGCCTGGGCCTGTCCATATCAATAAAATTGAAAAATGCCGAAACGCAGTGGTCGAGAAATTACAACCCGATGATAATTCTCAAAATAAATCAAATCTATTTTTGACAAGAGATGCAAGATTTTTTTGTATATTTGTATATGGTTTCAATACTTGCTCTTAACCCCAAGGAAAGAAAACCATAATATTTAATATTTGAAAAAATATTGCTGATTTGTTTTTGAAACTTTAGATAGGTATTCATGTTTCTGGAATCGCTGATTACGAATATAAAGTCAAATTTAAGAAATTCAAAATAACACATGGAATTTTTTTAAAAGCAAGTGTTTTAAAGAGACAAACAAAACTTGACATCTAGGTGATGCTATATATTAACGAAAAATATTATTTTAGATTTTTATTATTGAGATAATTACAGTAACAAAATGGCGACATTTTTCTTAAAGTAAATGTGAAGATGCACGTTGTTTCGGCCATAACTTCTTTGTCTTTATGATACAAAAACAAGCAACGAATCATTATAAAGTTTGATTAATTCTGGTACTTAATATTTCTGATGCAAGTGTCAAAATTTCTAAGATATTCAACATTTACCTTCTATTATAAACGTTCGCATGCATCTTTAAATTTGAATATCTCCGAAACTATTAATTCTACATAAATATAAAAAGAACAAATTAACTATCAGTTTATAAGATTTGATTTACTTTTGATTTCCACTATTTTTCGTTAAAATGAATATTTATTGAGATGTTTCCGTTTTTTTTTAATTTTTTTTTAGGTGCCACCCTGGGGGTTACATCCACCTCCCCTATAAATTAGCAAGCAGTCGCATAATAAAGAAACTTTTCTTTGATGTATTTACTATTGAATTGTCAAAAATGTCGAAATCAAATTCGTATGACTTATTCCGAAATGAGTCCAATTAAATAAGTCGGCAAATCAAAATTTTGAGGTAAATACTTGAATTTTTGATATAACTTACTTTGATGTATTAGAACACGATTAGTGAAAGAAATTTTTTTCTAAACCCCCGGGAAGGGGTGAAAAAAAATAAAATAAAGTGTTTTTTCAAAATTACTCAAAATGTGTAAAAGCTAGTAAAAAAAGTTTCAAACAGAAATTATAAAGCATGAAATTTTATATAAAAATGATCTCTAGACTTTTTTTGGTATTACTAAAATTAACGGAGTTAGGCTGGTTAGAAATTAAGGGATGATATGTACAACTTTAAAAAAATCATAGCGTGCTGTAAAGTTAATGAATTTAAATTTTTTTTTCTATTTACTCAGAAAAATATAAACATTCGTTTCAGAGAAATGGATTTTTTTTTTAATTGTTAATAAAAAAGTTATAAAAATTTTAATTTTTTTATTTTCAATTAAAACCACTTTGAACGGTGAAACGAATTTTTTTTTTATACCATTCTGTTCATTATTTAATATATTGAACATTTGCTTTTGAAATTTTTTTTTACCCTTCATTTTCAAGAAGGTATGAATTTATTTACTTGCTTAGTTTTTTTCCAAACGTAAGACACTACTCTTGTGACGTCATGATAAATGAAAAGAAATAAAGAATGCATAGGACAAAGATAAAATTGTTTCGTAGCTGTTGCGTTGCCTACAAGACGCGCATGCGTCACATCTATAGGGCATCTGCACGTGACGTCACAGCTAACCTCAAAAATATGTGTTTCTTAAGATTTAAGAGTATTACGCATCTATTATTAAAATTTCTGCCTGGTTCCCGTATTTTCAACTAAAATCTAGTTCAGTGTAATGTTTATGATAATTTTTCTAAACACTTTGTCCTAATAAAATAGGCCTCTTTTTGTGGGTTGGAAATCTAACCTGTAATTAGCAGTCTATTTCTATTAATCAAGAATATTGAACAATTATTTACGTGAATTTTTAAATATTTGCTTGGAGCCAGTACCGGTTCCAAGCTAAAAATGCGTACACAAACATTAAAAATGAGAATAAACTTGAAAAACTTAAAATTTAAGGTTATGTTAGGTACATGATGCAGATGCAGACTAGTTTGCAAGTTCAAGGCCGTGTTAATGCTTGATAAAGCTCGTAAAAATATTAGTGAGGGCTCATTGAATTCGAAATGACGTCTAGAAAAAGTGTAAAAGTTTCACACCCGCACATAAACAGTTGCAAAAGTTATAAACAAATGAAGATTGAAAATATAACGAGTTTCGTCTTTTGTAAATAACTCGAAAACTATTAATATTTAAGAAAATTGAAAGAACGATGGAATGAATTTCCAATAAAAAAGCCGAACTCCCGAAACTAGAGTTTACGTTTATATTTCAAGTCGGATAATTGTTAAACAAAAGCCACTAAAATTATTTCGCTTCATGGAGACCTTATAAAAATTTGTTTGCCATTTTATTATAAGATATTGGGATTAAAAATTAAAAAAATGTCTTAAATTTTTTTTTAATTATTTATAATAATGTTTTCCTTTTTTCATTATTTAAACAAATTATTAAGAAAAAAATGTATTCTTAAAATTTATTATTTGCAATTCTCTACAAGACGAAAAACAGAAAAATTTTTGTTGTTAATTTTTTTGTTTATTTAATAAACAATTTGTTATTAACAATCGCCGAATGTTGTTAGATAGAAAAAAAATACAAAAACAACCGTATACATAAACATGTAAAAAAAAATAAATTTAACATGTTTATGTATACGGTTGTTTTTGTTATTTTTTTTTCTGTCTAAAAGGAATATAAACACATTCGGCGATTGTTAATAACAAATTGTTTATTAAATAAACAAATAAATTAATAACAATTTTTTTTTCTTTTTTCCATCTTGTAGAAAATTGCAAATAATGAAGTTTAAGAATAGATTTTTTTCTTAATAATTTGTTTAAATGATGAAACAATGGAACAAAATATTATAAACAATGAAAAAAAATTTTTTAATTTTTAATCACAATATTTTTAGGCTATTGTCTCTGACCAAAAAAAGAGGGTTGAAAGGAACTAAAACGTTAACGGGTTTTTATTGTTTCTCATGTTCAATTGACCCCAAAATATGAGAAAACCGCTGAATGCTACCATTTAAAGAGGTGCGTTTTTGAAATCGAAGTAAAAAGGTCCACTTTTAACATTTTTGAGTTTTACTGGAAAACTATGCATTTTTCCTATAAACACGTCAATAGAAAAGTTGTAGAGAATTAAATTTCCAACCGAAATGTCATTTTTTTTACAAAAATACGCCCAGAAAACAAAACAAAAAAAAACGGAAAAATGTATTTTTTTTTATTTTGGCCTGTAACTTTTTTTCGGGTACATTTAGGCATAGATATTCTGCATAAAGAAAAGCTGACGTTTTACCCGTTAATAATAATTTTAACGGTAAAACGCAAACTTTTTTTTATGCAGCAATGTCCATGCCTAAATGTACCCGAAAAAAGTTACAGGCTAAAATTTAAAAAAATAAAAAATTGCATTTTTTCGTTTTTTTTTGTTTTGTTTTCTGCGCGTATTTTTGTAAAAAAAAATTTTGACTTCTGAAGGTGCCATTTCGATTGGAAATTTAATTCTCAACAACTTTTCTATTGACGTGTTTATAGGAAAAATGCATAAGTAGAGAATATCATTTAGGTATTATGCAAATCACAACTTACACACTTTTTATTTATTATGAAAATACCTACTTTCTGTATATTGTTCCCCTAATCTGGGCACGCTAATATACTAGTTAGGTAACAAGGGCGGATCCAGAAAGGTTACTGGGGGGGGCACTAACATCTACAAAAAATTTTAGAAATCAGAAAAACAAATTTTTCGCCTCGGAATCTAAAAAAATTTTATCGCCTCATGGGGGGGGGGGGGGGGGATTTTTTCGAAAATTTCGGCTCATGAAAAATTTTTTCCCCCACCTCATGCGGAAAAAAATTTATCGCCTTGAAAACGTAAAAAAATACTTTTCTCGGGGGGGGGGGGCAATTGCCCCTACTGCCCCCCCCCCTGGATCCGCCCTTGTTAGGTAAATACTTTAAAATACTCATTAATGGAGAATCAATCAAAACAACTACTCTTCTAGCTAATACTGACGAAGTATTGAATTACATGATAGGATTCTTGGCATTTTAAAGAAAAAAATATATTGAAAATACTTAAATCATTTATATTTGCCTAACTAGTATATTACCGTGCCCAGATTAGGGCAACAATATACAGAAAGTAGGTATTTTCATAATAAATAAAAAGTGTGTAAGTTGTGATTTGCATAATACCCCTAAATAATATTCTCTAATCATGATAAAAGCAAATAAATAAAAAATAATTAATTGTAAAAATGCATAGTTTTCGAGCAAAACTCAAAACAACAATAGGCTCATTTTATGAAAAATCGGTGAAACAATTTTTTTCCAACGGGATATTGTTCCTTTAAATGTCTAAATAATACCATAATTTTTAAAAAATTTTAAATTAATATTTAATAACATAAAAAATATTTTTACTTATTACGGCCGGTTTCAGAGCATCGTAACGGCTTAGTGTTCGCCGCGCAGAGCTCCATTTTCAACATTAAATTGAAATTATTAATAATAGACATAGAGTTTCGGGAGTTCGGACTTTTTTATTTGAAATTCATCCTCTTTAAAAATCTTCCTTTAAATTTTCTTAAATATTAATAGTTTTCGAGTTATTTGCAAAAAACGAAACTCGTTATTTTTTCAATCTTCATTTGTTTGCAATTGTTTATATGCGGGTTTGAAACTTTTGCACGTTTTTCTAGGTGTCATTCCGAATCCAATGAGCCCTCACTCATATTGTCACGAGCTTTATTAAGCATTAACACGGCTTTGAACTTGTGAACTAGTCTATATACCTATCTCAATGCAGCGGTGGTGTATGTTTTGGTGAACAAATGCTCCTAAAAATTGTTAACAAATTTGTTTTTAGTAATTCTTATTTTAACTTTTCATAAGATTAATTTAATATAGAATGGATCATACATTTTGTTTTAAGAATGAATTATTTTCTTCTAATTGTTATCCATCCATCCAAAAAATGGTTCAATTATTTATTATTTAATTTATCCAATTTTATTTTTTAAACTGTTTATTTTTATTTAGATTAGGAATCGAATAATATCAATGATCTATTTTCATGGAAATGTATCGATCATTTTTTTTAAATGTCATTTTTTTTTTTTCATTCAAAATTGACATTAATGATCCAAAAAAAAATTTGTTGATTAATATATTTCTGTGTACACAATTTTTAAAATATGTATACAATTATAATAATTTTTATAATAATTTCTTATGGTCTTAAAAAATAATAAATTAAAATAATTGAAATTTTGTAATTTAAAAAAATAAGTAATGTAAATATTTGTAATTGTCAATTTTTTTGAAATTAAGAAGAAAAATTATTTCAATTGTTAATGTGGAAAAAAAAATTTCACTATTGCAAATATTCATTTTTGCAAATAATTTTTACTTCTACATTACGGATTAGTTTATTAATTTAATCGAAAATGCATAAAAAAACATTTTTTGCAACCTTGGTTAAAATACGCGAATTTCGACTAATTTAAAACGATGTTTCAAACAATTATTTCCTATACTCCAATAATTCGTCTGCAAAATTTTCTCGCAAAAAAAATTATATTGTGTAGTTTATTTTTAATTTGTATCAATAATGTCAAACAAATAATTCTAAATTTAGTAGAAATCAGCAAGTATTGACAGTAATAATAATTTCTTTCATTACAATTCAAAGATTAATTTTAAAAATATTTAGATCACGTAAACAAAATTCCACGTGTCTAATACCTATAACCAAAATGTACATAAAACGAAGCGTGTACAAGTATGTAGATTTCGCAAAACACTCTTATTATACTTGACCACAATTAAAAATTTTGTTAACGATTTGTAGGAGCATTTATTCACCAAAACATTCACAACCGCTGCATTGAGATATCGGGCATCTGCATCATGTAACCAACATAACCTTAAATTTTAAGTTTTTCAAGTTTATTCTCATTTTTAATGATGGTGTACGCATTTTTAGCTTGGAGCCGGTACTGGCTCTAAACAAATATTTAAAAATTCGTGTAAATAATTTTTCAATATTGTTGATTAATAGAAATAGACTGCTAATTACAGGTTAGATTTCCAACCTACAAAAAGAGTCCTATTTTATTGGGACAAAGTATTTAGAACTTCATAAACATTACACTGAACTAGATTTTAGTTGAAAATACGGGAACCAGGCAGAAATTTTAATAATAGTTGCTTAATACTCTTAAATCTTAAGAAACACATATTTTTGAGGTTAGTTGTGACGTCACGCGCGGATACCCTTACTGCCGTCATAAGGTGAAAAGCCGCATCTAGATATTTGTCATAAATGAGATTCTAATAATATATGAGCACCCAAGAGTTCTGCAGTTAAAAATATTATTAAAAAATTATAAAGTACAAAAACATAAGTGGATAAAAAGCAGCTACATGATTTTCTTAATTAATATTTACTAGTTGGGAAAAAACAAACGCCTTTGTTACTTTCCTCGCCAACCGACAATTTACAGATGGGCTATTAATTCTCCTTATGACTTATGACGGCAATACAGACGTGACGTATACGCGTCTTGTAGGCAACGCAGCAGCTACGAAACTATTTTATCTTTGTCGTACGCATTCTTTATTTCTTTTCAGTTATCGTGACGTCACAAGAGCAGTGTCTTACGTTTGGAAAAAAATTAAACAGGTAAATAAATTCATACCTGCTTGAAAATGGGTAAAAAAAGATTTCAAAAGCAAATGTTCAATATATTAAATGATGAACAGAATGGTGTAAAAAAAAATTCGTTTCACCGTTCAAAGTGGTTTTAATTGAAAATAAAAAAATTTAAATTTTTATAACTTTTTTATTAACAATTTAAAAAAAAATCCATTTCTCTGAAACGAATGTTTATATTTTTCTGAGTAAATAGAAAAAAAATTTTTAAATTCATTAACTTTTCAGCACGCTATGATTTTTTAAAGTTGTACATATCATCCCTTAATTTCTAACCAGCCTAACTCCGTTAATTTTAGTAATACCAAAAAAAGTCTAGAGATCATTTTTATATAAAATTTCATGCTTTACAATTTCTGTTTGAAACTTTTTTTAATAGCTTTTACACATTTTGAGTAATTTTGAAAAAACACTTTATTTTTTTTTTTCACCCCTTCCCGGGGGTTTAGAAAAAAATTTCTTTCATTAATCGTGTTCTAATATATCAAAAATTCAAGTATTTACCTCTAAATTTTGATTTGCCGACTTATTTAATTGGACTAAATTAAAGCCTCTAGTTACTACACTTATATATAAAATTCTACACTTACCGATCCCCGTGTATCACATCACAGTCTCTTACTAACTTAACAACAGAATCAATATTACAATAATAAATTTACGGCACTATGAAAACGAGTTCATTGGATATATCAGAATTCAGGTTTTCATATTTGGCATTTTTGAGACGATATTAGTCGTCAGAAATCCTTATCTACCCTAAATGCAGTGGCGTAACTAGAGTCGATGAGGCCCTTGTGCAAAATTGTCTGGTTGCTCTCCCTAAACTTTATATAACAGATAAGTTTCGTTATAATCAAATCATTCAGTTTATTTAACATAAAATAAAAAACACTTTCTTCAATATATAGCTCCTAGAGGCCCCGTGAGGCCTTCTAAGTTTTGAGGCCCGTATGCGCCGCATACCATGTAGTTTCGCCACTGCCTAAATACCTTCAACTAAAGAGGGCCCCCAGCATGGGGCAATTTCTGATGTTATAATAATTTTTTTCTCTAAATAAGGCTTCTGATGCAGTTACGATGATTCTTTGTCAATTTCACTTACTGTATTTTCATCGTTCAAACTTTAACGTCTATGTTCAAAATTATTACCTTTATATAAATTGAATAATACCAATATCGATTATTTTAAAGCAAATTTCTCTTTTTAGCTGTACAGCTAGGAAGAGATTCCCGTAAAAAAATATTGAAGTGTCAAGAAATTTATAAAGATTTGAACAGACCTGCAATGACGTTTTTGCCATCGAAAGAGGTACCACAAGGATCTATATTGAGGACTTCACTACTGAATCCGAAATATAATAATATTCTCCGTACACAATATTTTTTACACCATACAAAGGTACACACTGGAGTAAGTAATAGCAAGTATATTATCAATTCGATTTAAGGAAGTCGCAATTACTAATGGTGCTACTTAATGAAATCAAACGTTTATTATCAAAGGTTTTTCAAGCAATTCTAAATATAATGCAATATTCAAAATTACGTGTCATTTTTTTTCTCTTCTCAAAAACCTATTATTTGTCACTGTATTTTTCAGAAAGGCATTTTAAGAGTGTCAAAGTATTAAATTGCTGTTCTAAAAATTGTCCATTAGTATGATGTCACATAGTTTTGCAACCTACGTAAAACTATGACGAGACACACGAGAATTTGAAAAATAAGATCTGAACGCTCAGCTAATTTCTGATAAGTTATTATTATACTCTTCGCAAATACGAAAACGAAAAGTATATTGCTTTTGATCGACATATTTTTAAAACCTTAAATATGGCTTTTAAAGAAAAAAATTTCATATTATTCTGTTAGTCATCGAAGCAACTTTCATTTACGGAAGTCTGAAGAACTTTATTGTTTTTGATCAAAATCGATTAGTAAATGAAAATGTTATAGGACATTTTAGTTAAAACAATTGCAACATTTAATGTGATATTACGACTAACGTAGGTTCTACAAACACCAAAATACTGTAAATATTACACTTTTTATGTTCGAAATGAGATCCATTATTTCTAATGAATTTTCGTACTTGACTTCTTATTTCAATGGTAGTCGTGCTTAGTCTTACTTCTGTTGGTAATTGTAGTTCAGCTTGCTCCATTTGTGCTATCAGTTGAGCTCAGCTTTGAATATCCTTATTGTAGATACGTTTTTTCATCCTATCTCACACGTAAAAGTCTAGTGTCGTTAAATCTGGCAGATGCCCAGCACACCATCTCGTGACAGGCGTCAATTCTTAGATAGAACGTATCCCAATAGTGGACCTATTCTGTGACCTGCACGATCTCCAGATTTAACGCCACTGGACTTTTGAGTGTAGGGTAGGATGAAGGAACTTGTCTATAAATTTAAATCCGTGTTTAACTGATAGCAGAAATAAAGTAAGCTGCCTTACAATTACGAACATAAATAACACTAAGGATGACTACGGTTGAAATGAGAAGTCAAGTACGGAAATGCATTAAAAACAATAGATCTAATCTCAAACATAAAAAATAATAATTTTGCTAGTTTTTAAATAAAGTTTATGAAATTACAGCCTTGCTTTTCTTGAAAAACACCTCATAAAAATTATTGCCGGCTGATATTTTTTGTTTTTCTTTTTATGTAACTGATCATATACATGATAATTCCAATAAAAGAATATAAAACAGAGAAGTTTTTCAAAATAATGATTGTAACATCTGACGACTTTTTAAGTTTTTTTTTAAAGATTTCGAAACTCGAGGCTGTAAGTTGCCATTACAATTTCTTTTTCCTATAAATGTATTTTTTATTTTTTTCTAACCAACATAAACTTTTAAATTATCTTTTTTTTGGAATGTTATTAATTTCATATAAAGAAAACAAGTATTTCAGAATATCCAAAGTTAAACTTAGTCCGAAAGAATTACATAAATGATGCAAATGGAGATTTTAAAAAATACAAATTCCGAATTATAAAAAAAATCGTAGAATTTTTCATATAGGTATATTTGGTCATATAGATGTCAAATGACCCTCTGTACTTTCCTGTTTAGGGCCAGCATCGCTTCATCAAACACCCTGTATAATAGCTTGTATTTGTAAAACTATTGCGATATTCTACGGTTTTCCAAGAATTTTTTTTTCTTTTTTTTTAAATAAAACATTGCCCCTTTCGATTATTGGTTTTGAAGAATATTAATTGCTGTACATATTGTTATTATACTGTTTCCAGATGCAAGAGCGAAGAGTACATTACATTTGATTAGCACCAGGGGGTGTCGCTAGAATTTTTTTTACGGCCCTAAAACAAAAACGATTATGGAACATAGTACGGGAGAAAATTAGGAAAATTAAGCCTAAAGTAAGTCCGGAAATTGTCGAAAATAACCAATCGGTTTGGCGAATTCTTTTCAATGGCAATAAATGCAATGCAATAAAAAATTACTTTGGTGCTAACATATCCACCGAGTGTACTACTATGGTCACAAATTCAAATTCCTTCTTTTTTGCATCGGTAACTGAGGAAGAAATTATCGCTGCAATAGATAATTTGAAAAATACTGACTCGTGAGGCATTGACTGTATTCCTACCAAGATAATAAAAACTGTAAATTATTATATAGCATGATCCTCAGCATATATTAATGCAGTGGTGAGAGCATAAATCATGGGGTTTAGTCCGAATAAGTGCGGAGTTTTGAAACTTTGGGAATTTGTAAATTTCGATGCCCTGAATGAAGTAAGAAAAAATGTAAAATGTGATATCAGCCGCCGGCGCCGCCATATTGAAGAAATGGCTCACAAAAACAGTTTCTTTTAAATATCTCGCTTCGGGTGCCTCATACGGCAAAAAATATTCTCATGAAAATAAAAGAGCATTAAATTTTCTATAAAACATGTCCTATACATTTTTTAGTCAAACTGATTAGTTTCGGTGCAGCAGCCGATCAAAGTCAAGCATTCTTGACAAAATTATGATTTTTTGTAATTTCTCAATTTAGTGCGATTTTTATGAAGAGTATTTTTGTGATGAGACAAAATTTGTTTTCATATCTGAAACTCCTCAAGCATAGTTGATTTTACTTGTCTGCTACGCATAACTCAATGTTCAATACTCGTTTCCACACCACCTTGAGGTAGAGTATATGGCGCTTTTTTTACGTGGTAGTCCCATCCACAGCTCCACAAAATAAAAAAAGTAGTCTGTTCCTGGAACTCCATTGGGTGACCCCATGTATTTCGACGTGTTGAACACGAAGCAGTTGTCCGTTTAGTGCCATCACATACCATTTTTTTGTAAATCGCGAAAATAACCTAAAAAAAACCTCGTGATTGGGAGGCAACTAGTGTACCATAACAATTTTTTTGTGAGTTGCATAATTATGCGACGCGACGTCACAATTAATGGACTCCGTTGGGGGTATCTTTTGGAAAAATTTCCATTATCATTCGAGTGATTTTTCACATTAATAAATGTCTATATATTTTGCAGATGTCTTCGTCCTCATCACTGGTACCACCAATAGTAAACTCTACTGATTTATGTGAATGCGCAGCACAATTACTATTTATAAATTTGCAGTGGATTAATAGTATTTTATCATGCACGATGTTACCATTTTCTGACCGACTTCTCATGATTGAAGAAAGCTGGAAGGAATTATTCGTCCTATCGGCAGCACAGTATCTGCCTGTTATGAAATTATCTCAATTGCTGCATACTTCTAAAATAAGACAACATAAAAGAAATTATACCGCTTCCTTACAAAACGTGCAAGAATTTCAAGATATTTTGGATGGCATTAGACAATATCAACTGGATCACAATGAGTTTGCTTATTTGAAAGCAATCGTCCTTTTTAGAACATCTCAATTAAAGAGCCAAACTAATGCTAGACCTCTGAATGATCCTGTAAGTGTTGCTAATATTCAGGAAAATATTCAAATGAATCTTAACAAGTATGTCAACATGAAGTATTCAAATCAACCACTGAGATTTGGAAAACTGTTGTTGTTGTCACTTTCTCTAAAATATGTTTCGCATGACGGAATAGAGGAATTATTTTTCAGAGAAACCATCGGAACTATTCCAGTAGTAAATGTCATCATTAATATTTATAAAACTCAATTCATGCAGAATCTGTAAAATGTTTTAATATTCACATTTTCCAATAAAAAAGTATTACCAAATTAAGAAATATATTTATTTAAGTATCACTCCCTATAACTTGCAGGGTTAGCGATTGTGACAGTGGCGGCTGGTGAAATTTCAAATATTTTTTTTCTCGTCTGTGGCGCATGGGACCCATACGAAATATGGGAAATAATATCTAGAGAAGCACTTCTCTAATGACCCCTAAAAAATTTTGAAAAAGCAGTTTGCGAAAAATTTTTTGAAAATTCGTTAGCCTCCCCCGTTTGACTTTTCATAAAAATACAACAAAAGATTTTCTAGTTTATGAAAATATTTTCATTACTAACTGAGATACAACGAATTGAAATATTGTAATTTGTTAAATTGTAAATTACAAAATTTCAGTTCATTGTATTTCAGTTAGTAATGAAAATATTTTCACAAACTGCAAAATCTATTGTTGTATTTTTATGAAAAGTCAAATGCATATGACAACAAAAAATAAAAATAAACAGGAGTCCCTAGACCCAGGGGAGGCTACCGAATTTTCAAAATTTTTTTCACAAGCTGCTTTTTCAAAATATTTTAGAGAAGTGCTTCTCTAGATGTTATTTCCCATATTTCGTATGGGTCCCATGCGCCACAGACGAGAAAAAAAATATTGAAATTTCACCACCGCCACAGGATTGTAAATACTAGAAAGTAGACGAAGGCACCCAAGATGAATGCTTTCTGTACATTGTCTGCCAAAACCTCTTTGTTGATTTTTAGCAGGCCAGTTATAGTCTTCGATTATGAGAGTATCGCTAGTAGACAAATACACCAATTTAGTGCTAAATTCTGTCTAGTTTGTCCGGTTTGTCGTCCGCATTTTCCTCGAACTGCAGTATACGCTCATCACATCGGCACGCGTCGGTAGGATATGTGAGAACAATCGCACTAATAGTCTAAGAAATAGCGTGCAAATTCGACGACCATATAAATACGAAATTTTTTTCTCTCTGGAACTTTTTGGTATGGTGGGGGGATAGAGAGTGGGGGGGGTGCTATTTATTTTTAAATCGAATGATTATCGATATCTGTCCGCATAGGTAGTTAGTATATGTACTTCATATACTCCAATTACGCTGGCAGACGAAATTTCCGAACGGCGCGCGCGCTAATCGGAAAAAGAAAAAAAATTTTTAGTTTCTTTTTCCGGTTAGCGCGCGCGCCTTTCGGAAGTTTCGTCTTCCAGCGTAATTGGGGTATGTGAAGTACATATACTAATTACCTATGCGGACAGACATCGATAATCTTTCGATTTAAAAATAAATGCCCACCCTCCCTATCCCCCCACCATACCAAAAAGTTCCAGAGAGAAAAAAAAATTGTATTTATATGGTCTCTTCGATTACCGACTGGCAGACGGTAACCACTCGTCGTCGACTTTGCACGCTATTTCCTATACTATCTATAGAGATGGTGTCTCCATCTCTTAAAAGAACATATACTAAAATGGTGATTAGTAATGAGCTACTTTGGGAATTGACGGATGTTATTAAACTCAAAAAAATATTTTCTTGTAAATAGGTCTGGCTATTTTGAGGCTCTCAAAAGCTTACCATTAAGGATCTGTTTTTTAAAAATCTTGTAGCAATACTGCACATTAAAATAAAACAACGTAATTAAATGTCGAAGAATTTATTTCTTATAATTCACAATATCACTAAAAATAATTGGTCCTGAAGTTATTGGGACCAGTTAACCCCGTCCTAAAATTTTCTGATGTATTCCCCAAAACAAACCTGTCTTTAGACATAGGAAACGAAACTTTTTCGGTTAATAGCAACCTAAAATAAACAACAGGAGTAAGAATTTTGATAGTTTTTCTCGTTTTGGCTTTGATAGAACTACTACTATTCGGCCATCCTGGCTTGGCCTGTAAAATGCCACAAGTTGGAGAGATGATCATTGATCAGTGCGTGACAAAGACAAATACTGAAGTGTGATGAGTTTTGCCTTCTGTTAGTAGCGAAATTCACTGCGCATTCAAAAGATGCATATAGATTAGGCGAGCCGAGTTTGTAATGTAAATGGTTGCGTTCATCACGGTGAGCGATTAGGTAGCGCTCACTGATCATTTTGCATGAACGAAATTAGCCCGACTGATCACAGGTGATCGCTAACGCTAAGGTCACAGTAGAGAAAAGACCAGTAGTTTCACTCGCAGCGGTCCCTTTGATATTTGTTGTACTCGATTTTATTTTTTTAATCCACTGCGCATCTACTGTTTGTATCCCACGCGTATTTCGTCGACAGTGGCGACTGTTCAGAAACGTAAACGTAAACAAAAATAAACATCCGCCCCACCCTATATCATCACTGCCGTCCACTGTCGTCGTGCCGTCCACTGTCGTCGTGCCGTCCACTGCGCATCGAATAGTTTAAGCCCACGCGCATCGCATGCGCACTGAAAATCTTATACAACTGTTCCGGCTGAGTCGGACTACTGGTCTTTTCTCTACTGTGCTAAGGTAGCGATAGCCATTTTATGTAGCAAAATAATTGTATGATACATGATCCGTGATCACTGATCAGTTTTTGAATTTGAAAAATTTAGACATAAATACAACTTTTGTCTTGTCCATTCAAGCGCGGATTTATGGGGGGGGGGGGTAACGTGGCAAATACCCCCCCCCCCCCCTCCACCCCCAAGATTCTGTAAACCACCAACTTTCGTTTTAAAATTTCATAATTTTTATTATTTTATTTTACAAGGGCCCCGGGAGATCAAGGGGCCCTGGGAGAATTTCTCCCTCCCGTTCATCAAAAGAAATTTGGGACGAAAATGTTTTTTTCGAATTCTGCCCCCCCCCGCTCATCAAAAAAATTTTTCGGGTTAGGATTAGGTATTTAAGAAAATAATATAATAGGGGGCCCCCAACAATTTTTTGCCCTGGGGCCCCATGACGTCTAGTTACGCCTCTGCTGTAATTTGTTGTGTTGTTTATAAATTTTGTTTGTGATTTTCTCGCCCCCCCCCCCCCCCGCTCATCAATTTTAATTTTCGAGGAAAAACATTTTTGTTATTTTCAGCACGCGGCTGTGTCCCCCCCCCAAGCTCAAGGTCCAGATCCGCCCTTGTGTCCATTAAGATATAAACCCAAGCAAACATTATCTGTTTGTGTCGGTTAATCGGAAGGTCACAAAAATGAACCAAGAAAAATTGGAAATTATTTACAAGTGTGAAAAGATTATTAAATATTATTCTTTGGATTTTAGATAAATCAAGCTTTCGACACTAGGGCCATATTAAACTATTTTTTATTAAAACTGTATACAACATCTTACTATTTCTAACTGTTTTTAAATAAATTTCATCTATCAATATCACTAAACAGTCGTATTTTAATTTTTAAGTACGTAGTAAGCCTCTGTATAATGTTCAATATAAAATGACATTTTTATATTATTTAGTTTACTTCAAGAAAAATACAGGGTGTAATCAGTTTCATGTCATTAAAAAAACTGGTGGTGAGGAACGACTAAACGAACAAAAAAACCTTATATAACATCAGGTCTAAAGCCCATAGTTTTAGAAAAAAAAAAGCAAAAATTTCGAAAATTTTCAGTATATTGTTTGAGAACTGCTGGAATGTTGGGATAGGCTTTTATTTTCGCGTATGTCGGCGCCTCCAACCATCAAATACGCTAATACGGCTATATCAAAGTGTCGCGCTCCTTTGTTAGAGGCCGCGCGTCAGCGAGGACGCAAGTTGATAATCATCACACTTTTTTATGTAGTAGGTAAGGTAAGGTCTTTAGCGGTGCGGTAAAGGTGAAAGACGTTGGTGTTTTCTGAATGCTTAGTAGATCTGAAGAAAACTATACTCTCCCTTGTGCAATATTTTAGTTTCTGTAGGCACTTCGTTAAGTACACACGTCGTTGTTTTTGTATGTAGCTTTTGTTCTTTTTGAATTTTGGGCCACGTATTTACAGTTAAGATTTATTTTATTGATTTACCGTTCAAGTCGTTAAGTTCTTGATTATGTACAGACACTGCTTACTTGTTCGTTCTTTTTGTGTTTCTTTTTGGATTTTGGACCAAGTTTTTATTTTTATTTTCTTTATTGACAACGTTAGTTGATAGTTTAGTGTGGTATTTTAAAACGCAGATTTTGAACGCTATGGGAGATTACACTTACCCATAGCTCACGGATATGCACTTGATGTATGGAGAATGTCGTGGAAATGCAGCTGCTGCGGAACAGCTTTATAACAATAATTTATTGTAAGTTCTAGATTTATCGAATATTTTAGTTTTCGATACCTGATTGGCAATTCGTTAAATAAATCAGATTTTTTTCCTAACTTGAAATACACATAATTGTTTTCTGTTATCGTATCTCAGTCGTCTAACTCTTTATTTCCCAATGTCGTGCAATAATTACTCATTTTTTAAACTTTTAACCCAAAACACTCATTTAGGTTACAAATGTTAATAAACCACATTTAAATCTGATAAATTATAAACAACAATAAAAGCTTCAATATTTTGTTCTAAATTAAAAAAACACACATGTAAAGAAATGCTGTGTTTAAACCTCTACGCCCATCATTTGCTTGCAGTTCTGCAAAAAGAGATAACGAATTATTTACATTTTTATAATTGGTTCGGTTGAGGCGGTCATCAAAGGTGCCGCCCTTCTTTGCTTTGAAACCGCGAGCCGGCAAGATCGAGTTGGTCGGTAATCTTTGCACTTTTTTATGACAATTTAAAAGTTGTATAATTGGGAAGTACACGTCCATTGACCCAGAAAGGCAGTGGTTTCCTACCCTAATATTCAAATTGTTGACCTAGGTCATTTCTTTTTCAAAGTGCCCCTAGAGGAAAAGTCATAAAGGTTTTTTGGCTGTCTAGTCGGTCCCCATTACCAGTTTTTTTTAATGACATGAAACTGATTACACCCCGTATAAATAAAGTTGTTGGTACTGATAATCTCAACTAATACTATGCATGCTAATTCAGATCACAGTTGCTCTCTGTCTATCATGTATCATAGTGACAGAATATACAGTTCAGCACGCAACTGATCAATGACATAAATGATAAGTGATCACTACCGCGTGATGAACGCAACCAATGTAAAGGCGCATTCAGTGGCGGATTGGGTCGGCGGGACATCAGGCAAATGCCCGGTGGGCTGCCAGCATTTTAAATTTTGTCGAAAAAACCTTTAGATGTGGGCCGCTGATGGAAATATAAATCCCGGGCCGCTCCACCTATGCCAATCCGCCCCTAGGCGCATTTACACATTCGCACGGATGGCGAATCGAATCACAAGGCGAGTGGCGAGGCAAATGTGTAGTCGGTTCACTCGTCATTCGCCTCGTTCTTCGCCTTGCCGCTCGTAGCGCTCGCGACGGAAGCGGTTTTTTTTTTGGGGACGAGTCAAAGGCTTGTAGGTTTGTAGCTTCTCCTCGACTTAGTAAACTGAACAGTTGGCGAGTGTAAAAACGGTAATTTGCGTTATGGGGACGAACGTGAGAATTCCAGTAGCGAATGTCGACGAATGACGATGCGAAACACGAGCGCGAATATGTAAATGCTCTATAATGCTACTCATTCGTCTAATTGGGACGGCTTTGTCAACACGATACGAACGGCTTGTCCGAGGTTTGCTTCGATCCACCGCACGTCGGTTTTCTCAACGCAGTACTAGTTGGGGCGACGTTCGCGGTGCCAGTGGTTTGCAACGTGCATGGTGTTATTGAAGGAAGTTGTTTTACAGTTTTACAGCTAATATAAATGTATAGACTTCATAGTGTTCTGTTGGATTCGACGTTTTTTTTAAAGAATATTTGCAATACCTACTACCTAAAACCAAAACTTTGTCTATCTCACCGGACATGTTTGAAGTACCGTCGGAAAAACTAAAGTGTTGACCTCGCTTGCTCGTGGCGTGATCGTATATACATCCTATACAGTTCTGACGTCATCGCGGCTCACAAATTGAAACGAACATTACATTACATGTTAGACTAGTATTACTATGAGAAGATGCCAGGGCGGAGCCAAAATGCGCGAATATTTTTACCAGTGGCATAGCTTTATCTGGGGTATAGGAATGTGTAATTGCAATAAAAGTTTCGCGGTCAAGGAACCGTGAAAATGGAGTAGATTAAAACTTGCCAAATGTTACGAGTAATCTTTGTTCAGGAGAAGTGTAAGAATAGTAAGTTCTACTAAACTTTGCCTAATAAAGTTGTTTTATTATTATTATTACAGTCGCATCCGCTCTACTGCAGGGCACCGCCGTCATTGGCGTTGACATTGAATTTCACGTAATTCTTTCTCATTGGCTTAGAATGATGGAGCGCACAAACTCGTTTCTGCGCATATTTTTTGCTGGCATCTTCTCATAGTAATACTACTTTACATTATAGGCTCGGCTCGCCTAATCTATACGCACCTATACAGAGACCAAGCTAAGATTGCCAATTAGTGCATAATATAATACAGTCTGTAGAGTAAAAAAAATGGGATGTACCCAGGAATAATTCCAACAAGAAATTTTTTGCTTGTATAATGTGAAGGAGATTGCCACAGTCATCAATTAATGTTTTCCACAAAAATATTGTTGCCGCTACGGACACTATGTTGAAAAAATGACAAAATACAAACAAAACGATTTTCTTCCACGGTGAACTGTTTTAAAATTAGAGCAGCTCGAAGTTTGAAAAATAATGAAATTTTCGAGCTGCTGTAGATTCAGGGAACTTTTTCAAGTTTTAAGTTGCTGAAATGTTTAAACAATTGACCGTGGAATAAAATTATTTAAACAGAAGTTTTGAGAAATTCTATAACCTACAATATTAATAATAACTAATTAATACGTATGAGCAACGGGGACAGACAATTGCAAATATCTGCAGCGGGTCACAAATGTTTGCGCCATTCTGAGTGCTGAAAATCATAAAATAGAAAAGTAGTTTAGATGAAAGTTGTAACTGTTTACTTCCACATCAAGTGAAAGTATAAAAATTTCTCCAAATTTATCCAAAAGGAATTAAAAAAATTAATGAAAATAAAAATTTTATTAGTAATAAAAAAAGAATTAAAGATTTTTATTGTTGAAATAGGCTGAGAATGTCCTAAAACGTCGAAATTTTAAGTTTGAACAAAAAAAAAATTTCTGTCTGTCTGTCGGTCTGTAATTTTTTTTTGTGCGCACGATTACTTTGGAACCGTTTAGGATATTGACTTCAAATTTGTTACACGTATATATTTTAATGAAATCTGAAACTAGATTAAATTGGATAAAAAATCTGAAAGTGGAAGTAGTGATTCCTTGGGCAGAAGTTTTTTATTTTGTACAATATTGGTAATGCCTAATTTTGGAGTAGAACTAACAGGCAAGGAGAGAATTGATTTTGACCGCCATTGTTTTATCATGGAGGCAGTAGCGACAACGATATTTTTGTTTGTTTTCATCCCCTTTAATAAGGGGGTGGTAATGGGGGTGGCTAATGCCAAAATTTTTTTTTGAGACCTTAGCTTCTCTTGTATATACTAAATACCAATTTCGTGGACTCTTACCTGCTTGATTTACCCATTTACCCCAAATTTACCCCAATTTACACCCCAACCCTTCGACGGAACAAGATGAAAATATAATCTAGTTCTAGATCTCGTTAAAGTACATATGTGTACCAAATTTCAAGTCAATATCTCAAACGGTTCCAGAGTAAACGTGCGCACAAAAAAAAGTTACAGACAGACCGACAGACCGACAGACAGACAGAAAATTTTTTTTTGCTCAAACTTAAAATCTTGACGTTTCATGACATTTTAAGCCTATTTGGACAATAAAAATTTTTAAAAATTTTTTTGTCGTTACTATACTTCCACTGGACGTGGAAGTAATTAAAAAACTCCTTGTAAGAATTATTTACGGATCAAATGATTGACTGTACCATTAATATTACACATGGGGAAGACCGAACGTATACTAATAATAAGAACATATCTATAGCAAATAAACCATTTGGCTGACAGCGAGGCGGCCCACAGTATTAAATTTCCTCAAAAAGCTTTCTAAAAGTCCAGAACTATCAAAAATTTACGATTTACATAAAAATTGATTAACTGCAATTTTTGGAACGCTTAATACGAATAGTGAAATTGAAAATAGTTGATTCAGAGTGACGGAATTTTTTGAAAATAAACCGATTTACATGAAAATTGATGTGCCGAAGGCTTCCGGTACACCTAATTATGAATCTGATCCTAAAATTACGAAATTCATACCAGAGATTTCAATATGTTTGTACAGGCCTGTCGAGAGGAGGGAGGTGCGGGAGTGATTCCCCCGGGCCCGGGCTCGTTTTGAGAAGGCCGGGCTTGTTTGGGAGGGACCCGGTTTTGAAATGTTGTATTATAATTTTTTCTTAGCATATTTTAGGATTTCTGCCCCCCGCTCATCAAAAAAGTTTTTTTCGGATTTCTCCCCCTCGCTCATCATAATTCTTCCTGATAATTTTTTTAGGGTTTCTCTCCCCATTCATAAATTTTCAAAAAAATATTTCCCCACCGGGCCCCTGTATTTTCTCTCCACGGTATGAAAATCGAAATATAAAACAACCACCAATTAAAAACCGCTGCCCAAGAAATCACTACTTCCACATCCAGATTTTCTATGCAAGTCTCTCACGAAAAAAAATTGTAAGTGGAAATAATTGTTGATGGAACTTTAATAATATAATATTTGAAATCCTCTACCCCAAAAACCCGTAAAACGATACCCCACATCGGTAGTGGGTGATAGTGGGGGTGCATGAAGTAAAAAAATATTTTGAGGTTTTTGGTTCTGGTACACAATACACACACTAAATCATCATTTTTTCTCATCCACTTTAATAATGATGATAGAGGTGGCTAACGCCAAAAAATTTTTTGAGACCTTAGCTTCTCTTGTATAAACTAAATACCAATTTTATGGACTCTTACCTGCTTCATTTACCTTTTTAGCCCCATTTACCTCAATTTACCCCTCAACCCTTCGACGAAACAAGATGAAAATATAATCAGTTCCAGATCTCGTTAAAATACATACGTGTACCAAATTTCAAGTCAATATCTTAAACGGTTCCAGAGTAAACCTGCGCACAAAAAAAAAGTTACAGACAGACCGACAGACAGGCAGAATTTTTTTTCACTCAAACTTAAAATCTTGACGTTTCATGACATTCTAAGCCTATTTGAATAAAAATTTTTAAATGTTTTTTGTCGTTTACTTCCACTGGACGTGGAAGTAATAGAACTTTAGTCATCTTAAAACTGGAACGCTTTCGCATGAAGACTTTCACACAATATTTCGTTGTTTTTATTTCTACTGTACAAGAGGTTCTACTAGAGAGATAATCGTGCTGAAGTAGATTAGATTAGATTACTCTGAAGGAGCGGGCGATTGGCCTTCCCCCACTGCGACCTATAAGGTCTATTGTAGTACTCCTTTTTTTGTGTGCCTCAGGGCTCCCCATCCAAACATGGTCTTCCTGGACTTCGAGTCTGTTGATAAGGGCCCCCAGGGTGGCTATTCTTGAACTTGAGGGAGTAGAATGTGTAAGAGAAAATAATCATTTTCTACTCCCTCATGCCAAGTTTGTATTCTTGAATTTATTTTCCCCAGCCAGGTAGACGAAAACACTCCCTACTAATTCCCTTACTTTTAGTGAGAGAAAGTCGAGGAAAAGCAGAAAAGAAACATTTTTTAAGTACTTTGTAGGTTATGATCGTGCGTGTGGAGACGTGTCATATTAATTCAGTTTTATTTAAATAATGGATATCAAAGATTTAGTGGCTAGACAAGTTTTAGATGATTTAGAAGATGCGAAGGAACAGTTTGAAAATGCGAAAAATATTCGAATTTTAGGAAAAACGGATCAAATTTTTGTTCGTTTATTTAGGTTGTCCAAACCATTAGTAAGATATTTTAAACCCACTGCTTCGTCATCCTAGCCGAGGATCGGTATAATTTTTCCGATTCGGATTTAGTATAGCTTGCACTAAATTTTCCACTGTACATTTGTGGATTTTCCTCGATGTACTTAACTAATAAATCTTTTTGGGTGCGTGTGACCTGACACGACTTTTTTAAATAATCGGGTCCATTCTGTACACAATAAACAATGCTTTTCGTACGAGACTATAATACTGTGACATGAGATTAACTTTTAGATCACTAGAATAAATATGTTTTTGATCTGTCAACTGTCGCGCCACCACCAAACAATTTTTGGTCACCACAGCTGATAAATATCAGATATAGGAGAGTTCTGATTGGTTATATTGTGAAGAACAAGAAGAACAATATGACAACACTGTAGATTTCTCCCTCAAACTTTCACCGGTCCCTCGTTACCTATTGTTCAAGAATACTTTTTCGAGTAGGGGAATTTCAAGTGAAAGGCAAGGGAATTAATTCGCCGGGAGTAACAATTTCTCTCGCGCTCAAGAATAGCCACCCAGGCATGGTTATCAGCCTCTGTCTTTCTCTCGCCGAGCCGCCTCAGTCCAGTCAGGCTTTTACAGCTCAGCATATGGACTGAGATCTCCAGCGAGAACTTGGGTCACCATTCCAAGCGCTGGACGCGACCTACGTTGCTTAACATCGCTGATCGAGTGCTGGCGCCTAGATCGGAGGCCATACAGAGAGCAGTTTAGTTTCAACTAATCAACTAATCAATTTTAACTAATCACTAACAAATCATAGCACAAACTTATTATAATTTATTTAAGAATGACCGCGAGATTTTGCGAAATTTGCTACTAAAAGACTGTCACTCGCGAATGGCAATATTTTTCGGAAAGTAAGAATATACACTTGCGTGTGCACATAGGCACAGCCGCTACCCCCTTCTTAGATCCAGACAGATGCGCCGTTACTTAATTTCTATTTCACCGATCTTTTTGAAGAAATTCCCGACTGTGTGGTCTATGAGTTTTTAATATGCCTTTTTCGAAAAAAAAAAAGTGTGCTCTACATACTATTTTAACAAAACAACAAGACGACATCATAACATCATAGGCACAAATTTACTGTTACTATAAATTATTAATTTGGTATACATACCAATTTTCTTTATCTATAATACTGTGCAACTTGGGAGTGGGAAATCCATTAAATTCGCAGGCTAGCGATAACGTGTAAGCTCCGGTGTCCTCGAATATTATCCAGTCACCGATACTCAATTTAGGTAACATATTCACATTTTCAGAAATTTTATCGAACTTGTCGCAGGTTGGTCCAAAGACAATACTTGGATACAGTTCACTATTTTCGCTAGTGTTCAGGGCTTTTGTTGTATAATATTCATTAAATATTACGGGGATTAAACCCCCATATACGCCAACATCTACGTAATACATATATATCTTTCCATTACTTTTAGTTACAGGATCGGTTTTAATAATACTTTTCACAGAATGAATGTTGGAAGCCAACGTGAATGCAGAAGCCACGTAATATGTGCCTGGCTCGGAAATTACCTTTACAGAGGAATCAGGAAAATATTTCTCCAATGCAGTATTTATAAAAACTCCAATCTAAAAAATATAAAATGAATTATGGTAATTGTTATGGACAATGGACGTTATTCGTCTAGTCAAAGGTAAACTTTCTGAATACATTTCTTCTACACTATAATTTAGTCCAAAATTAGTGCACATCTTTTACATAGGGTGTCCCGGAAAAATACTTATCAGTCAGGTCCGGACTGGAAATCATTCTGTTACCGGGCAACTTTTTTGACCGGCACCAGCCCCAGGCAATTTTTGCACCCATAATAAGTACAAAAAACTACAAATTTTTTTACGCGCAATTTACAGATACGCTTAAGACGCTTGAAGCGTATGGCCTCAGAGCAAAAGGAGTATCAAAGGGGCTACATTATTCTGGATTCACAATATTTCATTTTTCATATCAATGATTTTCTTTCTTTTATTTTTTAAATGTTCCTATAAGAAATCCAAATATCTTTTTATTGATTTCACTGTTTTTGTTGTTGTTACTTTTATTTATGTTTGGTGTTATTGAAGTCTATATAAAAATCATAAAATAAAATAGAGATAGATAATTTAGCATATTAGACGAAAATGTTCGTTTACCTATACCTATATTATTTTTATTTCAGAAAATTTAATAAATAAATTAGGGGCTGGGGCCCCGAGATGCACAAAGCGTGGGACCCCCTAAAGTCCTAGATCCGTCCCTGTAATTTTTATATTTATATATTTTGTATAAGAAATGACAGAAATATACAACGTGATTTACCATGATATGCGGAAAATAATATGGTATACTAGTCTTCAATGTGGGAAAGCCCCTGCAAAATTTTAGAGTGCTCCGAGGTAATTTAGTATATTAAAAAGGGTTAAAACTTACGAAAATACGCTACTGTTACGTGTCTGTGGTCAGTATAGAGCAATGAACTTACTTCAATCTCACTTCTACCCTCTCCAGCTTTACTGTCAATAGTGTCAATCCCAAGTCTGATAAAGTGATATAGTTGTACCGCGTTACGTCAGATTGGTTAGTCATTGGCGCCGCATTTCTAAAAAAAATGAGTTAATTTTTTGGTCATTTTTTTAATTTTTCATTTTTTTTAACTACTTTCGGTGTGGACAACCTACTGATAAATTTTCCGCATGTCATGGTAGATCAACGTGTATAATAAAAATGTATTTATTCATTAGCCAACAGAACAAAGCTACCTATAAAATAAATAATAGTAACATAGAGTAACGAATAACTTTGAAAAACCAATTACATATGCAAGTCAAATATATAACAAAGATTTTTTCTTAAAGCCTACTGCTGCTACGTCCTCATAATTTTTCAATTTATTTAAAAGTGCCTTTTCTACAGACATTAACATAAATGCTTTCAGATTTTTTTTGGTCATTAAATTTCTAAGCCTATCTTTTACGATTTTTAATTTTTAAAATCCAGTTTCACACAAAACTTGAGTGGACGAAAACGTTAGAACAACGTATACGCTGCGAACAGATTTGAATATGCCGGGCAATACAGATTATATTTAAGTAGCAAACTGTAACAGCAGCATAAACACTTTTTCTTCAAACGTCAGAAAAACATGACATTTCTTAACTCATTTCATGATATTAAAGCTTGACTTTTTAGACGGCTGTGCGTTGCCATTAACACCGGAGGTAATAGCTATTTATGTACCAAGGGTTGTAAGTCCCCTTTTTTTGGTCGAGAATACAGTTTGCAATCCGAGGGCCGTAGGGTCGAGGTTTGCAAGTATTCAAGACCAAAAAATCGCACTGTACGACCCTCGGTGCATATGCATGAATCATTAAACTGAAAAAAAACTTGAGAAAAACTAGTGGAAAACTATAATTATTTGAGTAAAATTTCATATTTGCTAATGGTAAATGTAGCGATGCTTGGAATATCCATGGCAACAGTCAATAAAATAAATTTAGGACTCGGCTTCTATTCAAATGACAACTATTATTGTCAAGATAAATTAAATCATATTATTATAATTAGCTCTGAACATTTTTGAAAATAATGTCGGGTATGGAAGATATAGCAAGTAAGGCTTTTCTGGATTTACTTCCAATAAAGTTAAAACATTTAATTTAATACTTGTTATATAAAAGAGAACATTCTCCCAAATTTACTTTCTTTCCCTAGGGATGTTATGAAAAATAACGACCCGTTGCCAATGGCAATAAATATTTGGTACATAAAGCATCATTTACTGTCGACAAAACGATGGACTTAGAGTATACTTTCGAGGGAAGTATGACGAAAAAGTACTTTTTCTGACGCTGTGAGCAGAGGTGGGCAAAGTACTCATTTAAAACTACTTCAAGTATCAAGTACCAAATAGTTAGTTAGGGTACTTGTTGCATCAAGTATCAATTACTTTTCAAAAAGCAGAATACTTCAAGTATCAAGTACTTCGAGATAGTACTTGCAATTTTGGGTGTAAGTACTACTTGTACTACTTCAATTAGTCATTTAATTCTAACAAGTACATTTAAATACTTTAAGTATTTTCTTGTTGTATCAAGTATCAAGTACTGTTTAAAAATAAAACACTTACAAGTACATTCAACTACTTCAAGTACCACTTTAAATTTTTTTTTTTTATCTAAACCAATCTTTATGTGTAAATATTTCTATACATTGACAAAATTTTTATATTTAGGGTATATTTAAATAATGATACAGTGTTTTGAAGTTGTTTTATTTATTTAATAAATGAGAAAATTTTGCTTCTAAAAAACATAACATTCCATTTCATTAATGTATTCTAAAATAACTAAAAGTAAAAATTTTTAAATAATTTTTCAGATTTGACAAAATTTCTTGAATATTATAGTCTAGGAGATAGCTCGATATATGGAGCCTGGTATATAACATGTTGGCATTGCTGTTATTTTTAGAAAACATTTTTATAAGTATTTTATCTCATGTGAGTCAGACCTCCCCCCCCCCTGCCCGTTTTGGCCCCAGAAAATATTCAATTGTGAAACAGAGTGTAACACTTTGGGGCTTAGTGCTAGTTGAAGAGGGTATATTGTCTACCAACATTCGATATATGCCAACATTTTTTCTGCGTGCAATTGGCAGAACCGGTGACATCAATTATGGCCAAAATTGAAACGTAGTAATATAACACTTTCTGACCAAGCGAAAAATTTTCGTTGTCAATGCTCATTGCTGGAAGACCATATGCCAACATTTTCTGCTTGCCCATTTTCCAGATTTTTGGCCAAAAATTGAACTTTTGGCCAAAAACGGGCTAGAACTGATGCTTTTCAAAATGTTGGCACCTTCTCAAACTTGTAGTTTCGGTACCAAAGAATACCTGAACACATTAATACATAATATCAACACTCTCAATATAGGACTACATGTTTATTACCCTCACACTATGTCTGTCTAATACAAACTAAAGGTAGGGTTGCCAACGCTTCGCCACCTATTTACTGGCAATTTTTTTTTAGAATTACTGGCATTTACTGGTACTTTTTTTACTGTGATTGCTGGTATTTTACTGTCAATTGTAAGGTGGGCGGTGCCGTGAACGTAATTTGACAATTTCTCCTACATCCTTGAACCGATTCAAAAAAAAAATTGATAGGCTTCTAAAGACAACTTTATAGAATGGTACTAGGCTATTGAAAACTAAAGAAAGAAGAAAATTTTTTACTTTTACGAAAATCAAAAAAAACTTTTTACTTTTAAATAGTTTAGTACCATTCTATAATATTGTCTCTAACAGCCTATCAAAAATTTTTTTGAATCAGTTCAGGGACGTAGGAGAAATTGTCGAATTACGAAATCATTTTCTTAACCACGGCGCCGCCACCCTTAAAGAAAAGCATTTTATAATAAGTGTTTTCGAAAAACGATTAATTTGATCAATCCTTACCATGTCGTATTCTTTTTATTTAACCCTATTAAAAAGAGACAAAAAATAACAGCTGAATGCTGATGATTTAATTAATTGTATCAATGTTTCCGAAAATACCAAGGTAGGGAGTACAAAAATACAGGTTTATAAAAGTAAAGTCTATTTAAACTTTTAAACATAAAGATACATTTTAAACTCTTAATTAGAATAATAAAATAGAAACTTAATACTTCATGGGTAAAAACCTCATTCAATAAAAAAAACTTTAAAAACTCTCTGGTTTAAACTGAATAGAGATGGTAACATTTCAGCATCGACAAAATTTTAATCGATCGATAATAAATAATTTTTATTTAATATTTTAATTAGTTGAATAATATTGCATTTATTTAAAAACAAATTACTGGCAAATTAATGATATTATCTTAATACTGGCAGTTTTACTGGCAAACCGCCTAAAGGCAAAATGCTCTTTTTAGCAATAACGAATAACTGCTCTTACCAGTCTCTGCAGGTTTCAACTGGATTGTAAACTTACTTGCAGTACCTAAGGTACTTGAAGCAGTGATCAAGTACTTTAAATACTCGAAGTAAATTGTAACGTACTTTAAGTACTGTAATTTCGTTTAACGAGTACTAAGTATTATTACTCATTTCTTCGGGTATTTAAGTAAAATACTTCAAATAATAAATGTAATTGAAGTGCAATTTATACTATAGCCTAAGAGCTACCCAAACAGCACGTCCAATTGTAATTACGTCTCTACAAGATATATACATGAGAAACAAAATATGTTAAGGTAGATCTAATTGTTAAACTAGTACTGACGTACACATATGAGATACACTTATGTTTATATTGACAGATTTATGTGATACAACGTTTAATAATTGTATACTGTATGCACTCAAGATTCTAAACATTTTTATATAACGTAAAGAAGGATCATTAGAATGTTGCAATTTGACGTCCGTAGAAGATGCCTACAAGGTTTAAGTCATATGTACGTGTGATGCTTTATATAATACTTGTGCCTACTGCATACACCACATAAAAGTGCGATATATATACATGATACAAATAACTATATATACACTTTTTAGTTGTGTCTTGTCGTGTCTACATTCGACTATTCGAGCATGGAACAGTGTGCGCGCGCAAAGCGTCAGCGTGAGCATACCAGCCATGTGTATCTCATGTGTCCTCTTTCGTCTATAAGAGTGGTCATAGCCACACATACAGCAGGCATTTTTGTTTTTTAACAATATCCAAAACAATTTATATTCGAAAGAGTAAAGATTCGGCAGTTTTAAAGATATCGAGTTCTTTTAATAATAAAATTAGATTAAAATGCATTAAAAAGCAAAATCTAGTCGTTGCGTGTTCTACTATAAAGTCTTTAAGCAGGTATTCAAACAGAAGTCAGTGGTTGAGTGAGTTAAACATTAGGCGGCGAGGCAAGAGGTACGCGGTTCGATCCGTGCTCACTTCTGTCTTTTTTTTTTTTGTTAAAATAGTTGCGAAAAAACTTTCAGTTGTTTTTTTCAAGGTAATAATTGCTTATAAAACCGATGTACGAATATACTTCTTTTCAATTTTAGGTCTGTTTTAGACCATTAAATATTCTATTTATGTTTCACAGGTTTGTATAAGTACTTCAACTTAAAACTTGAATTCTTAACTCAGGTGACACTGGTGACAGTTTAATTAAATTAAATAAGTTCTTAATAATTATAAATAAATAAAAATACTAGTAACTCGAAAAATTCAGGTTTGGGAACACGTAAAAAATAGAAAAAAAAAGAGAACTTGAAAGATTTTCATATATTTTAAATAAGGCTAGAAATTCAATTTCTCACACATAATAAAGACTTCATACACATCATAAATACTGCTTTTAGCATCCGAAATAACAATCACCACGATAGCTCAGTTGGTAGAAGCGTCAGTACTGTAATACGGACAACAGAAACGTGTAGGTTCGATCCCTACCCACCGCAATTGGCAAAGGTAAGTAAAAATGAATTTAATAACTTAATAAACATTATAATTTACAGGCAACCCTTGTGAGAAGAAATTGGAGTGATGGTAAACAATATTAGATAGTTAATGTAAATAAAATATACGGATGGCTAACAAATAAATTCATAGGACAAAACGTATATGCATTAATTACTTTATTTTTATCAAGTAGACTTACTAACTAGTATGTAGTTTTATATGTTCCCATTGCTAAAAACCTGTGGGGGGGATTACCAAATATAACCTGAAAAAATTAACGTCTAGCATAAGACGTCATTCGTCTGACACATTAGGAAGTCAATCACTGTGCATCCGATAACACACTGTGGATCAAATTATTTGTGTGTATGTAAATGGTATACTGTGGCTACATTGTGAGGCGGACGTTTAACCTTTGTGCATACGTGTTTGTCTACAATGTGTAAACGTAGCACATTTACATCGTAGAATTGTGTAACCTTGTGTCTGCATCTAGATACATCGTCACAATGCGAACACTTCGTAATCGTTATTTGGTGTGCTGTATGGGTAGTGAACATTTTTCTTTCATTACTCGATGTAGGTTAAAAATTTGCCAAAAGGTTCCATAGGGGTAATGAGTTGCCGTCTCGAACGTTTCGACTTAGAGATGGGCAGAAGGGGGTGTAAGAACACCCCAAAGAGGGATATCGATTTTCTGAAATGTCACAAAATGTCACTTTTGATTTGTTCGTGGAGAGCCGAATTTTCGAATTTCGCTGTGCAATTTACGATCAAAATGTAAGCTGTTTTTTGCTCTTTTTCGCAGATATCTCCGAAACGGTGGGAGTTAGCTCGAAATAAAAAATAAGGTCAAACGAGTATTTTCCACTATGAATCTTTTTAATACCATCAGAATTTTGATTTTTTTTTTTCGTTCCGGAGATAACTACTGAAATATCGGCCATGTACGGCAAAAAATCGTAAATTTTGACTTTCTACAGTTGGCAACTTTTTAATCTTGGCTCCTACGCCAAAAGACTACTCTAGCTAATTTAAATAGAATTAAATTTGCAAAAACTGTCTTTTTTATTTTTTGAATTCCGACAAAAATGAAGGAATTAGAGGGGACGGGATTTGGGACTTTTTTTCTTCATTAAATTTCTCCCTTTTGTCACCGTAATTAATCGGTAATTAACTGAAATCGATCTCATATACGATCTTCAATTAATATCATGTACTACTTTGATGCTCCGTTAATCTTGGCCCTTCGAAACAAAAGTTTCACTAGTTTCCAGTATGCAGCAGTTTTAGAAGAAAGTGGATAGTTGCTCTCAAAAAAGCCCATCTAGTGTGTTCAAAACATTTCAGACCGAATGCATGTAGGCGGCGCCAGAGTCGCGTTTGGGTACTGCAACATAATCTCATTTTCTGTGCATCTTTGTTTACTACTTCTTTAAAAATGCCAAGCTTTTCTTTTATTTCACCTAAACTATCCATTTTCCGTGGGTTTCAAATAAACAAACTTATTTCAACACATCAACACTACAAAGCACAGAACACAATGAATAATGTACCCAAAGCCGATCGGTAACCGCCTGGCGGCGAAATATTTTACTAATTGCATTCCTCCTATTAGGGTGAAGACGTACCACTCGGCTAAAGTCCGCCATCTGTGGGACACCAAGTGAGACTAGCCCTCTCGATCCGACGTCACAGTGCTTTTCGTGAGGAGTGGCGAGGATCTCAACTTTCATTATTTATTGTAAAGTAAGTACTGCGATTTAAGAGCTGATATTCGGTGTGGCGTGTTTTTATACATAAACACACAGTTTAATGAAATTTAAAAAATGGGCAAGTTCCCCATTGCCGGATTCATTTCATTCGTCCGGCAAACCTCACAAAAGTATGACTTTTACTCCTAATAAGACAATATACTATTTACACATCTCATTTTTATTTTTGTGGACTTCATATTATTTGAACTAAAGATGATTTGGACAAATATCGCTTATGTCTTTATTGTTATCTATCTAGATTGATAGAAATCAAGAGTGAATAGTCCTCGCACAAAGTGCCATTGCCATTTGGTTGCAAAGTCCACCATCAAGAATGTAGTAATTTAGTCAAATTTCATATTTCACTTTTTAGTACGTTCATGCGAAGTAATCGTCGACGGCATTCAATCCGAAAGTCTGTCTTCACGTTGAGTTTGCGCTGTTAGAACCCAGAAATCCGATTTGTCTAATATGCCAGAGATGGTGATTTGGCGAGTATTGGAGTATTTTAACACAAGAGTATGCAGCATATAAATGCCGAAAAGAGGGGATTGAAAATGCAACTAGGAATGAATGACGTCACGCAGCATCCATGTTCTTGATGAATTTTAAAGCCTATAGAGATCCTAGAATATCCTGGTTTACGTACAACTTCATTAGTTTTACATTTTGACAGAACTAAGACGTCACCAAAGCACACTTTTCAATAAATCCAATTTGTGCGTTTCAAACTGAGTTTGTTTTCAACGAATTCTTGAGATCTATGCGGAAGTTTTCTCGAAGACGGTTGGAATTATCAAGTTCTATCAAGTTGTTTACGTAGAAATGACTCCTGCATGAGATTTTCTAGTCAAAAGTTCCACAACGTTTCGTAAAAAAAAGAGAAAAAATATTCATCATCAGGTATAGCTCAAGAGGCGCCCTCCATAGGCTAGCGTGATGTGATACATAAATTATTGTTTTTTAGCTTAAGAAATGTTTCCTTACTAAATTGGGAGAAGATCGGTCAAGAGGTAGTTGAGATATTGCAAAAAAAAAGGAAAAAAAAAATTACAATTTTAACACCCTTTTTCCACAGCAACAATTTACTAAAGCACGTTTGGTTATATCCTCATATTTTGATCCAAAGAATCTACCCTTGAACTATGGCCTATTATTAATGGTCCACTGTGTAAATGTCATATGTATGTATATGTCAATTTAGTGATTGAAATTTTACCCGCTTCCCGTTATTCATTCGAGCTGAAATTTTGCACACAGCTTTGGTTCTGATGACTGTACAATATAGTATATCTTCATCGTTCTAAATCCAATATGGCGGACGCCCTAAGATGGCGGCTTACCTTTTTCTTCACAATCCTCTTGATATGGGTATCAAATGAAAAGATTTGACGAGTACAATACGATAAGCTACGTGACGTCATTCTAAATCTAATATGGCGGACGCTCTAAGATGGCAGATTACCTTTTTCTTCACAACCCCCTTGACGTGGGTATCGAATGAAAGAGTTTAACGAGTAGAATACGATAAGCTACATGGCATTATTCAAAACCCAAGACGGCGGTTTCCCTTTTTTTTTCTTTTGGTCACACATGGGTATCAAATGAAAGGTGATGAGTAAAATACAATAAGCTACGTGACGAAGACTAAAAAGTTAAAAAGAAATAAATTTCAAAAAAGCTTTTTAAAAAACAATGATTTTATTTTAAAACCAAATTGCACTGAAAAGTAGAAGATATTGTTTAACTTTCTAAATAGAAAACTATTGGGTGCTCATAAAATGTAAAGGTAAATCAAAATGATTAGACGAAATAATATTTTATGAGCGATCAATGGTTTTCTATTTACGAAGTTAAAAATTATTTTTACTTTTTAGTGCATTTTGGTTTTACAATAAAACGATTGTTTTTTAAAAAGTTTTTTTTAATTCATTCAGTTTATCATTTTTTTAGCTCCGCGTAATTGTAAAACAAGATGCATGTCAGCCTGTTCTTCATTTTAAGAGTAGTAGTGCTTAGTTATCGACTGGTGAGCTTAGTACCGGCGTTTCTTTATTGACTTATTCGAAATTCGACTTCAAAGTAGACAATAAGTTTTCTTTTGAAGCACGGGCTGACACGCACATTTTCTTCGGCAAAGCGAAAAAAAAACGATAAAACTCTGAAAACACAGATTGGCAAATTAAACCAGTAAAAAATTATATGACCTGATGGACATGGACATCATAGACTTTATAACATTATTATTATTAAAATTGGAAAAAATATTTTAAATGTTTCCAAAGATATTTTATACATACATTGTGTCCCAAAACAAAAGAATAAAATTTTCTCCTGTTTGGTTTTCAAAAACACACAAAACAGGCCAATTACTATATAAAGATTGCCACCTTTCTACAATATTTCTCTTTTTTTTTCGCCATGTTTGATAGAGCTATGTCGTCAATATATTTCTTAAATAGGACCCGCTACATTTAATAATACGAACTGATAGCCCTGTTAAAGACGATTTCAACGATATAAAATGATATATATTTCTCTGCAAAAGTCATAAATAGACTAGGATATTATTGAATGATTGAGAAAAATGACCAGAAAAGAAGTTCGGAATGTAAAGTTATTCAAAATATTGAAAGATTTGCATACGCAATTGGCGTTTGCCAAATTGTTAACGGTTTTACTTCAAAAGAAAAGGTAATGAATACTATTGTTTTCTATTAATTCATTTCTGTAACTTTTTTACGCTAACTGACAGAAAAGTAGGTATACCTTATACCGCTGAATTCATCTTCTTATCATTAAATGTTGAGAGGGCCATTTAAAAATATATCTGTCGTAGTCGTTTGATGAAATGCGTCATTTCGTAAAAAGCCTAGGCAGTACATGAACTGCCGGCATATCATGCAAATTCTTGAGGTTGCACAATCTGCTTAGGCATTTCATGAAACGCCGTAGTCGTCTCGGCACTTGACGTTTAAATCATTCTACACGATCTGCCGCAAATTAGACCGGCAGATTGTGTTCTATTACTTGCTGCCTATTTGTTTTGTTTGTTATGGAAAGTGAGAGTGAAAAGGATTTGTTCAATGATCATTACAAAGAGTACTATGAAGCAAAGCCAAATAAATGACCGTATACCATCAGAAAATTAAACGAGGTGCAAGAAATATTTAATTAATTTTGAGGTTAGGTTAGATTAAGTTGTTATATCCGTAATTCGTAATTTCGTTAGCGATCTAAAACCTGAAACGTACCAAATAAATCTGAGCCTAACCTCAAAATTAATTAAAACTCCATCTCCCTCTTTATAATGATCACTGAACAAGTCATCTTCACTCTTAATTTCCATAATAAACAAAATAAACTGCTCAACATGATTTCCGGGCAAATAAATCGATCGAAATGACAACTAACCTAACCTCAAACACACAACACAATTTGCCGGGTATCAGTCACTTCATGAATAGTCAACATCTAATTTGGGGCAGATCGTGTAGAGCGACTTTAAACATAATGTGCCGAGATGACCATGACGAATCACGAAATTCCCAGGCAGATTGTGCAACCTTAAGAATTTACATGATATGCCGGCAGTTCTTGTACTGCCTAGACTTCACGAAATGACGTATTTCATCGACGCTATAGCCTATAGCCACAGTATAGAGAAGACCAGTAGTTCCACTCGCAGCGGTCCCTTTGATATTTGTTGTACTCGATTTTATTTTTTTTAATCCACTGCGCATCTACTGTTTGTATCCCACTCGCATTTCGTTGTATACTGGCGACAGTGGCGACTGTTCAGAAACGTAAACGTAAATAAAAATAAACATCCACCCCACCCTACAACATCACTGCCGTCCACTGTCGTCGTGCCGTCCACTGCGCATCGAATAATTTAAGCCCAGGAGCATCGCATGCGCACTGAAAATCGTATACAACTGTCCCGGCTGAGTAGGACTACTGGTCTTTTCTCTACTGTGCTATAGCTCTGTCAAACATGGTGCACTTGTTTTTGCGTTTTTTTTTAAACAAAAAAAAAAAAAATTTCTTACTCTTGGGACACAGTGTAAAGTTCTTACCCAGTTTTAGCGTACTTATATGTACAAGCAAACGATTATTTATCTATCGTTAATAATGAATAATAAACTGTAATCTTACTTCTTTAATAGATGTGCCTGTTGCTCCTGGAAATCCTCCACCGATGTCAAGTAAAGTAAAATTGTAACCCACAGTAGCAGCAACATCGAATACGTGTCTTGCCGCAGCAATTGCTTCTGTAAAAGTGGAATAATTTTTACTACCAGATCCAATATGAAAGCAAACTCCGACGACGTTTAGTTCTAAACTTGAGGCAATACGAAGTAAATCAAGTGCTTCTGATTCATGATCACATCCATATTTTTCACCCAATACATAATTCGCCGATAAGTCGTCGTATTTAATTCTAATAACCAATCTACAAATTATAAACATTGAAAATGGGTACTTATTTAAAAAAAAATAAAATTAAACAACACATACTTGAAGAACCGAAGTTACTTGTGTGGTAGGTAGATAATCATTTCGAGAAAATAGACCTACTAGGATTAATTTCATTTTCCTCAAAAATATCAATCCCATTTTCAATCACGTTTACAAATGCATTTACAATGTTTAAAATAAAGATACGTATTTTGTGAATTTCTAACCGAGACATATCAGTAAAATCTAAGGAAGGAGCTACCTACTATGAAACATCAAGGAAAGACTAGTAAAATTATTAATTTTTAACTCGTAAATCTTTAAAAAGAAAGAATTACTACAGGGTGTCTGCTGCATAAGTACAAATATTTTGCAGGATGACTTGTTGGTCCAAAAGAAGTAAATAATCCTAATATTTTTTTTCTAACTCAAACCTATTTTTTGATTTAAAATTAGTTAGAAATTGGCAATGTTTTCAGTTTAGACGTACAACTATAAACAGAAGACGGAAGGATAAGGATATCGCGCTCACTTGCATCAATAATATGGGTTTTACAGTGTTGCAAGACTGTCATTTGAAAACAATGAAACGATTTTACTTTTATCTTGTTTATAATCAGCTTTGAAATGTAAATACTGACATTTAATACTAATTTACATATTGCCATAGCAATTTTTCACAAATCACATTTATTCCATAGGTTTTATTAGAAATAGTAGGACGTCCAGGTCAGTTTTTTGAAGCTACTTGTCTCTTTATTGAAAAAATGTCACTGATCTCAGTACCTAATTTACTGCCTGCAAAAAATGTATGTCGGTGCCACCGAAAATAATTGGTCCACGCCTATGGTTCTTCGGGACCAGCACTAGTTGTGACTGTTTATTATTTTTGTTAATATAAACATTTTTATCTATTTGCCCTAACAAATGATAGTTTTAAGTTTATGAACATGGGAACACGCTGAGGCGAACGGAACGAGACCAGCTAGCCCAGGGAGAGAAGGGCTGAAGGGCATTGTTGGATAACCCATTCGAGAGTTAACATTAAAAATTAATGTGAAGGGCTAGCGGGTCGCGGATCGTTAAGTTCTCTTAGTTGGTGTTTATAATTGTATTGTTTACTTTTATTTGTGCGAACTAATTGTGAACTATTTGTGACTATAAATTTGTTATTAAAATTAGTGTTTAGAGGATATCAGTGTCGTGTCTATTAGTAGGTATTTGTTAAGATGTCCAAGCAGTCTAACCCTAAGCAAGCCCCTTTAGTTTCTGACATGTATTTTAACGATGAGAATAAAATATTACCATTTTCTATTTACTATAGAAAATGTCTTCATTCATGTTAAATTAATAGCGGTTAATTTAATTACAATAAACACTTAATTCATCACCTCGTTCATTACACGGTTTTATTATTTTTACTATAAATTCACTTTAAAACTAGACAAGTCGATTACATTGACAACACTGTATGATTGGAAACGTCGAGCCAATCTACGGCTAAACAATGAAGTATGAAACACACACATGGATATTTCTTTTGAACCGTCGGAGCCGATAGCGGAGGATTCCTTTTATGAAAGAGATACCGGCATATTTTAAAGTTCTGTTGAAAAAAAAGCGTCCCTTAATTCCTGCCACCAATGTTTAGTGGATCACCTGAATACAATTTGCTCCTACTCCTTTAATGTCGTCTGTCCAATGGTCCTCTATTTCTTTATTAGGCTTCGTGTCTTGGTCACCATTTTGTAATTTCTTTAACTCGGTTCAATTTTAGATGTAAAATGTTATCAACGGTATCTCACACTCCTATACTTTATCTGATGCTTTCATTCGCAATGCGATGTCTAAGGACAATATTCTGCTGCGTCATTTGTATTTTGATGATATATTTCTTAATTAATGCAAAAGTCGCATCAGCAAAGGTATGTGATTTGGGGGAGAGTGTGTCACCCTGACTTACCCCTCTCTGTCTTTTTAATTTATCAGTGCATTGCCTTGCCGATGTTCTAACCCTTGCTGCAGCATTTTGATGTATGTGCCTGCTTCTGCAGAGTATCGATGGTCAAGTCGATATTTGGCTAATGTTTCTAATAATTTTTAGTGATCTACCAAATCAAAAGCTTTCTTGAAATATACAATTAGCAGAAGGGGTTTGTCATATGCTATCCATTTTTTAATAAGTAGTCTTTTAGTAAACGGTTGATCAATTATTCCAAACCTCGAGTGGAATCCTGCTTGTTCTTTTGAAAGTTTACTTATTAACAGTTTTGTAAGTATTTTCCTAAATGATTTGTAAAGATGACTAAGAAGACTAATCCATGATATAAAATTTTCGCGGTATTAAACCGTATTATTTCATTTTCTAAGTTGTGAAGTTTTTCCAAAAATATTTCAGTGTTAAAATTTTTAACTTGTTTGTTCCCATTTTTACCTTTGATTTCGTGTATTTCTTTTCTTCTTATTGATTGTTTTCTTCTTAAAATTTTGATACTTGCTCTCTTCTGTTGCAAACTTAATCATTTCTTTCATATTCTTTTACTTCTTACTTCTTCACAAATCTCCTTGATCCAATTTCTGTAGTTTTTTTAAAATGTATCCTTCGTTTCTCTTATTTGTTTCATTCCGTTCTCTTATTTAAAGCAAGTTCTTTAGTTTGTTTTGAGCAAGATTTTTCTATTATATTTTACGTTTTCATTAATCTTTTCGAATATGTTGCGTACTGATATTTTAAGGGCTATATTATACCTTTTTATATGTATCTGTATTTTTCGGTGTCATCCGTCTTCTGCAATTACCTTTAAGAATCGTGTTAATTGGTTCGTTTTTATATTGATTTTAACTACTATTCTTAAAACGCATTGATCACTATCTATTGAGAATCTATTCAAGACATCATCGTCATGTATGAAACGCTTTCAGTTACTGTTGATAAGGTCTATTGCGTTTTTTGTTGTAACGCCTGGGCTTACCTACTACCCACGTCCACTTTATTTTTGGGCCACTTTCGAAAAAGGGGATGGTCATTGCATATAGGCTATGAAAGTGTAGAAAATCTATTGGTGTCCTACTTCTTTCGTTTCGTTCGCCTAGTCCATGTTGCCCTACTGAAAATTCAGTTTTGCCTGTTCTTGTTCCAATTTTTGCATCAAATTCTTCAATTGGTGTTATATGGTACTGATTTCCAACCTGTAGAGCAATGGAGATACCTTCGTAAAATCTTTCAAGTTCATCATCTGAGTGATCTGTGGTGGTGCATAGGCTTGGGCGATCTTAAGGCAGTATCTTTAATTTAGTTGAATGACTAGGTATATGCGTATTTGTTCGGTGCTTTTCTTATGGAGTGTTTCCAAAGTTCAATATTAAACCTAGTGATGTTATTAAGTTCTTCTTCTAACTCTAATAACTCTCTTCAATGGACAACATTATTGCATTATATGTTGCTACATATAATGGTTGGCATCTATGGCTTGGTATTTTAGGCGGTATTTGATAATATTTGCCCCACCCAGAATTCTTGAGACAAGCCTTTTCCAAGATGTGGTATTTGGCATTTAATATTCTATTCACTCACAGTATATGTCGTTTTCAAACGACATATTAAGAGGTTTAATAGCCATAATCAAAGCCTTTTGCCAAGATGGATTCAAGATGATTTGGGAGGGATATTGCTATCCATGTTCACGCGAGATATCCTTCTATGATCCCGGTACAAGATAGATCTACTTCACTGTCTAGCACTGATAAGAGTATCAATTGATGGGGATATAATAATTTGAACATGCTACAATCCAAAAAGGTGAATTTTTAATTAATTGCTTAAAGGTCAAAGGGTATTAATAAATAAATTTAATCTCTCTACATATAATGACTCATCAACTTTTTCTCAAGTATTAAATAACTAAGTAAGTTAGCAAAAATATAGATGATTTTAAACAGCAAATGTTTATAACAGAAATATCGTAAAATTAAACAATCAATACACCTAACAGAAAACTTACTTTGCGCTTGGATGAACTGTTTTAATTTTGGATAGTTCATTTGCATTATCAAACGTCATCAAATCTACCCCCATCTCAGCAGCTAATTTTATGTGTCTAATCTTTTTTGTAGGATTAGCAAAGATTATTCGGTTAGGGTGGACGCCTAATGATAGTACTTTCTTAATTTCTTCTCCTGATGCACAATCAAAACCACTTCCAAGAGAGGCCAAAACTTCCAATACTATTTTGCTGTCGTTACATTTAACAGCTAAAAGAAAATCCTTACAAATAACAGTTACCTAGAAAAAGATTATTACTCGTCCAGAAAAGTATCACTTTCCAGACTTGTTACGTAAATAACTATCATTAAAGGAGCAGGCGGTTCAATCTTTTGTTAAAAAATTTCGCTCTTTTTAGTAGCCTTTACATAGTGAAATATGAAAAACTACAACAGGACTTATCTTTATTCTTCAGTGTCAAGAAAATTACCAGCGTCGTAAATCAAAAACAATTACAATTTATCACCAGCGCATTCGCCAAATCTTCAAAAATGCTGCTAATATGAGGAACGCGTTTAGGCACTTTACAATAGTCAATTGCTATATCCACCGGTGGAAGAAACCTGTTAGAAAGACATTTTTCCGGTAGATGTCCACACTCTTTGTAATTAAAAATTATGAAACGCTTCGGTTTATTTTCCCTGTTTTATTGTTCAAATAGGCTTAGAATGTAATAAAACGTCGAGATTTTAAGTTTGAGCAAAAAAAATTCTGTCTGTCGGTCTTTCTGTCTAACTTTTTTTGTGCATATTTACTCCGGAACCAAGATATTGATTTGAAATTTGGTACAAGTATGTATTTTAATGAAATCTGGAGCTGGATATTTTGATCTTATTCCGTTGAAGGGTTTGGAGGTAAATTGGGGTAAATGGGGGTAAATAGGTAAATCAAGCAAGTAAGGGTCATGCAGTTGGTATTTAGTATTTAAGAGAAGCTACTCAAAAAATGTTTTGAGTAGCCACCCTCATCCCACTATTAAAGGTGATGAAAAAAATAAAATAGCGATTTAGTGTGTGTACAAGAACCAAAAAGGTCTCAACTTTTTTTTACTTCGTCATTAAACTAAAATGGAACCACTATCCAGCTATACCCTACATCTTGCAAAAAGATTTCATAGAAATTGCTTAAGTTAATTAACAGTAATGAGTGAGCATGAAAAAAAAACAAACATATTGGTCGAAATTAGAATCGTCTCCTTTTTAAAATTTTTCGAAGTCGATTCACAAGCCAAAACTGAATGTAAACTTATACTCTTCGGCGGTTTACTAGTTTTTATGAACCTTCTGTAGGATACTTTTCAGATTTTTTTGAAAATACCTATGTGATTTATTTGGTATAATTTTAATAATCTCCCGACGATGTTAGTTTAGCTGGCGAAACGCTCGTGAGCATATTATGCAATATTTTTATTTTTACCCAATATTGCAGGTTGCAACACATTTTTTTTTAAGTAAGAATTATTAACAACTTTTATACGTACTGCTTGATTTTTTTGAAATCAATGAGGTTTTTTCTCCAGCCGACAGTAACTTACTGTTCAGGTTTCGATACTTCGTACTTTTCCTTCTTAAATTATAGTGCTTATAAGAGACGTGATAGATGGGATAGCGAAGGAACAGACAGAGAGATAAACACTGCAGTGGCGGCCCGTTGGGGATGGCAGGGTAGGCAGTGCCCATCTAATTATCTAAACGCCAAGGCCAAGCGGTAGTTAGTCATAAAATTTTGCCGTTAATTAATTTTAATATTAAAATCATAAAATTAAGTTAACTTTATTTATGATATTTTTATTATTTTATTTTTATTAATCCGCCTCCGTCAAGTTCACATACGAATGAATCCGCTTAATCTTAAGGGTAGACAATGCCAATCAAACAGTTTCACCTGTGAGGAAGTGGCATAAAGGGAAATACGGATGATGGGCGTGGCCTTTCAGACTATCCCGACAAATTTGTAGTGTTTGTCGACCATAAAACGAATTATTAGCCAAGCAACTGCATAATACACTGCTCGCCATGATATAAGATGTTACTTATTTATATTTATATTTTCGTAATAATTCATAATTGCTTTGTTTTAACAAATTTAACTGTTTATAAATATTTGTATATTACGAACGATATATTTAAATAATATGTAACTAATTGTGAAGCACTTGATAAAAAAGAAAATTTAGCTTAAAATAGAAACTGTAAAATAAAAAATAAAACAAACTTACTTTTTAATGCAGTAAAAAGTCGAAAATTAAAAAAAATATATATTAAGGATAGGATTTTGCAGAGTGTGTGGGAAATATGCGTTTTTTTTCCGGTTTTTTATAAATATTTAAAAAATCATGAATGGTATAATCTTTAAAATAGTTTCAGGTACTTCCCATTGTTCTAAGAAATACAACCTTATGCAGTTTTTATCATAAATATTGTATATAGTTAAATGCCATACTCTAATAATGAAATTAGGAACTATTTTCATTGACAAACTACGATATTCAAGTACAACAGAAATTTGTAATAAAAAATATATATGGTTGTATTCGTTAGAGTAATAACAATTATTTAAAACAGTTTTAAAGATTATACTATGTTCAATATTTTAATTATTTATAATAAACCGAAAATAAACGCATTTCCCTCTCACTCTGCAAAATCCTATCCTTAAAGTTAAATAATTACTTCCACATCCAGTGTAAGCATAGTAACGAAAAGAAAAAAAAATTGAAAATTTTTATTGTTCAAATAGGCTTAGAATGTCATGAAACGTCGAGATTTTAAGTTTGAGTGAAAAAAATGTTCTGTCTGTGTGACGATCTGTCTGTAACCTTTTTTTTTGTACTCACGATTACTCTGAAACCGTTTAAGATATTAACTTGAAATTTAGTACACGTATGTATTTTAACGTGATCTGGAACTATATTATATTTTCATCTTATTCCGTTGAGGTAAATGGGTATAAATAGATAAATAAAGCAGATAAGAGTCATTGAAATTGGTATTTAGTATATAGAAAAGAAGCTATAAAATCTAAAAAAATTTTTGGCATTAGCCACCTCCATTACCACCCCCACCCTATTATTAAAGGGGGGTGAAAAAAATATGATTTAGTGTTTGTACAAGAACCAAAAACTTCAAAATATTTTTTTAGTTCATCCACACCTACTACCACCCCCCTATCACCACTCCCACCCTACTACCGATGTGGGACATCGTTTTATAGGTATTTGGGGTAGAGAATTTCAAATATTATATTATTAAAGTTCTATAAGCAATTATTTCCACACACAAATATTTTTCGTGTGGAATTTATTCGCTATTACCTCTAGTATTTGACTGATTAATATTTCAATTTTTTTTCAAATAAACAAACTTGTGGGAGGAGAAAAACTTTTTTCAAATGCGTTTTTGAGTACGAATGAAAGGGTTCAGAGGAGAATTTTTTTTACAGATAAGTGAGGAGTTTTTAAATTTTTATTTAAAACAAAAAATATCGCAAGCAATATGATAGCATAGCATAATCCGTTTGCGGGAATGAGGGTTAAAGAAAAAGGATAGGGACTTCGGACTTTGAAATGCGGCAATATAAATCTTTTTTTCCATATTAATATTTTATCAATCTACCCATTATCAAATACTAAACGATCGAAGCGGCATTTTATAAATAAGTTGCGCTATTACTATAACGTACACATTGCACAAACCTTAGATTCGGACAAGTACTTTAACAACTAAGTTGGTATTATAACTTTAAAACTGCTTAAAACAAACAATTTGTTTTTTTAACAAAATCGATAGGCAAATAAAAACTTATTAATCCTTTAAAATCTAAAAAATTGTTTTCCAATTTAGATAAATGTGTGAAGAGTATTCTAAAGGAATCTGCAACAATTATATAAAAAGTTGTTGCTACACTTATTCAAATTTACATATTAACGCATTTTGTTAACAAATGTATAGTGATAATGTCGACGGACCTTTTGCACAGGACCGTCGAATCTCCCTGCAATTTATAAGGCACACCCTGTATGTTCACACTATACCACATAAAAAATTCCAGCCTCGTATCTCAAGAAATTACAAAGTAAAAAGTGCTCAAATAAACTTGAGAATGAAAATAAAAATAAATAAATAAATAAAACTATTTCTTTTCTTTTTATAGGCAACACGAGACGCCCCTGTCCGGCCAGCGTTCAAGAGGCTTCACCTCGACCCGGCAGGCAAAACTGGTCCGCTTGAAAGGGCTGGCTAGGCGCCGGTTGTCGCGTAGGAACACAATTACGCACCATTACGCGTCTTTGCATTAAATAAATATTTAAATTCAACCAATCGTCATAAAATTTCTCACAATTAGTCTAGAAACCTTCAGTCATATCTCGTCAAAATTTCAGATCCCTACGGCATAGGAAAATATTTTATTTTTGCCCTCAAAGGTGCGGATCGCGCTTTTAGGCCAGGTAATCGATGAGCACGGGGAAGCCTCGCGACTCACAGGTAGTCAAGTGGTCTCATTCGACGAGGCTCGTCGTCCCGCACACAGGGCGCGAGCTATTAACCTAGTAGGTCGCAACTCCAAAAACAACGCGGAGGGCACTCTAGCGGGGAGACTAAACTCTTTAATATTAAATAATTCATAGCTGCCGAGCCATTCACGGTGAAGCGCTAAAAATTGGCGACGAGGGGTAGAAAATCCTCAACTTTACGATGGGACCATCCGCGGAACAATCTGCGGGGTGGTTCACGAATTATCATCAAATGAATCACAATTATGCAATTTTGCATATGACCACTTGACCTATGGCAATAAGGGTCCTTATGCTCCGCTCGAAACCTACGCCACCAAAAAGCAACACCCAAACCTTCGAAGGTACAAAAGCAAAGACAAGGAAAAAAGGGAGTCAGTCGCCATTTTTTCGCCAAGTAAGAAACACTCCCTTGCATAAGGGTGTTCGCCGTGTCGAGTTCTTTGTTCTTTCTATTAATGTTAAATCTCATGTAAATTCAGTGAAACAAATCATTGCAGTGTCGCAAACACGTTCAGCCAGCCGATAAAAAAAAACATTTTTTTTATTAGCGATTTCCACGAGCTAGTAGAACTTAGCCGCAAACCGCGAGAAATTCCGCGGCGTCATTGACGCGACGCCGAGTTGTATCTGAGTCTTCGGTAAATTAACGATCATTTTTAAACATTAATTAAAGCACTTTGACAGTCAGCGAAACCACGGAGAGCATCTCCGCTGAGTTTAATTTTTTTATATATTCATCTATGACTTCAAAGAATAATTTCAGACAATCATAAAGTCTTTTTCTTTCACACTTTCAAATTCATCTAGATCACTCTAGGAACCCTGGCTGGAATCGCGAGTTACTCAACCTAACTGAGTTAATTAAATTCTCCCCCGTCGATCCGCGAGTGTAAACCATAGTGCGAGCAACAGGTGTAGTGTATTCTTCAGGGATTACAGCGAGGGAGAGGAGTAAGCATTTTTTTATATTCGACGTCATCGAGCCAAGCTCAGGCGAACAGTTTCGTTGTATTCACCTGTGCTATAGCTACCTGTATTGTCTGCAGACCAACTCTCAATTATTACCTATCACAGGTGGGCTGGGCGAAACTAACTCCTTGAGCACGGGTCTGTACCTTTTTCTTTTCGCATTGATTTCATTGCCTTATCGTTAGTGTGTACAAAAAATAGTGCGACGTAAGGGAGAGCTATTGTCGATCTAAACAACAATAAGATTCATAAACCTTTGCTTGAAAATAAAATATAATAAACTTAAGCCGACCCCGGCTCTCGAGGGTTGTCAAGAAGTGCTTTTACAGCCTCCTCGAATGATGAATTAGTCCCTCAGGCTAATCGCTGCCAAATTTGCGTAAAATCACGAATTTTTTAAAAAAATTTTAAATTAAATTCAAATAAAATAAAGGACGCTTGGGAAGTCGCCATTTTTACAGGGTTGTAAAGTGCTGTGTCTGTTCGTTTAGAGGGCGTGGGGAGTTGTTACGAGAGTGGCTTCGCGTCAAAGTTAATTACCAGCCTAATCAGTGGCGTAAAGTACGAGATAGTAGGTCCTAGGTCAAGGGCTAGTGGAACGCGCGAAACCGCGTAATCGTGAATCATCTAAATTGTGTCAAAATAATTTTTCTCTTTAAATTATTTAAATTACAGTGAGCCATTGGGCAGCCATCAGCAGATCCTGCGCGTCTTTCGCCTAGCGGAGACGCGAGGAGCTTAGAGTCTGCTTTTGCGCAGTGGGAAGCTCCGCCTCCCTCTACGACGGATCTTGAAATCAACAAGAAGGTCCGCCATTTAATTTTAGCATAGCGTCCTTTCAAAATTACTAAAACAAATTCTAAATCATTTAAATTCTTTTCGTTCTGGCTTTTCAATCATCGCAGATACAACTGCCACCTCCTAAATTAAAAGGTTAAGCTCCACTAAGCAGTTGTCAAGGACTTAACGTTTCGCGGGGACAATAATCACCTGCTGCAGACACAGACACCTGTCAACTACCTGTCGAAGGTAGCTACCCGGTGCTTGACCCATATTTAGTGACCCACTAACCGAGTTTCAAGCGTTATGTCCCCTTTTGCTACTGATCAGCTGTCTAGAATTCACAAATTATATTAGTTAAAGCAATTAGCCTTAGCAAATGTCATTAGCGCCCAAATAAAGGGTTATAAATATAACAAATTAATAGTGTAAGCTATTCGGGACTCATATCGAGCTTAAGGTTTGAGAGTACAACTCGCTATCTCGCAAGTGCACGACTATAGCCCCCCTTCGTCGTACTACTTCCAGGTGCGCCAGGTAAAGGGTGTTAGCGTCCAGGTACGAAGGCCACGAAACCGTGAAACCTTGCCTGCACTTCATGCAAGTAGAGGCCGCGTATTTTTTGTGGCAAAGTGCGTTGCTCGTGCTTCCGTTCTCTTGTCTGTATTGTTTACTTATCTTACCGTTCGCTTGTTGTATAGAAGTGTACAGGTATTGCACCAACCACCTGTCACTCGTCCGTAGAATATATGCAGTATTAGAGATACCAAAAACCGCGACTCTGTATTAACTGATGTTAACTGTCATCGAGCGGCTCTGGTACCGTACCTAGGCGCGACTCACCTGGATCCTAAACTTCACCATAGAACGGCGAACAGGTGAAACCGAAGTTCAGTTACCGAGAGGTGAATTAGCTCCTAAGAATAGAACTTGCCCGGTTCCTTTTAATTTTTTCTATTGTTCTTTATTATTGTTATTATTATTCATCCTTTAGGCCCTGATTCTAAATTTCAAATTCATAAGTTACAAGTAGGATAGGTACTTAGTTTAAATTCCTTAAAACCACAAGTGGAGCACCACGTTTTTTTTTTGTTCTTTCGTTTTAGTAACGAATTAAGGGACTCCTTCTTGTACCTACTTATTTTGTTATTTTATAGTTGTGTTGCCTGGCTCAGTTAGTGTTAAGAATTTTAATTAATCACGGCAGGTACTTTAGGTTTTAAATCATTGCGAAATCAAATCGGATACATTTAGGACTTTTAGAATTTTATTTTTAATTTTTAGGTTTTAGTTTTAGGGGAGGTTTTAATTTTTTTTACGTTTTTGTTTTTTTTTTTTCCATTCAGTGGAATGCATTATTAATTAGAAAATTATCGTAATTGTACATTATTATTGCTTCAATCACATTAATATAGTCCGTATTCGAAGGTATACAATCCTTCAGCGGTATATGTATATACCATTCAATTTTTTTTTAATCTTTTTTTATTAATATTTTTTTTTATTATTTTATTATACATAATTTTTTATTTCTTTTATTTCCTTAATATTATTATTAAACTTATTTACACTCATACATTATTGCTCTTAATTAATCAAAAAACTCCGTCTCTTTCATTAAAGTAACTTTTATCACACCTCAATCCCAGCCAGAGGCAGGGCTTGGTAGGACTTTTAAGACAGGTCTTTGGCATCACACTCTAATGTGAGGATCTTAGTACTAGCCACCATAGTTGTGATAGGACTTGTTGTTGCTTGCTGGTACATCTGTACATGGACTATTAAGCGGAGATTAACCCCCAACGAATTACCTGGTGTTAGTTACTGTGTCATCTTACCGGGACAGTTTCCAAGTTCCAAGCGTAAAGTAGTCATCGTCAGGTGGAAATCCGCTGTACACCGCTATAGCCCTGTCGGTCGGCCCATCCACCTTTGAGGACCCCTGCGCAGGTCAGAATACCTAACAATTTAGAATCTCGGGCGCAGTAGCCCTATTCGCGGGAAGAACGACGAACACTAACTCTCTGAGAGCCAGGTAGATTTAAGCCTGGTTACGGTGTTCGTCGCGTTGTTACTTTTTTCTTTTTCTCTGACCTGAGGCATCCTCACTGGCTGCGCTTAACGCGCCGACTTTCGTGATTGAAGGATAGGGCGACTTTCGTGATTGAAGGATAGGGGGTTGGTCCTCCGTCCTCCACGGACCTAACTGCCCCGAAGCTCACCAGAACCTAACCCTGAGAGGTCGGCAGTAGCTGCGTGATACGCATAGGTAGGTAGGCGCTGGCGCCCGACTTCCATTACATAAATTTGTGACCTCCTACCGCTCAATCCGGGGTCTTCCCCAGGACTGGCCGCCCCTATTTCGCCCCCGCACGCAGCAATCTCGTCGACAATAACACGATAAGAGTTTGAGAGTAATCCATTGTGCCGTGCCGTTATATAGTTATTTATAAGTTTAATATTTAATAAAGGGTAGATTAATTCCATTAAGATGGAAAAAAGAATATCAAGGTCCAAGGTCCCTATCCCTTTTCCTTAACCCTTTATTCCCACAAACGCATTGTGTCCCTTCCCTCCCCTCCTATTGCTTGAATTGCGATATATTCTTTAAAATCCTCACTTACATGTAAAAAAAATTGTCTTCTGAACCCTTTCCTTTGTACTCGAAAACGAATTTGAAAAAAAATGCAAAAGATTTTTCCCCTCTCACAAGTTTGTTTAATTGAAAAAAAATAATCACTCAAATACTAGAGGTAATAACGAACAAACTCCATTTTGGCTTTTGAAAATCGCACGACGGGGAAAAAGTTACGGGTAGTAGTTATAGGTCTAATGATTTTCTTTTTCATACCTCCTCCCCGCTCACAATTGGCCCACCACCCCCATCCTCCGGCTCCATCAATTCTTATCGTTTTCACCTACCTCAAAAAAAATCTCATCTCCCTAACTCCTTTTTTGCGAAAAAATTTAAAAGAAATTACTTTATTGTATATTAGTGTTACGGCAAAGAAACGTGTAAATATTAAAAAAAAAAAAATTCACGAAGAGGTACCGTCTGATTTGAAAAAAACCTTTGTCTAAAAATCGCTATTTCCACATCCAGATTTCCTATGCAAGTCTCTTACAACGAAAATACTATATTTGCGCTCCACCCTTTCAAGCATTTTCTTCGAGGAAACCTACTAGGCATCCATACTACTCGAAGGAATCCACTGTGCATGCAATTTACTCGAGAAAAGCCACTGCTCACCCATTTGATTCGAGGAAACTCACTACGCATTCATACAACTTGAGGTAACCTACTGCGCATCTATAGTACGCGAGAAAAGCCACTGCACATTCATACTACTTGAAGTAACCTACTGCACATCCATAGTACTCGAAAAAGCCACTGCGCATCCATACTACTCGGGGTAATCTACTGCGCATCAATAGTATTCGAGGAAAGCCACTGCGCATCCATAATACTCGGGGAAACCTACTACGCATCTATACTACTCGAGGTAACCCACTTAGTATAGAATCAATAACATAATAGAAGATCTATAAACACCGTACAGGTTGCATTATATTCTAATTTTAAATCGTAGAAGCTAGACACACACGCGATGACACGTCTCTGACGCTATCCTCCTCATGTATCCTTGAAACATTGGTGTCAATTTAGCAACCTGCTAAAATAATCTTGAAAAGCAGGTACGCTGTTGTTGGTTTGTTCATAGGACTAGATTACAATGCAACCTGTGTTTATAGATCTTAAAATTCCACACCTAGATTTTCTATCCAAGTCTCTCACAGCGAAAAAAATTTTGATACTATATTTGCACTTCACTATGTGAAAATTATTATTTATGGAACTTTAATAACATAATGTTTGAAATCGTCTACCCCAAAAAACTATAAAACGATATGCCATATTGGTAGTGGAGGTGGGGGTGGTGGTAGAGGGGTGGCAGTGGGGGTGGATGAAGTAAAAAAAAATTGAGGCCTTAGGTTCTTGTATACACGCTAAATTACAATTTTATTTTTTCACCCCCTTTAGTTATGGGGGTGGTAATACCAAAAATTTTTTTGAGACCTTAACTTCGTTTTTATATACCAAATACCAATTTTACGGACTCTCACTGCTTGATTTACATATTTACCTCTATTTACTCCAATTTATCCCTCAAACCCTTCAACGAAGTAAGATTAAAATATAATCTAGTTCCAGATTTCGTTAAAATACAGACGTGTACCAAATTTTAAGTCATTACGAGCTTCCGCGAGATCTTCAAATTTTAATTTAACTGTTTTTTCGTCGAGGAAAAACGTGTTTTTGCGAATTTTAAATGCGAATTCATCCCTCACCCTGTGTGATTAAGTTGAACTAACTTGATAACATGATAAATGAGAATCCGTGTAACCGAATTGTCAAAAAAAAAAAAAAATTAAAAAAAGTTGGTTTCATTTCAAAATCAGATCCGCTCCGCTATAATATTCTCTAAACCGCTGCATTTTTAAACATAAAGCGTCCCTTGAAAATGTTGGCCAGTATATGCTGGCTGAATCGCAAACGGTAAGGAAGTAGGCGTGGCTAGAGAGTTATTTATATATTTCGTTTTATCACTTTTATTACTAAATGCATTGCATAAAAAATACAGAAAACATATTTTATTATGTAGAAAAATATTGTGCTTGTCGTTACGAAGTTAGATATTTGATATATTTACTGTTGTGGTCTAAATTAAATAAACACTTGTAATCCATTCCGAGTCTGAATTATCAATGTGTCGCCATCTATGAAACTATGAATGAACTTTTACATGTGTTTCGTTTTCCCAGATTTTTAGGCAAATGTGTGGTTTATTTAAAACAACAAAAATCTTATTTTGTGCAACGCATACTTCTAAATGTTTATTCCTTTTTAATTTTTTTTTTTTTTTGTGGAACAGGGAGCTTTGAAAAAAATCACAAAGTTTCCCATGTAAAAGCATAGGCATTGCACACTCTTAATACCGAGTCGCTTATTGCCGCTAGTACTTTCAAATTTCGATTAGAAGTGTCATGTGTATGCGCCTAGACTCTAACCACTGGTATCCAGGGTGGCAATGAACACTGAAATTGTGCCATAGTAGGTAGGTCCATGATGTAAAGGAAATAAGGTGTGCTTATGCGCAGCCTTCGGGATCAGCCAATAGCGTAAATCATCCCCATCGCGTCCATGTTGAATTTTCGACGAACGAGAGAGGCATTAAATTGCGGCAAATTTAAAATGCAATGAAATTTGTAGTCTTGTCACATGATAGTTCCAGAACCGAGTTGACAGCTGATGTAATCACATAACCTCTAACTCTAGGTATGTGGACACAAACAAATGTGTGGATACAGATGTGGATGTAATACGTAAGATTTTTCGCTTCAGTTTGTAAATTATAAAAAGTAGTGTTATTTAACTCAAAAGCATTACACAGGACGTGACCAGTCTAATAAAATATTTATGAAACATTAATGAATATAAAAATTCTGTGGTACCTATAAGTAATGGAAGTTTATATTTTTGCTGTGTACTTTTTGGATAGCAGTTTTTGCCGAGTGATGACTAAAAGGGCTATATATGTGAGGCGGAAAGCAAAAAGGGACCTCTTGTCGGCAATTTCCGATTTTTAGTTATTGATATTAAATGAATTAAGCTCTAATTCTGAACGATTTGGTGCAAAAATCATGTCTCTATGATTTTTTTTGTTTAAGTTACTAGTGCGTTTATGAAGAGGGACCTCTTGTCGGTCCCATGTTATTTCTCCATAAGTGACAGGAGGTACCTTTTCCAGGGCTGAACAATACTGAACATTGACTGCTTTATCGATTATTTTAAGTGTTTCATTCAATTATATCGGTTTTGTAATCGATTACAACTTGTAAAGGACAAAATCCGAAAATCGATCATATTGACCCAAACCACTAATTTCAACTGTACTGAAAAATTAACATCGCCGACAAGAGGTCCCTTTTTGCTTTCCGCCTCACATTATAATCATTATAGTAATACTAATCTTTATTATTAAATAAGAAATTCCTAATATAAATACATCCACATAACACGCAATAAATGAATATACATATTTGTCTAGTTATAAAATAAAGTGCATAAACCGTTTAGAAAATTTTTCAGTACCTATTTCTTAAGTTTTAAATCATGCTTAAAAATATCCAGAGACCTACTGTCTTTAATTTAAGTTTGGTAAGTTTTAAAAGTCATGAATGATCTTAAAAAATATATTTTTCATTGCTCTAAAATTATTAGTTCTGCGAATATGAGTATATAAGATCTAGTATTATATGAGTGAATTTCATGATTAAATGTTATAAACCTACTCAAATACACTGTCATTAAACCATTCAAAATTTTAATTATAAAAATCGCAGATAATTTTTATGGATACAGGCATCCACTCTAGAATACTTTGAATTAATATATATCTATATCACATCTAAGAATTATACTCGTGGGCTCTATCCCGAAGTTTTTGCAATACATTTTTACAATATAAAATAAGTAATGCATATTTAAGACCAATTAAGTATGACATTTTTAAGAATATATAGAAATATCAATAATTTTTCAAAATCATATAATCCATGTCGACCACAAAATCTACCAATATCAATTTTAAAAAATGTTAGGTTCATATAAAAGAACTAAGTATACAGATAGATTCATAGATATTACTTCCATAGAGTTGCCTCCCCACCTATTATCGAAATTAAAACATTTTTAATGCAAATGTAGTTGCTCGTAATTGCCAGTTTCTTTCATTTGTTCGTTACCGCTTACAAAAAGGTTTGAAATTGATAGTTTCCTTCTGTTGATTCAAAAGAAAATTGAATGACTAATTCGTTTGCTTGTGTTTTCTCATCTATTGTCTATTTTTTTGCCAGCAAACGATTCTTAATCAACATCGTTTCCAAAATAGAGGGCCAACCATACAGGTATCGATATTATTCATTAATTAATTATTACATGGAATGATAAATAAAACAATCAAAATTGGTTATAAAAAATAGCATATCCTATACATGTGTGGTTGACTGCACAAGTCAACCATTATAGGCAGAACTGAATGTCTAGATGAATACTTTGCACAGTTTTAGCACACACTATAGCCACTTGTGCAATTGACCTGTGTGAGCTGATATTGTCTTTCTGGTGATGGTAAACATACCACATACCTGCACAAGTATGTCGAAACATATAGGATGAGTGACGCCTGCACAAATGCTTTCATTTGAAAACTTTGTGTTGTAGGAAGTATTTATTCTTTAAACATAGAAGAGAAAATTGGCCAAGTTATATCGAAATTTTCAGAAGCGAACCTTGTCTCTGAAGGTTCAGAGCCAAGAACACTATAATCGGAATGAAAAGCACGGCACATACCAAATATTAGTTGTAAATTGAAGGAAATAGACTAAACTGCAGACCGTGAAAAGATGGTTCAAAAATAAACCATTTACGAACCAATTTCCAAAGAGAGCGATGTGTCTGAATCATGTAAATGCACGGCTTGTGCAAGTACACTGCCTAAATGGAATAACTGTTAAGTCATACTGCACAAGTACAATGTTACATCTAGGGCCGCCCTAAAGCTATAAAACAAAAAGTAGGAATACAAATGTATCACACAATTACATGTACTTATTATAATATAATCATTATAACTTAAAGTCTGTCATAAATAGACACATTTTCTACCTGTTCTCTCATATAGGGGATATTCTAACACCTATGCATCGAACTGTCCAAGTAATACTCTAAATGCTTTTCAGGTTTATTTAAGTTTTTTTAGTGTTTTATAAACGCCACCTCATAAAGCAGTGATTTATGCCAGATTTATTAAATGTCAAATGCACTTTGTGATGGGCTTTCTTCCAGTTACCTAGCGCATAAACAAGTGGAAGCGTCACTTTGGCGTTGAGCTCTATTTCAGTTATATTCTGGTTTTACTCGAGCGCCATCTTTACAATTTTTTTTATGTGGGGCAAAGGTCCCACACTAGCCTCTTAACACAGCTTGTTGCCATGGGGCTGGGATAGACTTAGTGAAAAAACGGATATATCCAGAGGTCAAAACGACAGATTAGATTTTCACTCACATTCAACAGTAAAACGCATAATTTGGTAAATAACGTTTATTAAATATAAAAATAGATAGAAACAGTAAAACGGTCAAGTATCTAAGATACTCATAAGAAGTTCATCATAAATAATCTTAAGATATGTTATTTAACAAAATGCAAAACTATGAGAACGAGGAATCAAGCGGGGAGAAGGTAAGTAACTACTTTAGCACACTAAGCTAGTGCTAAATGGAATGTTATCTAGTTAGTTCTGATGGTGCTACTAGTTTCTAGTAGCGATTCAGAATTTTTTTTATTACCAATTGTGGTAAGCAATCAGTCTACAAAGTGGTGGATGCAAAAGCGTTGAAACGGTAAAAAAAATGGTAGGCAGTAAAAACAGTAGGCAAATAAATAAAATAAGCAGTAAAAAGATAAGCAGCAAAACAGGCAGTGTTCGATTACCAGGCAATAGAATGAAATTATTTACAGTAGTAAACATGCATAGGATAATAGGCATAGTGTAAGGCTAAAGAACTGGCAAAATTTAATGAGACAGATACCAAACACATAAAACGGTTATCGGTGTATGTATGTCTTGGATTTCTCAGTACGTCAAACAAGAAAAACCCAAAGAGCACATGGATTCGGTTCAGTTTGTGAAAATAAATTAAATTCGGATTGGGTATTTTCTTTCTGGGTTGTGACTGGTATCATTCTCTGGCGGAGATGATTTGTCAGTACGGAAGGACGGAAAATAATCGTCATCATTTTTATTTTGGTTCGGTGATGAAATGTTAAAGTTATATATACCATAATCAGTATGAATTTGCCAAAGCCTTCAAGCCTCATAGTTAAGTTCTTTCTCAATATGCTGAGAGATATGAATTTCGTCAAATGTTAAAATACAAAGTTTTTCAGTTTGTGATAAATTATTGCCCTTGTATTTCATTAAATTTAGTACTTTTTTCAAAATTCCTGGACTTACATCAATTTTACTTGCCCATCTTCTCAATGTGGCCAATGTGGTACATTTTTATTTCTTAAAAATCTGTAGGCTTTGGGGGGGACACTTCGCAGCGCTATTGCAGAAGCGATGTCTTCAGACGACCATTTCACACGTTTCTGATTAGGGCGTACAATTTTTTTTAATTTGCCCACTTGTAAAAATAGGTCTTAAAATTTCATGTACTTTTTGTTGTACTTTTTTCGGCTTTTCTCAACTCAACATTTTCTTCCTTCAATTTCACATTTTCACACTTCAGTTCTGAAATTTCAGCTCGTAATTTAATATTTTCAATTTCGACTTTTTTGATGTAAAAGTTATCTAGCCTGAAAAATATTTATATAATTAATGATCTAGATGCAAGTTAATTTAATATGCCCAAAGGTATATTTTTTAGTAAACTCCATATATTTTTTAATTTTAACATTGGAAATGTTTTTAGTTTCCTATGTGGGGCCTGAATTCGTGAAAAGTGCTTGTTGCATTTCTAGCATAACGTAGACAAGGTTACTAAAACTATATACAGTGTGTCCCAGGATTGTAACAAGAGGTGTAATGGACCAAAAATTTTGGAATGGTATTTGGGGAGTGAGTCCTGCTTGTTGTAAAACTAAAGTATACCATTTTTTGCGAATTAAGAGTTGAATGTCAATAATAAATGATAAATGTGTATCCACTGCTTTTCTCATACTTTTAGCTTCTACATACCTTTAAATATTAATTCACAAAAAATAATTTCTATGCAGTTTTAATTGAATGGTTCAAAATAAAATACTAGTTTATTAAAAAAATGGGAAGTTTCAAAAAAATAATTTTATATTCCTGAAATTTGGATAGAGGTATAAAATTGCATTCTAAATAACTTTTCTTAGTGGAATTTTTTCATATTTTGAAAAATAAAGGTACTTTATTAGTGGTGATTTTTACAACTTTGCTTATAAAACACCCTGTAGAACACCAAATCAAGTCATTTTTGGTATACTTTAGTTTTACAACAAGCAGGACTCAATCCCCAAATGCCATTCCAAAATTCCAAAATTTTTGGTCCATTACACCTCTTGTTACATCTATCCTGGGACACAGTGTATATAGGTTGCCTGGTAACGGCTAAAAAATCTAACTTCATCATTCTCAATGTCTCCTCCTGTTGCATCTCTGCGAAGGACTGTGAATTTTATTTCAATAATAATCCAGTAAATAAGCCGGAAAAAAGTGGAAAATGTGGAAAAGTGGTGGAACAGCACCGATTTGAAAAATTCCTTTTTTTCACGTGCTGTTCCCTAGACCCCCAGGAACATTCATCAGTATTGACCCATGAGAAAGTTAGGGGGGTTTGAAGTGCCCCAAAAAGTAGCTGCCATAAAAATTTTTATAAAATTAATATTTCGCCTCAGAAATGGGCTCTAGGAAGTTTTTTAGCTCGCTGATCACGAATCTGAAGTCCAAATTGAGGAATTCCATATTACAGTATGAAATTCGTGCCATTTTTTAATGAAAATTCCACTTTTTCGGGCGGAAATTTAAATATGAATATTGTGCTGCGGAAGTGTCCTCTAGGGGGTTTTTTGGGTCGCTGATCACGATACCGAGCAATTCCATATTCCAGACTGGAACATGTGCCATGGAAAATTCCATTTTTTCAGAAAAAATTTAAATATTAACGTTCTTCCATGAAAATGTACTTTAGGTTTTTTTGGTCGCTGATCATAATTTTGAGTTCCAAATTTTAAAAATTCCATATTCCGGACTGGAATACGTGCCTAAGAAAATATTTAGCATAAGATTTGAATATGTGTATTGCTGTTTTGTTTGTATATATATTTTTTAGCTCTGTGTTTATGTGTATTTTCACGGTTGTGTACTACATTATGAAATGTATATTTGTAAAATATATAAATATTCAGATGTTAAAATGAAACATCATTTCATCAGATTTCTATTCAACATTTTTATTTTCCAATCAATTTTGTTCAAAAACAATAAGGTTCTTCCTCTAGCTAACACTAATTTACTGTCCAAATTTCAGTACAATCGGAATTTTGTTTCTCGAGTTATCCTGCTTACAAGAAACGTGACGGACGGACAGGCGGACAGACGGACGGACAGACAGACGGACATTTTGAAAGTTGTTCAGAATTCATTCACTAACACAAAGATATGAAATTTTGTTGTCTGCGAGCGATATTTACGGTTTTAGAAATGTACAGATCAAATTCAATATACTCTTCGTTTTCGTATTTGCGAAGAGTATAATAACACAGGTCCACAAAAAAGATCTTGTTGTAAGGTCTATTTTGGTGCGCTGAAGTTAATTTTGGAGATAAATTTCTGTGTCAGTTTCCTTCTGCCACCCCAGATAAAAGAAAGGTGTAGAATAATTAGCAGCATACCTACGTAAACATATATAATACATGCGAGATCCATTCGACAGCACAGGGTCTGGTATCCGAAAGTGTTGAGCCACACAGCAACCGCTCTGTCAAGTCTAGATCTGCGTAGATTCGACTCCCGCTCCCCGCAATCAACAATGTGAGGCAGAAAGTTTCATAAAATTAATTAGGGCAGTGAAAATAATATAAACTAATGGAAGCATTATACTCTTCGTCAATTTACTGACCTTTTTATATAATTGTTACACATTCTATAGGACACTCTTCGCAGTTTTCTTGTAAATAATGTTAGTTTTTGGACATTCTAAATTTTGTGATATCAACTTTGTTGTGAAAAAAAAAATTTGAAAAACATGAAATAACAAACACCCTGTCGAGGATTCGAACACAAGGCCTTTGGATTGCCAGACAAAGCACAAATCAAATCAAATCAAACAATACTTTATTTATATTAAATTATAAATATGTGTCTCCCCGGAAACGGTCCCGGAGCCAGCCAGACAACCACGGCGCGCTGCATTGTGGTGAGTGTAGGGCTCGACTAAACAATAATTAATGAGGAGCTTAGAGTTCCTGTTTAAAGGGCATAAACTTAAACTAACAATAACTTAAAAAAAAAATGATATATGAAAATATCTAAAAATAGTTAAAATAACACAATAAAATTATCAATTTCGCGCACAACACGAGTGCGAACATTTTGAAATTTTGGTTGCTGACACGGGAAAACAAAACTCAACGAAAAACCCGTTCAAAGCAATTCCACCCTGGAGGTCTTCCTGCCAGAAAAAGCCAGACAAAGCTTTAGCCATTGGACCATAACAGATCACTATGAAAACTGAATGTCTAGAGTATATATCATTCGAGTGTTATATTTCAACGAATTAGATATATTATTATGAAATATATATATTAGTAAAATGTAAACAAAAAACAAAAAAAAATATAGAGAATAAAATTTCACAAGATTTCTATTCAAATACAAATGACAAAAATTAAGAAAATATATTTTTTTAATTTAAATGATTAATAACTTTTTTATTTACTGATTGATTTTTTTCAAAAACAATAGGGTTCTTCCTCTAGCTAAAGCTAACTTACTTTTCAAATTTCAATACAATCGGGCTTTTCCTTCTTAAGCTATCGTGCTTACAAGAAACGTGACAGACGGACAGACAGATCAGATGCAATATACTCTTCGTTTTTGCGAAGAGTATAATAATGTACCCCATAAAGTTGTAAAAGAAATACATCTAGAACAAAGAAAATTGTTTTGTAATTATTTTATTTGCAACAGCCTATATAGCGTATATATAGGACACTGAAGAAGAACCAACAAATCCTTAATTATCAGTTCTCAAATATGATTCAAATTATGACTGATACAGTGCCTGTAATTGCCGATTAGGCATGTACATTCACGTAGCGCGAGAGATATGACAACGCAGCAATAGTAAACTCGCCCTTCGGCAAAGCATCCCAGCTCTCAGTTATTTCATTTCAGCCAGCTGGCACACACGATGTTGTAATTCTTACTCCCTATGCCTAGCCCGCCACTACACACACTGTATAAATGATGTAAATTATATAAAAAAATAATGATAAATTAATAACTATTTTATCACACAGAATACCACCTTTTGTACCAACACAATAAATGCTATATTCTCATAAAAATTGTTATCTTTTAATCATTTACCTCACTTGAAAGAAGAAAACATTTGCATGAATTCCTGCAGTATTTATAAAATTGCCATGTATATTAATTTGAAATGCTCGTGATATTCATACATAACTTTTTTTCTTCAAAGTAAAATTGACTTTATATAGTATTTGTTATTACTATTACTATATTATTACTATTTATACTAGTAGAGTATAGTATAAATATTCGTACTTAATATTCATATATAATTTTTTTCTTCAAACAGAAATTCGGCACGAAAAATGGTACGTATTCCAGTCTAGAATATGGAATTGCTCAATTTGGACCTTGGAATCGTGATCAGCGACTCAAAAAACTCCTAGAGCCCATTTTTGAGGCGAAATATTTGTTTTTTAAAATTCTTTTAAGATAGCTACTTTTTGGGGCACTTCAGCTTTCTCATTTTCAGAGCTAATGCAGTGGTCAATGCTGATGAATGTTCCTGGGGGTCTAGGGAACACACGAAAAAAGGAATTTTTCAAATCGGTGCTGTTCCACCACTTTTCCACATTTTTTGGCTTATTAATTGGACTATAAAGTGAATCAGTGAGTGGAATTGCACTACCATGGGGCTATTCTCCTAGGTCCATTTTATCATTCTACTCTTGTTCTTAAATAGCTTTAAATATATGGTAATTTTTAGAAACAACTATGCTAAATGAATTGAAAAATATTTTATAATAAATAAAGCCTCCTGAATACTGAAAAATAAAAACTCATATAAACATCTTCAAAAACGAAAATGTCAGCCATTCAAATGAGAAAAAGCAGATCGTCAGAGGAATAGCCCAACTTACATTACTTATAAACTGGGAGCTAGTGATTGTTTGGTTGACTTATTTCATTAACTTTATAAAGTTGATTTTCATAATGTCTCCTATTTATTAAACGGCAAGTCTGCTATGAGTAGTAAGACAATGCTCGACAAGAGCGCTTCAATTATGTAAAAAAAAAAATAGTGCCATTGGAAAACTGACAGATTGCCTTTTTCTTACATTTTATATTATAAAGTATTTATACAAGAAGTTACAACATTCAATGATATATATATATATATTTTTTCATAGTTGAGACGCTCTTGTTGAGTCATATCACGTGTTTACTCTAGCAGACAGCCATTTTCACGATTTGCAGCACAGAAATACTAGATTTATGTTATAAAGAACGTTGATGAAATTGGCCAAGAACTTCTGTCTCTGCGTATCAGGCTATTAATCAAAAATATTTTTAAGAAAATTGTTTTAAATTAAATTACAATTGAGTTACCTCCTCTCTCCGTGTGACATCATTTCAGTGTAATTTTGATTTGTAAAATCAGTTTCATCGCCTTGTCTCTTACTAGCAGTACAATTCGTGAATTCCATGTGGTACATCATAAATTAACTGTAGGGGCCTATTTTCCTTATCAGTTAATGATGATGATGACACTAAAGCAGGCGTAATATCAACACTTGGGTTCTTTTTACAAGCAGATTTAATATTTAGGGAAAGATCTGACAAAATTTTTCGTTTTCGTGTACGTCTAGAAAAGGAAAGTTATTAATAATTATTTGACTTTAATATTTAATTCCTACAATGTAAAAACATTACTTACCTTATGTTAACGGTTTCCATTGCTTTCTTTTCGGTGGGTACAGCTGTTTTCGAAAGCGTCAGCTTTGGAATACAATCGGGAATAACCAAGTGCTCTGGGGTCTTTTCAAAACATTCGGCAGTGAAATGAATTGAACACACCCGCCCTGTGCAATATATTTATTATATAAATGAATTTATTTATACATATTATTTATTTATTTATAAACGAATGAAGTTTTTCTAGTTTCATTTTAACTTACCATTGTTGAGGTTAACTACGTCGCGGTCATAAAAGCTAATCCATTTTTTTGCTCTCTTTTCACCCTTGAGGAACCGAAAGTAGCTAATATTCGTATTTTTGGTGATCCCGTTCCAGTTTTTGTAGGTTTTTACTGAACAACTAGGCATTTTGGAAGATTTTCGACTAATTTGTAAACCCAAACAAATCGAATAAATGACATGACATATGACATAAATAAATGAAATATGAAATATTTTAAATATGGCCGCGTTTGGGATGTGCGCAGTAGAGGACGAAAATGAGACCTTCATTTGCACACACCTTATATCCTTTACATCATGGGTAGGTCTACGCATATGCAGTAAAATTTTTCAACGTGTTACTGATTTCTGTACAACACTTGACTGTACTCGCTTTAAATATGTAATTAAGCGTTTCCTCCTTGAAAATGCATTCTATGATTTTGACGAATTCCTGTCAACTGATTTTTCTCGTTTAACTCTATAAATTTACTCTATGTGTGATAATGATTATTTGTCCGTTATTCTATGTGCTATATTGTTATTTACTCTACTTTGTTATTTATTTGTTTTATTTATTGTGTATTTTTTCTTATTTAAGACAACCACTTTTTTGTTGTTTTTTTTGCTATATTTTTTGCATTTATTTGACGTGTCAAAGCATAATTTGTGTATATATGACCAATAAAGATCTATCTATCTATCTATGTTAGTCATTCTCTTCGATTTACGCTTGCAATACGTACCAAAACGGCAAGATTGGTAGTCAAAACGGGACGTATGTCTTGCGTCTTTAGGCGATTTACATGCTAGGGAGGGCAAGCCACGCTTCGCGTAAAGAAATGCGGAACTTAATCTTAATAAACTTATGAATAATGAATATTGAATTATAGGCGTCTGAAAATAAGGAGTATGCCACCTGGTGGTCTATAGTTAAACTAATTATGGGCTTTTCTGTCATTGTCTCTTTAGTGTACGATGATATCAACAATAAGTAAATGATAAACTGAGATGCTAAGTTATTAAAAATATGATAGCATTTAAAGGGGCTACAATTGGCTGAAGCCAACCTAGTCGGTATCCTTTGTAGATTGCAGGGACAACCCGTGAAAGTTGAGTTGCACTGCAATGTCCAAAGCATACCCTCTTTAATGTAGACACCTTTAACCAAGCATTGAGAGGGGAAAAGCTGGTGCAAATAACCGTGGCCCGAGTAGCAATAATAATGTCCTAGACAATCACACATTGTAAGTGAAATTTTTGAAATAAGTAAATATATGTAATTCCAGTATATTTAAAAGTAGTATATACTATTGCACCATGCACTATTATGTCTTACCCCTGAATATTTCTGTTTCATATTTTACAAAATACTTTTTCATTTATTTTACTTAAAGAATTAATAAATATCTTTTCACTTATATTCAATGTACCACTAATTTCATGGGTATTTGAATCTGAGACACTTGTTTGTAAACATAGAGCATACACATTTTTAAGTTTTGTGTTGAATATGGGTTGTACCACACAAAATAACATGTCCTGCGTTTAAAATATATTCCCCTTCATACACACACTTAGAATTTTTACATTTTTAGTGCTCCACAAATGTTCCATACATTGCAATATGCTTAATCTAAATGTCACTCATGTTTCCTGAAAAAAAACTGGCCAGTCACCGTTTATGTCGAAGAAACTGTACTTTTCAAGGGAAAAACTAGATAACCTAAAAAAATATGAATTTTGCTGAATAATGCCATTAACATCTTGCAAATCACTTACAACAAAATCTTGCAAACCTTTAGGTCATATATTATTAATGTTATTATTTTTAACGCCAAAAACAACAATAAACAGAACAAAATCAACATAAGTATTCGCCATATGAACAAACAAAAAGCCTATAATTAGTTCACGAGTTCTCCACTTTGGCGCTGGCATCTTAAGTTCAGACGCCTATTTGAATAGAATATGTTTACATTTGATAAGATATCAAAATCAAACTGGAAAATTAAAAATGCGTTAAAATTAATTAAATGATTAATTAATTTCTTAATCGTATGAGAATATAGAGAATATCAAATAACTAGAATATTAATTGTGTAATTTCTAATTTGATATTTGATAAATAATAAAAAAAAGAAAGTTAGTGTGACATTAATTAAATTAGGGTCACACTAACCTCCCTTTTTTTATTATTTATCAAATATCAAATTGAACTGTAAAAAAGGAAGGTCAAGGTCAATTTCTTAATCGTATGAGAATATAGAGAATATCAAATACCTAGAATATTAATTGTGTAATTTCTAATTTGATATTTGATAAATAATAAAAAAAGAAAGAAAGTTGGTGTGACATTAATTAAATTAGGGCCACACTAACTTTCTTTTTATACTCTTCGCAAAAACGAAGAGTATATTGTATTTGATCGGCACATTTCTAAAATCGTAAATATCGCTCGTAGAGAAAAAATTTTCATATCATTGTGTTAGTGAACGAATTCTGAACAACTTTCAAAATGTCCGTCTGTCCGTCTGTCTGTCTGTCCGTCCGTCACGTTTCTTGTAAGCACGATAACTTAAGAAAGAAAAGTCCGATTGTATTGAAATTTAGAAAGTAAGTTAGTGTTAGCTAGAGGAAGAACCCTATTGTTTTTGAAGAAAATCGATTCGGTAAATAAAAAAGTTATTAATTATTTAGGTAATTAAAAAAAAAAATTCCCTTACTTTTTTCGCTTGTACTAAAATGAAAGTCTTGCGAAATATTATTTCCATAATATATTTTTTTTTGTTTATGAATTTTACTAATATATATTTCAAAGAAGTACGAGTTGAAATATGTATGATTGTCGAAAGATATAGGTATATCACAGACAATCAATTTTCGTAGCAATATGTGGTGGCGCAGCGGCTAAAGCTTTGCGTTGCAATCCAAAGGTCCCGTGTTCGAATCCCACACAGGTTGGACGTTTTTTTTTTCATTTTTTTTTTCATATTTTTTTTCACAACAAAGGTGATATCACAAAATTTAGGATGTCCAAAAACTAACATTATTTACAAGAAAACTGCGAAGAGTATCCTATAGAATGTGTAACAATTATATATAAATTGGCGAAAAGTACGTTTTTAGCTTGATTTTATTTATCAAATATCAAATTGAACTGTAAAAAAGGAAGGTCAAGGTCAACCGATGACCTTGGAAGTTTCAAAAAATTTTCGCACTGCCCACCCACAGCTAAAAGCCACGGACCGCCACTGATAAACAGACAGACGGACGAACATTTTGATAGTTATTCAGAATTCGATCATTAGAATAATGATACAAAGAATTTGTCATTGCGAGCGATATTTATAGTTTTAGAAAAGTCCCCTACTCTTTTAGAAAAGAGGAACAGTTTTGTGCTATAAAAAATAGTTTAGTTTTCGTTAATAACACTTATAAAGCATTTTAGTTTTCATTGAAGTAGTTATACGAGGCAGTCGGCTGTGTATATTGATGCCAGTTTGTAGATGTTGATGATTTCTTTTATCAAAACATGTAAAGGATGTGTGCCCATAAGGCCCCCTTCCATACATTATGAATTCTTGAAAACGAATTAGGCTGAATCAAAATATATGTTAATATAGAGAGGTCCGCCATGCCGCCCGACGACGACGCTGATGGTGATAATGGCAAAAAAAAATAGTGAAAAGGTGGAAAAAAACTGTAGCTACTGCAAGAAAAAAGTGATTAAATATGTGTCTTGTACGTATCACAAAAGATGTGCTGATCGAATTAAATCATTTAAACTCTTGACGCAAGAAGTGGGGTTATGTTGCTACGAGAACGACGCTGAACAAAATATCAATCTTATTATAATCTTAATGAAAGATTTAGAAGCCAAGAAGAAATAAATCTATCTACTAAAAGAACTAAAACAAGAGTTGGATGAAAAGAATAGCTTATTGAAAGACAAAATTAATAACCTCGAAAAAACATGTGTCAAGAAAGAAGTTATGCAAGTGCTGCAGCCTCAGTCGCAAGGAACTCGATAATTAACGGAACAGAAACAAAAATAAACATAAATAATCTCCCCAACATCATTATTAAACCAAAATATGCTCAAGATCCCGCAAAAATCAAAAATGATATGGATGAACATCTAAACCCGGCTGAACTTAGTGTTGGAGTCGAGCACATAAGAACAACCAAGGCAGGAAGTATTATAATTAAATGCAACTTTAAGGAAGATGTACAGACACTTAAAAACGCAGCAGAACATAAATTAGGAAACACATATGAAGTGGTAGAAACGAAATTGCGGCAAGCAAGAATTAAAATTATTGGCTACAATGGTAATAAGGATGCACAAGAAATAGAACGTAATAGCAGAAATCAAAATAGTTTCATTGATAACACAGATGTTTTAAAAGTAACTTATGTAAAGAAAACAAAACAGAAAGGCGCTATAATATTTGCAGAATGTTCAGCAAATTTATATCACAAATTTATGAATAATGAAAAAATCTGTATTGGATGGGAAAGGTTTCCAGTTTATGAAGGTATAAGCGTACCAAGATGCTTCAAGTGTCAAGGTTTCTACCACAAGGAGACAAACTGCAGAAATAAGAAAATCTGTGCTCACTGCGCGGATGAACATGAGGAACAAAGCTGACCGAAAAGTTTTAAAAAGTGCATAAATTGTGAGTTAGCAAACAACAAATACAAAACAAATCACAACATAAATCATGAAGCTGTTAGTTTAGATTGCCCAACCTACAAGTATTTAATGCAAGTACTTAGATCAAAAACAGATTACGGTCAGCTGTATGAATAATCAAGAAAGGAAAATTTTTGATATAACTGAAGAACAAAAGCATACAGAATTAGTGGAGGGTGAAGATCTAGACAACATACTTAACAATGACAATAAACAATTAAATCTGATACATTTAAACATTAGAAGTGCGCATAAAAACTTTGAAGAACTGTTAATATTTTTGCAAACTTGTGATATAGGTTTCTATGATGTAATAATTCTAAGCGAATGTTGGCAATTAGAATAAACCCTACAGTTTAATATTCCGGGATACACAGCTTATTATAACGAAGCGGATTTTAACCAAAACGATGGAGTACTTACTTTTGTTAAATCAGAATTAGATTTTGAAATTCACAGCCACAAATTTGAGTCAGGTATCACAGTAAGTAGATTATTTCTTAAAATAAACAACATAAATTATGGTATTACCAGTTTATATAGACAAAACCCAAGCAATGTTGAAAACTTTATAAAAGACATGGATGATTATTACAATGATTTGAAGAAGCAAAGTATTGAGATATTCGTCGGTGATATCAATATAAACATTGCAGATCATGATAATCCAATAGTTAACAACTACTTATCAACTCTTGCAACGCATGGTTTCACACCATATATTAATGACTCTACTAGAATTACACAAAACACATCATCGTGCATTGACCACATTTTTATATCAAATAAATTAAAAACAAACACTTTAAAATATAAGGCAATTATAATAAACTTAAATATCACTGATCATTTCCCAATTATTAATAAACATATCACATGAAAATAACATCGATAAAGTAAAGACATTAAATTACAAAAACCATTACAAAATTATCGACTATCCGATGCTAAATCGAGTAATTAAAACAAAAAACTGGATGAACATCCTTAACTTGAACGACTCTGAATTAGCTACAAATACATTTATAAAGGAACTCCAAGGAATAATTGAATCTGCAACAAAGTCAATAAAAGTCAAAGAACACAAAAAAATTAAGCCATGGATTACAAATGGCCTAATCACTTCAATCAAAAAAAGAGACAAAATGAAAAAAAAAACTCACAAGAAATTACACTACAGAAAAGAAGAATTAATTTAAGGCGTACAGAAATAGCTTAAACAAAATAATTCGAAACACAAAAAATGATTACTACAAAAATAAAATATCTGAAAACTACAACAATGTTAAAAAAATCTACCAGATTATATCGGAAGCGACAAATGAAAATAACAACAAACTTAATAAAGATCTTGATATATTAGATGAAAATGGAACAAAATTTATCTCAGACAAGGCAAAAGCTAATTTCTGTAATGATTACTTTGCTAATATTGGTACTGAAATGGCTAAAACTATTCAAGACCCGTGTAACATTAGAAATACTTCTTTTATTTCAAGCTCATCTATGTTCCTAAAACCAGTAAATGAAAATAAATCATTAAACATATTAATACATTAAAGAACAACAGTGCACCTGGGAGTGACAGAATATCAACCAAATTTATAAAACAATATCACATCTATCTACTAACACCAACTGTTCACATAATTAACTTAATTTTTAATACGGGAATTATGCCAAGTCATTTTAAAATATAGGTAATTACACCTTTACACAAATCAGGCAATAAGAAATCAATTAACAATTACAGACCTATAAGTCTAATAAACAACATTGGGAAAATCTTTGAGAAATGCCTTAAGGAACGCATTCTTAACTTCCTCAATAGCAATAAATATACTCTCAAAAAAGCAGCAAATTATCAATTGGGATTCACCAAAGATCTAAGTACTAAGGATGCAATGTATGAACTAATAAGAGATGTAACAGGTCACTTAAATGATAATAAGAAATGTATCGCTGTGTTTTTAGATCTTGCTAAAGCTTTTGACACTGTTCCCCATGATAAACTCCTATACACTATATCAGTACGGAGTCAGGGGCACGGTGTTAAAAGTATTTAAAAGCTATCTAAGCAATAGACCGCAATTCGTTAGGATTGGAGAAACAATGAGTGAACCTAACTTAACCTTAATGGGGATACCACAAGGTACTGTCCTTTTGTTCAATATATATATATATAAACTCATTAACTAATCTTAAAATAGATGGTAAAATCATTTCATATGCTGATGACACAGTAATTATTTTTAATGAAACATCATGGACCAAAGTCAATGATATACTGAAAGAAGGAATAAGAGTTGTTAAAAACTGGTTGGACACGTACAAACTTTCTTTAAACATTAAAAAAACAAATTATATTGCCTTTTCAATAACATCAGTCAATCGTCCAGAGTTTAAGACCATAAAAATTGATAACCTAAATGAAGAAATAAAATAAACAGCCAATACAAAATATCTTGGTCTTGTTATTGACAAAAATTTAAAATGGGACATGCACATAATATATCTAACTAAAAAAGTAAGGCGCTTAATACATAAATTCTACCTTTTACGTGACTTCCTTAATAAAAAATTACTTATCTACAAATCACTAATAGAATCCTTAATTCGATATGGAATAATTGCAGGGGGTGGTCTGTATACCAATGCATTCCATCAACTAACTACAGTACAGAACTCAATATTAAAAATTATTAAAAAGAAAAATCATCTTATCTGTTATATTCTGAAGAAATATGTAATGTCCGTACCCTTTACATACTTGAAACATGTGCATCTACATAAACATAATACTATCAGGCAGCAAATTATGCACAAATACGATACGAGAGCAAGAAGTGATCAACAACTAAAATTACCCAGAAGTCAAAAAAATGTCAACCAAAGATTTTTAATACACCTAGCTCCAAAATTTTACAACATACTACCATTAAAAATAAGACAAGAAAGGAATTTAAAACAATTTTTACGTAAATCTAAACACTTTGTAGTACATCTGACTTCTCAAAAATTATACGATAAAAAATTTTTTTCTATGCAAAGTGGAGTTATTAAGCCAATTAGTATTGTTATTATTCAAATTCTCTATTATTATTTTTGTTAGTATCGCTGTTTTATCATTATCGTTCTATTGTTTGTTTCTATTATTACTAGTATATTTTAAATAATTAAGCATTAGATATATATGTTAGTCTGTAAGTGCATATACAGGTGAGTAATCACCTAGGTGCAATTATAAAACCAAGTGCAATGCTTTAGATTGTAAGTTTGTATATTGCCCTATGGCAACATAATTTCAAATTTTAAATTGTTATATTAACAAATTTTTTTAATAAATTTATTCCTATTCTTATTCTTTATGTTGCAGCTTATGACTTCCTCATCAAAAGTGCCAAAAGGTGCAAAACTAAATAATGGGTAGATTTTTAAGATATGGGAGGTCAAAGGTCGATAATGCCGCACTTACGAATCGCCTCTATGAAGGCGCATATGCACTCAATAACCCATCAAGAATATTTATCTACAATCGACAAGTAGGCTTTTTTGCTCATATTTTGAAAGCACAAAGTTGACGTTTGCCGAGGAGCTGTGAATAACGTCACTTTGTCAGTCGTCTCCATGACAACGAGCGGCAAAGTACTTTTACGCTCGCTCGAGGCTCGAGTGCACCTACCTGTCCTTCCACAAGTTTGGTTGGAATATTGACAATGTATTTTTATGAAACAATAATGCAACAAAAACTGTTTTTAATATAACTTTATAATAATTAATAAAACTTAATAAACTGACAGCGATTGTGTTTTGTTTGTCTATTTATTTTGATCACATATGCCAGGCATACTCATAATATGTTCATGAATCGCCATTTCCAGCCAAAATTCAACTTAATTATTCCTTTTATTTTAATATTTTCAAATGATTATAGTTATAATTCGAGCACAAAGTGTCATTGTGTATTTGTATTTAGGATAAATAACTATGTCGCCGATTATCAGGTTCAGAATCAAATGTAACGATACGGACAAACACATACACTTACAAACAAGTAATTGCACTTCGAATGTATAATGAAGATACAGCTTGGATTTGCTGGTTTATCTCCACTTCTAGTACGGCAGCCCGTTACCAAAAACCCCCATCATAACAGCGAGCTCTATCGCAGGTAAACTCTATAGATTATGAAATTCTAAGATACTTTTTCATATGAGGAAAGTTCGAAAAACCATACGGGCGGCTAGCAAACGACTTTCCGTCAGTCGAAAAAAATGTCCTAATTTTTATACCGCGGCGAGGCAGTTCTCGATTAATTCTCGTTGAAAATGATGAACAAGACATGAATTAATCGAGAACTGCCGTCATTGGCCTAAGTTGCAATAATATCAATCAAAGTTGTATCAAATTGAAGGCTAAAATTATCAAAGCAGCGAAGCTAAAACTTTTATTTATAGAGTGGGGTGTATAAAACGATAAAAAAATGCAAACTGCCGTTTTCCGTTGGCCGTAGCTGCGCGAAATCGATATAAAAATTTAAGAATTTTGGTAGAAATCAATATTTGCCACCCGTGATACCGCACACGGACTCACTCACATCACGCTATCTTGAAGCGAGAATGCGAATATTCCAGCGTACATACGACAGCCAAGATATGAATGGCCGCCTCCAGGTCGACATGACCAGCTATGAGGCATGTTCATTGCCACCTTGTATATCAGAGCTCCGACAGCATCTATTGCGCACTAGATACATTGCTCAGATATGGGCAGGAGCTCATCTACATCGACCGAGCAACCTGACACCGACAAATGCTGGCTGGGCCGAGGAAGATGGAAGATTGGCATTCAAATGGTTCGAGGGTGACCAACTTCCCTTCTGCGCTGATCTAATAATAGGTGACTCTACCAGGACTTTTTACAGGTAAGCGTCGCTCAATTATATGCTCTCTATCGCTTGACGCCATGTCATTAAGGTTGATTTTCTTATTTTAGACCAACGTGAAAAAGAAGAAAAAGAAGAAGGAGAACAAGAAGAAGAGGAACAAGAAGTGTTCGGGGTTGAGTGGACTGTATGGGGGATGAACAGATTTGAGAACAATTAAGACACCTAGGGAGATATTTCCGTTTCACAGTACTTTATTTACTCACTAGTACACTACACAACTAACAACAACACATTACAACTTTTGGCTATATACAATTTGCCACTTATAACTAACAGGGTAAAAGCGTGTGTAGAGTGTTACAATATATTTCTTACTGACCTAGTTTCTATTGGTTTAAGAGGCTAGAGTCACAGGGAACAGACGGTCATATGTGGGGGTGCTTATGTATACAAAGATGCAAATAGGATAGTACGGGGGTTATTCTAAATTTATAGACTGAACTTCACAACATCCTCCCCCCGGTTGAAATTAGTTTTCAACATTATAAAAGGGCAATGGACATAATTTGCGTATGGGCCTTGTAAATATACCATTTTTGGTTTTTATTTTTACTACGCGTACCTTTTTATCAGATCCGGGGATTACTTCAATTATTCGTGCTAATATCCATTGTAAAGGAGGAACATTATCCTCTTTTACTAGGACCAACATATTTTCCTCTAAATTGCTAACAGAGTGCCACCACTTTGGTCTATTTTGAAGTCTGTTTAAGTATTCTACAGACCACCGCTTCCAAAAGTGCTGACGCAATTTGCTCACATGCTGAAAATTCGTTAGTCTATTGTCGGGAACTGTGGACACGTCTTTTTCTGGAAATGAGGATAAGGATTCCCCTATCAGAAAATGAGCGGGAGTTAGACAACTTAAGTCGTTGGGATCATTAGATAATGGACAGAGCGGCCGTGAATTCAAAATACTCTCGATTTCACATAAAACTGTAGTTAGGGATTCAAAAGATAAGATAGAGTTGCCTACTATACGGCGGAGATGATATTTGACAGACTTTACGCCTGCTTCCCACAGTTCTCCCCAGTGGGGGCTGTTGGGAGGGATGAATTTCCACTGGGTCCCACGAGTGGAAAGATAAGTGACAATCGAGTCCAAATTGGGTTTAGTTTTGAAAAACTTATACAAATTGTGTAAAATGTTACTTGCTCCTTTGAAGTTTGTGGCATTGTCACTATAAATAGTACTGGGATTGCCACGTCGTGATATGAATCTTTTTAATGACAATAGAAAGGCTTCCTTGGTGAGATTAGACACGAGTTCAATGTGAATAGCCTTGCTGTTCATGCAAACAAAAACTGCGATGTATGCCTTGGAAATAATTGACTTACGTAGTCGAGATACTTTCATCATGACTGGTCCGGCGAAGTCAATTCCTATGTTTTCGAAAGGTTTTATTACATTGACACGATCAGGTGGTAATGGTCCCATAAGTTGCTCTGCAACTTGGGCTTTAAATCTGTGGCAGATTGTGCAATTTTTTATTATGCTTTTTATTTGTCTAAGAGCGCTGAGAGGCCAAAATCTTAGTCGTAAATTATAGAGCACGCTGTGTGCGCCAGCATGACCTAATCTGAGATGTTCGTATCTCACTAACAAGTCTACAAAATGACACTTAGATGGAAGTAACATGGGATGTTTTTGGTCAAATTTTAGATTGGCATGAACCAAGCGACCACCAACACGTATTATTCCATGTCGGTCAATGAATGGATTAAGTGATAAAATTGAACCTTTTTTCAAAGGTTTATTTGCTTTTAAACATTCAATTTCGTCAGAGAAATGTTTAGCTTGAACACATTTTACAATTGTTATTAATGAATTATTCAATTCATTGATAGAGAGAGGGCCCGTTAGTTTGTCGTTTTTGAACATACAATTGTTCAGAAATCTAAGTACATAAGCAAATGTGCGTTGTAAAGTAGAAAATTTTGAAAATTTCGAAAACAGAACTGTATTATCAAGAGAAACGTGTGTCACAACATTGCGTTGTTCAGGTATTATTTTCAATTTTTCAATACAAGTTTCCTTGTTTACTTGAAACAGGGGATCTGACAAACATTTTGGACCTGACCACCAGATAGTGCTGAAGAGAAATGCTTCTGGTGTAAGACCTCGGGAACTGAGATCGGCTGGGTTTTCTTCTGAGGAAACGTGCGACCACTGACAATTGACAGTGAGATCCTGAATTTCTGAAACCCTGTTGGCTACGAAAGTAGTCCATCTGGAGGGGGTAGATTGTAACCAATTGAGAACAATTTGTGAGTCTGTCCAAAGGACAATCTTATGGGGCTTAAACGAGAAAATATTACTTATTTTATGTACTAGTCTAGCCAATAGGAGAGCTCCACAGAGTTCGAGTCTGGGGAGAGTTATGGTTTTTAAAGGAGCGACCCTTGACTTAGAACAAATTAAATTACATGAGACTTGTTTATCTGAGTGCAAGACACGGAGATAGAGCGATGCGCCATAGGCGCTCATAGATGCGTCAGAAAATCCATGGATTTCGCGGCTAATGTGGTTGGGGCTAGAGAACAAGCACCTAGGGATTGTGTGAGAAGACAATTTATAGAGACTTTGAGAAAACTCTTTCCAAGCGTTACACAGCTCTGTGGGCAAGGTTTCATCCCAGTCAATTTTGGACTTCCAAATATTTTGCATTATAATTTTTGCGGAAACTATTATTGGGCCCATTAAACCCATGGGGTCATACATTTGAGCTATGTGAGATAAAACTGCGCGTTTTGTCATCAAATGAGAATGCGACACCTCTTCTGGAATTGTAAATTTAAAACAGTCGGATTGAGGATTCCATGAGATGCCTAGAACTTTAGAACAATAATCTTCTGGAAGCGTAACGTCATCCAGAGATTTATCTGAAGTGGGTAACGAGTCTAAAAGAGAAGAACTATTAGAACACCACTTATGCAAGCGAAAACCTGCAGATTGCAATAGTGAAACAAGTTCCTTCTGTAATTGAAATAATTCTTGCTCGGAATTGGTACCTGCCAAAATGTCATCTACATAACATTGGTTTAAAAGTGCATTTGATGCTAATGGGAAGTCGAGAGATTCATTTGCTAATTCTACTAAACATCTGGTGGCAAGATATGGAGCACAGTTTGTGCCATATGTAACTGTGTTTAGTTCGATGCATTTTAGAGGGTCATCAGGTGAATCGCGCCATAATATATTTTGGAGATGTCTCTGAGAGGGGTTAATTTCAATTTGCCTATACATTTTTTGTATGTCGGTTGTAAGGACATAAAAGAAACATCTGAATCTGCAAATTATGTCAAATAGATCTGATTGCACCAAGTAACCTTTCAGCATAATGTCATTTAGTGACAGACCTGTAGATGTTTTCATTGAGGCGTCAAAGACGACTCTGAGCTTTGTCGAGACACTATCTTCTCGAATGACACAATGATGTGGAAGAAAATATTTGCTGTAAAGAGTATTGTCCTTGAGAGGTAAGGGGATATATTTGCCATGATTCAGCGCGATATATTCGTCGATAAAAGCCTTATACTGAATATATAAATGTTTATCCTTTATTAATCGATTTTCTATTGATTTGAACCTTTGCAAAGCTGCTTTGTATGAGTGACCTAATTTGGATTTGTCATTATTATATTTGAAGGGTAAATCTACTTGAAACCTGCCGTTTGGCAACCTTTTAGTAGAATTGACAAAAATGCTTTCGCATATTTTGTCTTCGGGTGAAAGGAGCTTTGTACAAGTTATTTCTTCCAATTTCCAAAATTTTGGGATCAGTTCATCGATATCGCACTGAGCTGTAAATAGAGATACACTTAAATTCGATGACTGAAGAGAGATTGGAGTGGGACCAGCTACTACCCAGCCTAACCAGGTATTCTGCATGGTGGGCAGGACCTAACTTTATTAAACCGGGCTTTAATAATTCGAAGTATGCGTCTGCTCCGATTAGCATATCATCTATTTGTGAGGGAAGGAAGAACTGAGGATCGGCTAATTTTAAATCAGACGGTATGTCCAGTTGACTGGTGTCCAAGACCATTTGTGGGAGACGACAAGTTATTTTGTCTAAAACAGCACATGATAATTGTAAATTGAATTTAGTTTCGTTTTGAGATTCTATAAAAACATCCACTATATATTTGACTGTGGTTTCTTTATTTCCTACACCGCAAACTTTCATACAGCCTTTGTAGTATTTTGTATTTAATTTATTAAAGAGATCAGCAGTGATAAATGTAGTCTGTGAGCCCATGTCCAACAAGGCTCGTGCTTGTACAATATTTCCCGAGTCCGACCTAATATTTAATACTGCTGTCGCTAAAACAATTTGCGATTGATTATTATTTGCAAGCAAGCACGGTGAAGAGTTAAGAATGCGCAAAGCTTGCTGTAAATTTTGTTGGGAGTCTAAGGGTTGAGTAGTGTTTATTGGTTCTGAGGAAGACGGTTGTTGAGTGTCATTTGCTTGAGACCTATTTTCATGTAACAATGAATGGTGCCGTTTTCCACAATACCTACAATTCCTTGAATTGCATTGAGAGGCGGTATGTTTCGTACCTAAACAGTTTAAACACTGACCATTGTTTATGGCATGTTGTTTTCTTTGAGCTGTAGTAATTTTACCAAATTTCTGACAAGTATAAATGCTGTAATTTATGAGGTTGCAATATGTACATTTTTGTGGAGGCGCTCTGTTAACAGATGCATTTGTAACCATTGTGTGTTTGGTATATTTTGATTTATTGCTAGTTTCAGTGTTTACTCTTTCCAGTGCTAAACACCTATGCTCTAGAAATTCTAAAAACTTTTCCATTGTAGGATAAACGTTTGGTTTTTGTTCCATTTCATAAGCTCTGTGAGTTTGAAAATCTAATTTTTTAGGTAAAATATACACTAATATGAGATCCCATTGCTCTACTGGAACCTCTAAACCTTTAAGTGCACTTATATGCTTACGAATGTTTGTGATAAATTCTCTTAATGACAATGAAGTTATTTTTGAAATTTGAGGTAATTCTAGCAATGATTTAATATGAGCATTAATGATCGATAATTTATTATCATATCTCTTTTGTAAAATATCCATTGCGATTTTATAATTTTCGTTAGTTGCTTTTAAATCTTCAATGAGCGAGAGAGGTTCACCCTTTAAAGCTGTTTTCAGATAAAGAAATTTTTGAACATTGCTTAAAGTTGTGTCACCGTTAATTAGAGCATTAAATATATCTATGAAAGATTTCCAATCTTCGTAGTTTCCGTTAAATGAGGGTATATTTAAATTTGGAAGGTTTACTTGAGCGGATGTTGGAGTATGTTGTTCAGCAATACGAGAATTTGAATGTATAACTCTATCAATTATATTTTTACAATCAATTAGTATATTAGCGTGCCCAGATTAGGGCAACAATATACAGAAAGTAGGTATTTTCATAATAAAAAGTGTGTAAGTTGTGATTTGCATAATACCTAAATAATATTCTCTAATCTATCAATTATAGTTTTTAGTTTTGCCAGCAAAGTTAAATACTGATCTTCTATTTTATTTCTGTCTGTTACCTGTGATTCGTCCATGTCCTCAATAATATTTTGAATTTCCGTATATTCTTTATAAGCCTTTTGTAAATGCTCTGATCGTACTGAAAATTCATTTAATGTGATATTGGGATTATTTTCATTGGTTTGAACAAAAGTTTCTATTCTAGTGATAGTGCTTTTTGCACGTGTACGAATTTTAGTATGATTTTCCATTCTATCTACTACTTATATGAGATTTCAGTAGAGTTTTAATATTTATTACAAGATTTTAAATAAATATGGTAACAGAATTAATAAAGAATTTTTGACGTATTTAACAATATGTTCGTTTTTTGGGTTACACTTCACTTATCCCACTCAAGTACTTGTAACGAATAATTTCACTATATAGCATGCATAAAAGTTTAAAATCTACCTTAATTCCTTTTCTTTGCGTAAATCACCTGTACTATGGCAATTCTGAAGTTAAGTTCCTTGGTTAGAGTGGAGAGAGAACCACTCTGTTGTTAAGCAGCAGCGCAAGAGAGAGAGCGAATGGCGATGGATGCTGTGTCCTGATGTCACCACGTGTGGGGGCAGGGGAGTGTAAGCTTGGGTTGCGTACGCCTGAAGTGCTGGGGTGCGGGGTGCGTCCAACGTAAAGCGAGGCTTGGGCACGCTTAAGGGTTGCTTTGGGATGCGCCTTGGCGGGTACGGCGTCAACAGCAATAACGAGAAGTTACCAATGGGTTGCACTAATGCTGATGCACTTGTAAACTGTACTAATGTGAGCTTCTTTACCTTTGATACTGCCAATAGGAATACCTTCTTTGCTGATTGTTTAATGAGTTGCGGGTCGAAGGGCCATCATGTTCGGGGTTGAGTGGACTGTATGGGGGATGAACAGATTTGAGAACAATTAAGACACCTAGGGAGATATTTCCGTTTCACAGTACTTTATTTACTCACTAGTACACTACACAACTAACAACAACACATTACAACTTTTGGCTATATACAGTAAATTTGCCACTTATAACTAACAGGGTAAAAGCGTGTGTAGAGTGTTACAATATATTTCTTACTGACCTAGTTTCTATTGGTTTAAGAGGCTAGAGTCACAGGGAACAGATGGTCATATGTGGGGGTGCTTATGTATACAAAGATGCAAAGAGGATAGTACGGGGGTTATTCTAAATTTATAGACTGAACTTCACAACATCAATAATAAACCTGACAATTTTAATCCTTATTTTATCATTAGTGTAGGTCTGGAACCTTGAAATTCAATTCCAATTCCATTTAAATAAATTCTCTGAGAGTTTGTGCTTACAAACAGCCTTAATTTGCTTTTTTTTTCTCGCGGCGGAAATCATTTTTCTCAAATGTAAACTGGGAAAAATTTCAGTTCTTATGTTTCTTTCGTCTTCTTTACATGTTCAAAGCCCGATTTGAACCCTTTAGGACAGGTAAAAAGTTCCGTCACCCTGAACTTTTCTTCTCAGCTTTCCCAGAACTGATGAGAAACGCTGGAATGATCTTCGCTAAAGTAACTCGAAAATCTTGGTAACGGGCTGTCGTACTATTCTGCAGTACATGGGTTACATTCTGTATCGTTATTGATCACACTTAGCCTGGCAATGTTTCATTTTACGTGTTGTAATAATATCACGCATACGGTCAAATTGACCTATGATTCTGTCAGAAAATGGTCACATATTCCACGTAAAAATCGACGATTTATATATTGACACCATCAGGTTTAATTCTTTAAGTGATTCCATTTAAAAAATCCTGTTAAGCGTGCTACGATCCAGCCGAGATTACTGTAACCGAACTTGGGTCAACTTGACCCGGCATGCGAGTGTATAAGCGACTTCATAGAGGCGATTCGTAAGTGGTCCCATAATCGATTTTTCCCATATCTTAAAATCTGTCAATTTTTCAGTGTTGCACCCATTGGGACTTTTGATCAGAAGATCATACGCTGCAACATATCAAAGATACATACATTCTCAGCGAGGTCCAAAATCATATGTGCAGGTCCTTATAGCATATAAAAAAATCGCTGCCCAAGGAATCACTACTTCCACATCCAGATTCTCTATCGAAGTCACTCACAACGAAAAAACTTATAATATTTGAAATCCTCTACCCCAAAAACCCATAAAACGATACCCCACATGGGTAGTGGGGTGGGGGTGGTAGTGGGGGTGGATGAAGTAATAAAATATTTTGAGGTTTCTGGTTCTTGTACATACACTAAATCACATTGTTTTTCATCCCCTTTAATAATCTTACCTGCTTGATTTACCTATTTACCCCAAATTTACCCCAATTTACCAATCCTTGGACGAAACAAGATAAAAATATAATCTAGTTCCAGAACTCGTTAAAGTACATATGTGTACCAAATTTCAAGTCAATATCTTAAACGGTTCCAGAGTAAACGTGCGCACAAAAAAAGTTACAGACAGACAGAAAATTTTTTTTCGCTCAAACTTAAAATCTCGACGTTTCATGACATTTTAAGCCTATTTGAACAACAAAAATTTTTAAATTTTTTTTGTCGTTACTATACTTCCACTGGATGTGGGAGTAATAAATTTCTGAAAATTTTTTTACCGTAATATGTTTCAATTTGGGGCATTATCATTTTCCATTCTTTGTATTTACGAAAAATGTCGGAAGTATCGCAAATATAGAATGCATCTTCTTGCTCGCCACTTCGTGTAATTTCTTCAATTACCGAATGTACATCTAAATGGGGTTGGAGTACTTGGATGTGATCATTGTTAGAATCCTTTAAACCATTAAGAGATGCCATGTCAATTTTCTATCGAGTTTATTCACAAATGAATTTTAATCTGCCTGAAAAAAAAAATCAAGAGTAGAATGTTTCTATTCATTTCTAGTCCGGTCGAATTATCACGAATAGTATTAAAATGTGGCGAAAATACATAACCACGATTTTATTGTTTTAAGTTGATGGGTTGGACATCCACAACTAACCCTCATAGTTTGCCAACTGATGTCAAACCGGATAAGGGGGTGGAGGGTCGTAAAGAGTTGAAAAGTCGGTTTTTCGCGTTTAATAATAATCAGAGGGGAAAGTTCAAATGGAAAATTCATGGGTATAAAACCTATAAAATGAGCCCTCGAACGTTAAGCTAGCTTTAATAGGTCAGGAGTAAATTCAAAAAAACCGAAATTTTGAAAAAAAAATTAATTTCAGCAATATTTTTGAGATTTTACTAAAGTATGTGCTATATAGAGGGGAACATCTGATAAAAATTTCATATCGATATTTGAATTATTTTTTGATATATTCAATTTAAAAAAACTGGTCTTCGCAAAATGGCTATAAGTACTTCACTTTCTGTCAGATTTTGCTATGAGAAGAAAAATTCTATTATCCGAGAGTTGTTCAATTTTTACAAATGTTTTCTATATGGTCATCATTCAGAAAAATGTGGTGAAAATTTAATTTGAGAAAATAGAAAATTATTTTGTATTCAAAAATCCGATTAAAGTTAAATATCTTTTGAATGGAATGCAGTGTCGAAAAATCATGTGTACCATTTTGAAGTGCTATTTCTTTAGTTCACTTCAAAAAAAAAAAACATTACTCTATGATAATTGGTTTTCGAAAAATATGAAAAAGCAGTGTGCGCCAGCGTAGCGGTGCGCAGATTGGGCAGTCATAAAATGCGTTCAGGCACAATAATTGAGACAAAATATTATCTACTTAGTTTATATTTTTTATATTTTTAAAATGTGACGGTGGTTGTAATTATATACACAATTATTTAAGAATAATTATTTTTATATCATACAGAATTTTAAAAAATTAAATTAATTTCATATACTCCTCAAATAAATCGCTTACATATACAATAATAATAATGCACATTATTCAGTAATGACATGAAAGGGCGAAGTTCAGCTTAGTACAGCACAGACGCTGTAAAAGCTGTTCTTCAACAAGGCAACAGATTTTAAAAATAGAAATATACGTAACAATATACATACTAAATTTATATATGTATACACACTAGACCAACCTAAAAAAAAAATCTTGTCATATTTTATGTCTCACCCTGTAAAAATGTTCCTTTTTATGTAAAAGAAGAAATGCTCTTTTGATTAAAAAAAAATGAATTTTAAAATGTGCTACCACGCTCTAAAGTACGATATTTCAATCATTTTGCGTTATCTACAAAAATTAGGCTGCGGGCTTCATCTAATATATGTTTTTTAGTGCCAAAGTGGTTTTTCACTTTAAATATTATATAAATAATTGAAAATTATCGAGTAAAATTTTTTTGTAAGAAACCCGGCAAAAAAAAACTACTTTAAAATGTTAAAAAATGGACAAAAGGAAAATCTCATATAAATCTGCTTTAGGCCTGCCGAAAATACTTTTTCAATATATTCCAAAACATATCTAAACCAAAATTTACTATAATTACTTGCAAGCGAGCAGAAACTAGAGTGCGAAAATTAAAGTTTTCAGGGTGTATTTCACAATTTTACTAATAAAAGCACCAAAAATATATCATTAAAATTGTAAATGACTAATGAAGTTACTTAAATAATTTTTTTTCCTGGAAAATTATATTAAATATAGAAAATATTGTTTTTTGAGGCCCGGGTTTTTAAGGATAGGTTCGAATTTGTTTAAGTTATTCACCATTGTAAATAATTATTTTTAATAATAATTTTTTAATTTATTATATATTTTTTTTTGTTTTTGTACATTTCTTTGTTTCTGCACTTTGTGTTAACAGTAAAGCTTGTTTTTATTCTTCATCTATTGTAATAACATTATTAAATCGAGAAGTCAACGCAATTTGACATTCAGCAGAATCACTGACAACTTTAAAATTTATGCATACATTTTTTCCACACACATAATGATGGCCTGAATTCCATAGATAAACAAATACCCGAATCATTTTTTTTTTGATCTACAAAACCTCTAACATTACGTTGCGGCTCCCGTAAATTTTCTTTTATTGAATTTTGTATCTTTTTTATTTTTATTGTCCATTTTTTAGCATTTTAAAGTAGATTTTTTTCATCGGGTTTCTTACAAAAAAATTTTACTCGATAATTTTCAATTATTTATATAATATTTAAAATGAAAAACCACTTTGGCACTAAAAAACATATATTAGATGAAGCCCGCAGCCTAATTTTTGTAGATAACTCAAAATTATTGAAATAGCGTACTTTAAAGCGTGGTAGCACATTTTAAAATTCATTTTTTTTTTTAATCAAAAGAGCATTTTTTCTTATACATAAAAAGGAACATTTTTACAGGGTGAGACATTATATGTGACAAGATTTTTTTTTTGGGTTGGTCTAATACACACTTATCTAAACAACAGAAATACACACGCTATTTTCTTTCTTTTTTTCCTTTCTCAAGGTGGCAACACTTTATGATAGGCAAATGCGTTAGACATTTTTGGAAAAAGAAGAAACAGAGAGAAACTTAACTGCAGTTAGGATGGAGTTATATATAGTAGAAATATTTTGAGAAAATGAACTTTCAATTATCGCGGTTTATGAACCGGCGGCGTTAGAGTACCCTTGTGTCTAATGTTTATGCTGTCTACATCAGTCCGAAATACAATTTTTTTGAATAGGCAGCTAGGATTATGAAACAGTATTATTTTACGGCATAATGTAGCGCAATGTAGCTTACGCTTATTTTTCATATTTAACCACTTGACCTCTGGTAATTTGTGACTGACTGGCTTACATTTTTCGATTCCATAATATACGAATCTCAAACAATAATTCTGAATTTTCTGCATGCGTGCAGAAGAAATTGCTGTGAGACAGGGCCCATAAACAGTATATCGCATAAACAAACAACTTACGAATCGTTTTCATCCAACCTAATTCTTTTAATACTTTCTAAATCTAAATCTTCGTTTTCATCTGGTTCGTCTGGATTTACCTCACTATCTATATCTATATTTACATCGTCAGGTAACTCAATGTTTTTAAGTTCAACTTTACAACAAGTTTCGCCGCGACAAGCTACACAAATACTTGTACATTTCAAACCATGTTTTTTACAGCTGCAAGTCATTATTTTACATCCACTTTCACATGCACAACAAACTATTTTCAATAACTTTTCTGGAATTAACTTTTCTTCAGTATAAACCGGATTTAGACCTTTTGGAGAAACTGTCCACCCATATTGAGCAGGGCTTAATTCACTTCCTAACCAAAATTGTAATTGTAAATATGTCCTCAAAGCATGTTGTTTTACGGACCCTTCAGTCGGTGGTAATAATTTTAATTTAAAAAATTTCTTACAAGTTAATTTTTGAAATAAGAAGAAGCGATACTCACTGAGTGTCATGTTTTCGTGTTTTAGTCCGTATAAATGGCAAGTAATTTTGTTAGCCGAATTAAAAATTTGTTCTGGTATTGCATTTGAATCATAAAAAAACATTAGCAGCTGTTTGTAAACTATCGTTATTTGTAATTATTTTCAAGAGTTGATTTTTCCCTGGCCATAAAAGCAAGACGTTATATCACATCCGGTAAAAGCATGACAAAAACCAACTAACTTTTATATAGATTCATATAGAAAGCTGTTACTATTGTAATATCTATCAGCAACTTTTCCTTTTCCTGACTTAAGTAGAAAAATGTTATTCTTTGAATGTCCTAATTGAATTAGTATCACAAGTAAGATTTACTTATTAAAAGAATTAGGTTGGATGAAAACGATTCGTAAATTGTTTATGGGATATACTGTTTATGGGCTCCTGTCTCACAGCAATTTCTTCTGAACGCATGCAGAAAATTCAGAATTATTGTTTGAGATTTGTATATAGAATCGGAAAATGTGAGCCAGTCAGTCACAAATTATCAGAGGCCAAGTGGTTAAACATGCAAAATAAGCGTAAGCTACATTGCGCAACATTATGCCGTAAAATAATACTGTTTCATAATCTTAGCTGTCTATTGAGAAAAATTGTATTTCGGACCGATGTAGACAACATAAATATTAGAGTACTCTAACACCGCCGTACAGTGATGGAAAATGGAAACAATTCGACGCTTGGGGCAATTTTAATCGTACAGCCATAATTTTTTTTTATTCTCTTTGGAATTTGATTTATGAAAACACCTAATTAAATATCTAACTTTTCGCACTTCTACAATAAAATACATCAAATTTCAAAGAGAATAAAAAAAAATGATGGCTGTACGATTAAAATTGCCCTGAGGGATCGAATTGTTTCCATTTTCCATCACTGTGCGCCCGTTCATAAACCGCGATAAATGAAAGTTCGTTTTCTCAAAATATTTCTACTATATGCATATAACTCCATCCTAACTGCAGTTAAGTCTCTCTCTGTTTGTTCTTTTCCCAAAAATGTCTAACGCATTTGCCTATCATAATGTGTTGCCACCTTGGGAAAGGAAAAAAAGAAAGAAAATTGCGTGTGTATTTCTGTGGTTTAGATATAAATATAGTATGTAGGTATATTGTTACGTATATTTCAATTTTTAAAATTTGTTGCCTTATTGTTGAAGAACAGCTTTTACAGCGTCTGTGCTATACTAAGCTGAACTTCGCCCTTTCATGTCATTACTGAATAAAGTGGATTATTATTATTATATATGTAAGCGATTTATTTGACGAGTGTATGAAATTAATTTAATTTTACTTCCACATCCAGTGGAAGTATAGTAACGACAAAAAATCTTTTAAAAATTTTTATTGTTCAAATAGGCACCAGAATACCATGAGAGATTTTAAGTTTGAGCGAAAAAAACTTTTCCGTCTGTCGGTTTGTCTGTAACTTTTTTTGTGCGCCCGTTTACTCTGGAACCGTTTGAGATATTGACTTGAAATTTGGTACACGTCTATACTTTAACGAAATCTAGAACTAGATTATAATTTCATCTTGTTCCGTCGAAGGGTTGGGGGGTAAATTGGGGTAAATTTGGGATAAATAAGTAAATCAAGCAGGTAAGAGTCCATAAAATTGGTATTTACTATATACAAGAGAACCTAAAGTCTCAAAACAAGTTTTGGCATTAGCCACCCCCATTACCACCCCCACCTCATTATTAAAGGGGATGAAAAAAAAGTGTGATTTACTGTGTGTACAAGAACCACAAACCTCAAAATATTTTTTACTTCATCCACCCCCACTATCACCCCCTGTCACCACCCCCACCTCACTACCGATGTGGGGTATCGTTTTATGGGTTTTGGGGGAAAAGGATTTCAAATATTATATCATTAAAGTTCCATAAACAATTATTTCCATGAGTGACTTGGACAGGCATGAGTGACTTGGACAGAAAATCTGGATGTGGAAGTAGTGATTCCTTGGGCAGCGTTTTTAAAATTTCTGTATGAAATAAAAATAATTATTCTTACATAATTGTGTATATAATTACAACTGCCGTCACATTTTAAAAATATAAAGAAATATAAACTAAGTAGCTAATATTTTGTCTCAATTATTATGCCTGAACGCATTTATGACTGCCCAATCCGCGTACCCCTACGCTGGCGCACACTGCTTTTTCATATTTTTCGAAAACCAATTATCATAGAGTAATTTTTTTTTGAAGTGAACTAAAGGAATAGCACTTCAAAATGGTACACATGATTTTCCGACACTGCATTCCATTCAAAAGATATTTAACTTTAATTGGATTTTTTTATGCAAAAAAAATTTCTATTTCTTCAAATTAAATTTTCACCACATTTTTCTGAATGATGACCATATAGAAAAAATGTGTAAAAATTGAACAACTCTCGAAGAATAGAATTTTTCTTCTCATGGCAAAATCTGACAGAAAGTGAAGTACCTATAGTCATTTTGCGAAGACCATTTTTTTTTTAATTGAATATATCAAAAAATAATGTAGATATCGATCTGAAATTTGTATCAGTTGTTCGCTCCTATATAGCACATACTTTAGTAAAATCTCAAAAATGTCTCTAAAATATTACTGAAATTAAAATTTTGGTTTTTTTGAATTTACTCCTGGCCTATTAAATCTATCTTAACGTTCAAGGGCTCATTTCGTAGGTTTTTTTAATACCTATGACTTTCCCATTTGAACTTTCCTCTATTTCTCAGATTATTAGCCTTCTATTTAAACGCGAAAAACCGACTTCTCAAATTTACGACCCCCTTATGCGGTATGACATCAACTATAAGGGTTTGTTGTGGATGTCCAGCCCATCAACTTAAAACAATAAAATCCTGGTTATGTGTTTTCGCCATGTCAAATTACTATTATTGAAATAGTACAATGGAAGTTATTTGAAATACACCAGGCAAATGAGAGAAAGTGCTCAAAGTTTGTATTAACTAAGGTTTGTATACATCGTTGGAAAGCTCTTCATCTATTATATTATAACACACTGAAATTCTGACTTAATGTCGTGTACGCATAACTCGGACATCTAGATGGCGGGCTATATCTCACAAGCCACTTGACAATTTAAACTACCTCTTTTCTTATCGAAATCTCGTAAAGTGCTTAAAAAGGAAGGTCTTGTGATTGATCTATTAAATTTACAGTTCCCACGCTAAAAATATAAACAATGATATTAGCACAATTTCAGTAGGTATTTTAGAAGCAGTTTCGGATAATCTGTTAGCCAAGAAACGTGTTAGATATATACAAAACTAAAGTTCATAAAATGCTAAAAAAAAGACCATTTGATAATTCTGTGAAATCAATCGTTGGTATGATAACTCGCTTTCTCGACAATTTTGAAAATTATCTGTAATGTGCCTACAGGAGGCAACAAGGAGAAAGAAATATGATTGAACACATTCTAAATTTGAATTTTCTGATAAACTGGAAAATTTGAAATCAAGGACGTAAAACTTCAAAGTGCAGAGCACTTTCCAGTAGCGACATGTTTACATTTTTTTTGACGCCCATCCAGATACTTGCAATAGTTGTAACAATTCGAGATGAGAGCGGAATAATTTAGTGCCAACCATTTTCCTTCCGTAATCTGATGATAAGTCCTAGAAAGTGAAACAAAATGAAGAGTACATTGCACTTCACACGTTTAGAGGTTTTTGTTTATCTTAAAAATATGTTGGTTAAGGGCATCCTCAGTGGTAAATTAGCTAAACTGAAGTCCGTTTGGTTATAGTTTTGTTGTATAGCTGTATATCTATGTATCCTGCATCCTTGTGTATCCATGGTGGTATATGGTGATTGATTTTCATCTTCAGTTTCCGCTCATACAGACAAGGACAAAAATTTGGACCTGCTTCGAACAACGCTTGTTTATTTACTTGAGCTGACTGAAGATTGCCAACTTCTTTCTGGAAGATGCTTATTTTTAGAACTGTAATATCGTTCGCTTTTCCTTTACAGAGAATATACGAGGTTGTATCACAACCGGAAAGCATAATACTCTGTTTACACTAATTTGAAGTTCTATGTGTATGTGTTATATTTGTTTTGTTTCACCTTCCTCTTATTATCGGTTTTAAAAAATTGAATCTTAACCCTCAATTTAGTAAATATTTATTAACTTAACTTGAGGTATATCCTGAGATTCTCGGTCTTCATAATAAAATTACTAATTTTCTTACGTTTAGGTATATTCCACCATCGTTAAAAAATGCCACCTTACTAAAATTCTAAGGGAGGTATTGAACCTTAACTTAACTCCCAGGTAGTGATATGTCCAATGTTTCTGCTTAGAAACGTTGGCTAGCATATAACCGGAGCTGGTCGTGCGGTAATTAAAACTACTCACTATACTTATAGTTGAGCAGCTCAGGGCGCCAGTAACCTAAATAAATGCCTTACGTTTTCTAGTAGCCGCTTAACGTCCGGGTACAAAACTCTAAGCACAAACAAAATAATACTGGACCAATACGCAATTATTAAATGGCAAGAATGGCTAAAAGTTCACTGATTATATTTACTCTACAAGAAATGAACGTATTTAAAAACTACTTTAATTTTGCATCATCCTGTATATCACAAGGGAAAAAAATATATATACATATATATTGTTAAAACAAAGTGTGACTACAATATTAAGATTACTACTAAAATATGATAGGAAGGCTTATAGTCCTCAGGGGAAAAAATTTAATTGATTTAATTTATTTTAATTAAATACAAAAAAATAATAATAAGGTTAAGCCTAACTAGGAATGTCCGCTCGTGATCACGTGTGGCGCACCCGATTATATAATATAAATAATAGTTAGAACTTGAACTTGTTAATAAAATTATACCTAAAATACCTAAGATCTGGTCAACTAATTAATGAGCTAGAGAAGGAAGAGAAAAAAAAGTGCTACTAAATCAAACGGTACAGTAATAAATGTAAACACAGCTTATCTGTTTTTGATGTTGTACTCGCATAGGATTGCTACAAAATGGCAATTCCAGTGGTCGATCGGTTGGGACACCCGGTATACTCGGGTTGCCTCAGTAATTTTGCAATTGACTAAATTACCATACAGGAATTCCACCAGAACCACTGACTGCAATCAGCTAATATCGAAATTCAATCATCGAAAATTACGGTACAGCAACTAAAACTTCTGTATGGAAAATTTGCGAAGTATCGCACAGCGAACTAAAAGCCCTACAACAAAGATTTACGAAATTACCACTAACCAATAATTTTAAAAGAAAAATTAAATAACTTACGTAGATGGAAGGTGGCTTGTAGTGACCTAAGCTATAGACAAATTACCAAGTGTTAATTATGTATACAGATGCACTCAGATCAGGCATACAACCAAAATTATGCGCCGTCCCACAACTCCACAAGCATACGGCCACAATTTAATAAATATTTTTCTAGTTATATCCCGTATATTTAGGAACATCTCAAAGTGTTAAATTTATAGAAAAATCTAGATGATCACCTGTTAACTTCAAGAACTACATGATAACTGACTCGCACGTTTCCCGTTTTTATTTCTTTTTTATAATCGGCCGATAAGAACTCGGCGATATAAAATTCGAAAAACTATAGTGGTAATAGCTAGAATATAAATGATTAAGCATAGGTAATATAATTTAGTCTTTCTTCTTAAAGATACTTTTTTTTAATTTTAGCTGGACATAAAACTGGATTATTTTACCTCAAATATTAAATAAACCGATATGTATTTCTGGTGGAATACTTTTAGGTAGTATAAAATTCATAAAATTAACGCATCTTAATCGTCGAATTACATTTTCACGGGATAATTTAATATGAAATACTCCAGGGGAATTGGTAACGTTACAAAATCTTCCCCCACTTTAAGATTCTTTTTTCCAAATAAACAACACAAATTAAACACTAAACAACAACAAAAAATCTTAGAGGAGAATACTAGCAATATTATTCTTTATCAGGCGGATGTGCCTTTAAGTCCTTCGTATGCCAAACTCCACAATATTCGTTGTTTGAATCTTTTAACTCATACGTCCAGGGCGAAAGACGCTTAGCAATAATAAAGGGTCCTATGAATTTGGGTGTAAGTTTGGCTGTGAAATATTGAGCTTTGTCAGATAGTACATAATTACGGCGCCATACTAATTCATTTCCCAAATATTGCGTATCTCTACGACGAAGATCGTACCACTTTTTATTTCGCTCGTAAGCTTTAGATAACCAAGACTTTACATCCTGATAAATAAGCGTGAAACTTGAGAACGATCGTCATTTATATTGGACCGATCGAACTGAATGGATAAATCTTCATTCCACGAGTCACCTTGCAAGGAGATTTCACGACCAAAATTAATAAAATTAGGCGTCAACCTAGTGACTTCATGTTTGGTTGATCGAATCGCACAACCAACTTTTGCTAAGTTTTTATCCCAGTCCCTATAATTTCCGGAAACCATTGAACGTAACATATTTTTTAGAACCTTATTTATTCGCTCGCAAGGGTTAGCTTGTGGGTGATATAAAGCGGTATACTTAATATTAACATTATTAGACTTCATAAGTGTCATAAACTCTTTGGATCTAATCTGTACTCCATTATCTACGATAATAGCTCCAGGACAACCGAATACAAAGAATACCTGTTCCTCTATTAATTTTACGATATTAGGAGTTTTTGCTGTTCGCAAGGAAAATATAAATAGGGAATTTACTAAAACAGTCGGCTACGACTAATATATACTGATAACTAGATTTTGATCTGGGTAAAGGACCTACTAAATCAGCACAAAGTAACACAAATGGATGGGAAATTTTAGTTTTAGTACTCAACATTAATCCCGATGGGCGCTTCTGTTCTGGCTTTATCGAATGACATACATTACAATGTCGGATAAATGAGGCTACATCCCAACGCATTTTTGGCCAATAATATTTTTGAACTAATTTATGGAATGTTTTAAAAACACCCGTATGACATGAATGATCATGAATTTCTCCTATAAGTTGTGATCGATTATTACGGGGAACCACTTCACGCCAACAGTCAGATTCACTAGCTAATTCAGGATATTGCGGTAATACATGTTTATACAGTTTATTATTAAAAATTCGCCCCCCGGAATATTTTCCGGAATGTTTTGAAACTTTACTCATCATCTTATTGTACCATTTGTCTTGAACCTGAGAAGATTTTGGAGCAGAATTTGGGACATTTTCAGGACTAGAATCGCTTTTATCAATACTATCGATAACAGGGAGTGATCGGGACAAGGTGTCGGGAACTATATGATCCTTGCCTTTTCTATGCTCAATTTCATAGTCGTATTGCTGAAGACGTATAGACCATCGAGCAAGTCGACCTGTAGGGGACTGAGGATTATTTAGCCAAAAAAAGCTGTAATGATCAGTAACAACTGTAAATCTAGATCCCTCAATATATGGTCTTAGCTTTTCGATAGAAAACATCACAGCTAAACACTCACGCTCGGTAGTGGAATAATTTCGGTCATTACGATTAAGAGAACGAGAAAGATAACATATAACTTTTTCACCTCCAGGACTCTGTTGCGTCAATACCCCGCTGAATCGTGAAAGGAAGGGAGAAATCTGGGCATGACAAGATAGGGGCGGATAACAAATGTTCCTTTAACTTCCGAAATGAATTTTCACATAGTTTATCCCAAATAAAAGGTTTATTTTTACGTAAAAGATTAGAAAGAGATGCTATGAGAGTTGAGAAGTCCGGTACAAATCGTTGATACCATGATGCTAAACCAATTATCCTTCTTCCGAAACACACGTGGGAGAAAGTATATCTACGATGGCCTTAATTTTCTCCGGATCAACGTCTAGACCATTACAGCCGATTACATACCCAAAATATCACAATTCTGATCTACAGAAGAAACATTTTTCTTTTGACAATGTTAGACTAGCCTTTTTAAGGCGTTTGAAAACTTCTACGAGAATTTTCAGATGCTTTTCAAAAGTTGGTGTCACCACAATTATATCATCTAAATAGACAAATACATGTGGTTCTAGCTCCGGACCAAGAACACGATCAATTAATATTTGAAAAGTAGCCGGGGAATTGGATAGACCTAGATTGAAACAATCCTCGATTTGGTACAGTAAATGCTGTTAAGGGTCGAGAAGATTCTGAAAGTGGAACTTGAAACTAGGCGGACTTTCTAAAGAAGATAAATAACTAGCATCCCGCAATGTGTCCAACGTCGCTGATACATATGGTAAATGGGTTAAGCGTCCCGTTCGGTTACTTTGTTTAATTTTCGGTAATCTACGCAAAACCGGTAACTTTGGTCTTTTTTTTTAACTAATATTATCGGAGATGACCAGGGACTGTCAGATTTTTCTACGATGTGCTGCGATAGTAATTTATCCAACTCTTTATCAATATGAGCCTGTATGATGGGAGATACAGGATAGTACCTCTGCTTAATTGGCGGGGAAGAGATTTTTATCTCGTGTTCCACCAAGATGGTACACCCTAAGTCATCACCCATTTCCGAAAACGACTTAACAACTAAATCGAATAACTGTCTCGACTGATCAGAAGCTAACGCAGTTTGCGGTTTTAACGCGATAGGATCAAGAGAACTTTCCGAACTATTCGAAAATTTCCAGGCCCCATTCCATAAATCTGGAACAATCTCCATTAACTTTAATGTGCCTGATATAAGATTAAGGGTAAGAAATTTTATGTTTAAAATCTCAAACCTAAATTCACCAAGAGAACAATGTCTGCTTGCAGTATATAACTTCGTAAGGAACAATGATATAGATATCTGTAATGTTAATAGAAATGTGTTAATGTCTTATTTGTGATTTTATATGCTGTGCTTTTGTTTTAGTTTTAATTCTTGTTTTTATCGCATATTTTTATGGTTTTGTAATCTATGTCACACATGTTTATACCTGTATTACCACATACACTGTGCATCATGTAATTGGATTTATCTGTTTGCTGTACAGTATAATAAATAAATAAATAAATAAATAAATAAATAAATAAATAAATAAATAAATAAATAAGTAAATAAATAAATAAATAAATAAATAAATAAATAAATAAATAAATAAATAAATAAATAAATAAATAAATAAATAAATAAATAAATAAATAAATAAATAAATAAATAAATAAATAAATAAATAAATAAATAAATAAATAAATAAATAAATAAATAAATAAATAAATAAATAAATAAATAAATAAATAAGTAAATAAATAAATAAATAAATAAATAAATAAATAAATAAATAAATAAATAAATAAATAAATAAATAAATAAATAAATAAATAAATAAATAAATAAATAAATAAATTGCTCTCCAAAAATCAACACCTAATATTAACGTATGTGCAAGTGACGGAATAACTAAAGCTTTAATAAGTCTCACACGATCTTGATGTTGAAATGGTATTAGCAAAGTACCTATGTTATTACATTTTGCACCATTGGCTACGGTACATGAAACAATGTCTTTATCGTTTAATCGAAAATTTAAATTACGTAAAATTCTCCCACCGCTTCCGCCAATAATTGTATTAGTCGCCCCAGAATCTAATAAACCTAACATCTTACTGCCTAAAACTGTTACTTCTAAATATGGACGTTCATAACCCTCGGCATGCGCCAGTATAAAATCCAAAATGGCTAACTGTTTGGACGTTGGATTATGAAAATTAATACCATCGACCGTAATACGAATGGAGGAGGCCGCTATCCGGTCATCTAACGTCTTCTGTTCAAGTTTCCCGAAATTTGTCTACATTTAGGGCAGTCTCGCACCGTATAACTCGGATTACCACATTTAAAGCAATGCTTATTTTTAGTCGAGCTACTACACTGACGCGATCTATGTCCGTATCCGTATAGTCAGGTTCGATTAAGGAAGTTCGGTTTCTTGGAGGAGGTATGAATGACTCTATTGATTCTTTCCGACCTAAAGTCAATAACTGTTCTATAGAATCGATATCATCTAAACCCAACTGACTTTGATAGAATGGAGCGAGATTTCGTAAGATAATTTTAAACGTGCTGGTTCATCAACGGTTACCGTTAGGCGATTAAACATGTTAGTCACGACGGCAATATAAATTCCTATCGATTCACCAGGACCTTGTGTTCATTGCCTAATTTCTTTCAATAATTTATCATTAAAATGAGGAGTTTGAAATTGTAAACGTAACTCATCAACGAGATGTGCCCATGACGGTATCTTACTTTTAATCAAACGAAACCATATTAACGCCTTTTCCATAAATAAGTCGCTAGCTGAGATCAATAACTGATTATTTGTTATGTTACGAGAAACACAAAGTTCTTCTACATTTTCTAAAAATGCGCTTAGAGATATTATAGAATTATCGCTTGAAAATTTAACCACGTTCCAGTTAGAAACTGGTATTGACTTTATTTGATTCGAGCAAGCATGAATAGACAAATTCTTAGAAGATGTGTCACCTTCATCATCACTACCACTGTCCGAATCGATTGAAATAGTCGTAGAATACATAAGAGTAGCAAGTCTTGCAATTCTAAAATGTTTGCCCTCATGTACCCATCCTCAACAAAAGTATAAGGATATTTGGAATATTTGAGCGAAAACTCTGTTTTCTCCAAACGAAATGCGTAAAGCCAGCACGTAGGGCTTTACGCATATTCTCCACCGTTGTCTTATCAGTTATACCCCGAAAAGCAAATTCATATTTTAACTCATCTTTTTCAAGTCTATTTACTTCTAATTTCAAATCCATATTTAACTATCTACAACTACTGAAATAATTAACTTTAACCTAAAATTCTACCCTACAGCCTAATTTATCCTATATCTACCCTAAAACTCACAACGACGCTCGGCGTCGCGGCAAAAAATTGTCAAAATTATTCAAAAAAATAATAATAAATAAGCAGCTAAAACTAAATCGAACTTAGAACCTATCTGCACTTCCACGCTTGGCGTCGGTAGGCGTCACGACGACAAAAAAAATACGTTTAAATTATTGAAGAGAATAAAATAAACTAAAATTGAACCGAAATTGCAGAAATCTATAACTTTGACGCTAGGCGTCGGTGGGCGTTATGCGTCACTGCGAAAAATGTCAGTCCAGTTCGAGCAACGAGGAGCAGCAGTAGGCAGCTTTCAGCGAGAACCTGAAGATGGCAGATGGGATTCTGCCGAAACGTCGTTTAGACAACAATGGCTCCAGCAGGAGCCTATCAACTACGTGGGAAAACACCCGGAATATATATATATATATATATATATATATATATATATATATATATATATATATATATATATATATATATATATATATATATATATATATATATATATATATATATATATATATATATATATATATATATATATATATATATATTTGTCCTGCAAATAATGCTGCGTCCGTACATGTGCACGATACCATACACTGCTGCGTCCTGTACAATACTGCGTCTGTATACCGGACGCAGTATTGTTTTCCCGTGTTATCTTCAACAAATCTCTGAAATGGTCAATTTTCAGCACCTCAAAATGTTCTTCGTCTCCTGGGTTATATGTAAACATAGAAATGAGTTCTGTTTCGTTTCAATTGAGCTAAATATCGACCCGAGTTTTTTTTGGATTCGGACGCAGTACCATATGTTCCATAAAACTAAAAGTATATTTTTAGTTCCATCGAATTATGTTTGGGGGCGCATAGATTTGTGAACATAAATATACTTCAAATATTCTCTATTCAAAAATCGTATAATGCTGCGTCCGAGATTTGACAACACCGTCACTATTAAATATCCAGTCTTTCTTTCATGCTTACTTGGAAAGCCGGAGTTCGGACGAGTGTAAAATTCTTGTGAACATTTATATAAATTTACAGGTAATTATGTTTCATATTTAAACAGTTATCTTCTTACTTATAATCTGAATGTTTTTATCACAGAAATTTATTTTCAGGAAATGAAATTAATTTCAACGGAAAATAATTTACAAATATTTAGTTATATATAATCAGAAAAACAATACCTCCTCCAAAATTAAACTGGTAAGCCGTTACTTTGTAGTAATTAATTATGATGATATAATAATGAAACAATTAACATTTACTTTATTTTTTTACCGCCAAATTATTGTAACTTGCACCTTACTGCAGTTCGGCACTCAACGTGACATTTTCAGATGATTAAAGTAAATGAACATACAAAGGCAGTCAGTCTACAGGACATTATGCTAATTTTATGGTTACTGTTTTGAATAAGGAAATAGGAGAATTACAGACAATATTGTGAATGTAAATAGGATTAGAAATATTAATAAGATATTGTAGGTAATATTCTAGGTATGCTAAGTTAGGAGCAACAAAAATCTATGACTAATATAAACTACTTTTGGTTATTTTATTTACTCTTATTAGGTTATATACTAATTAATGAACTGCTTTTGAACAATTTATAGTATCCATAAACAAATAGCGTGAGTTATAATGAGTGAGTTATTATAAATCACTAGGTGATAGTGCCAATCATCTGTATCTTCATGCCCTAGCCTATCCAATCGACGTAACGCGCTTCACGAAGGTGTGGCTCTGTCCGAGAGAAATCCTTAAATTAAGTTAAGTTAAATTTTACAGTTAATTTTATTAATAAACAAACTGAGTACCTAATTAAAACAAAATTTTCTCAATTTAATATTTATTGTTATAATCGTAGATAAAGTATAGTATTCAACTTGCGGTAATGGTAATAACCCACTTGATGAATTACAGCACTTGCCTGCGGCTCAAGCTGTAAACTTCATTTGCGTGAGTTATTACCTACATTACCGCTCGTTGAATAATATACTACAAGTTCATCAAATAGTGTGGTTTATTATAAGGCTAATAACAATAAAAAGAACCATTATTATACCTTTTTGTTTGATAAAAAGGGAGGTTGAAATTTTAGGTTTTTCCAGAAACGGTTAGATGCATGATGCATGAAATTTGGCAGACATATTTTTTGTTGAAATCTATTAGATCGTGTTAAGACGAAATTTCGATTTTTACTTTTTGAAGAGGTCAAAACGGGGATGGTAGATGGTTTAAAGCACACCTGTATTTTTGAAATCACGTAAGTCAGAAACGTGATTATTCGAGCGATGGACACTTCTGAGAAAATAAGAAGACACGCACGTATTTGACGGTTTTCAAAAAGAGACCACCAAACGGGTGAACGGGGAGGGGGAGGTTTTTTTAAGCCTTCCGGAAACGGTTAAACCCAGAATCATGAAATTTGGCATAAATACTTTTTATTAGAATCTGTTAGACACGAGTAAGAATAATGGATTGTTATCAAATTGCGATGTGCAATGGGTTTCCTCGAGTACAATGGATGCGCAGTGGATTTACTTGAGTGCAATGTATGCGCAGTGGGTTTCCCCGAGTACTATGGATGAGTAGAAGGTTTCCTTGAGTGCGCAATGAATGTGCAGTAGGTTTCTCCGGGTACCATGAATGCACAGTGGGTTTCCACGAGTATTATAGATGTGCAGTGGGTTTCCTTGAGTACAATGGATGCGTAGTAGGTTTCCCCGAGTACCATGCGTACCATGATCCTCAATTTTAACCAAACTTTGATTTAAGAATGTTGGGTTATTCCTATTGTTGTGTTAAATTTGATTCGTTTAGAGTCGTTTGGTTAAGATTGTTGGGTTGTAGGGAACACGGTTTCAAATTCATGTCACCTTAAAATGGCTATAACTTTGCGAGGAAACATCATAGATGACCATTCGAAAGCTTATTTTAAAGAGGAAGGATGTTACTAAATGATATATTTATTAGAAATAAGCTGAAAAATTTTTTGGGTTCTAGACACAACTTCAAAACTTGCCAAAAAGTCATTTTTTAAGTACTTAACCTCAAATATTTCAAAATCCTGACGTGATGGGTCAATTCTGAGGCCAGATTCGGATTCAGCGCGAAAAATTACTTCTGAAATGACCTTAGCTGCACAACAACATTCATGACCTGTGTTATTGAACTGTCAAATTGGATAATATAAGTGAAAACATCCCTAAGGGATCTTATCTGTGTAATTTTGTTCTGATTGGTTGTTTCAGCACACGTGATTAGAAATTAGCGAATTAAATTGCTATTTGAGCTAAAAATTTTCAACAAGTTTTTATTTCCCAGTCAGTACCACTAAAAAGTGTTAAGCTCTCGAAATTATTATTCAATGAAAATTGTATTGAAACTGTCTTTGCTTTATTTAGAATTAGGTTATTATTTTGAGACCAATGTATGATTTCTTGATAAAATCTTTCAGTGTTTTTTTTTCTTCAATTACGTTGTTGCCGGTAACTAGAATGTTTGTATCATCAGCATAACAGATCACATGAACATTTGGTATCTTTTGTTGATGGCTGACCACATAGTTAGTAAATATTATATATAAAAGTGATCCCAAAATTGACCCCTGTGGAACTCCTTGTGTAATATCACAAATATTACTTTCAACTCCACCGACCATTTTTACAATTTGTGTCCTGTTGTCTAAATAGGAGGAAAATATTTGTAAATCAGTTAGTCGAATACCGTATAGTGCTAGTTTGGTCTTAAGCAGCTGATGGTCTACCAAATCAAAAGCTTGTGAGAAATCTTCGAAAAAACCCACAACTGATTTCTTGTTGTCTAAAGCTTTAATGATTTTGTGATGAAAATCACACAACGCAGACTTGTTGCTTTTGTTTGTAGTGAAACCATGTTCAGCAGGAGACAGTAACATATTCCGATGTAAAAAATCTGATAATTGCTCCTTGAGATGGAGTTCTAAAATTTTAGAAATTCTACATAGTAGACTAATGGCTTCACAATTATTATTATAGTCATTTGGATCTCCCTTCTGGTATAATGAAGATACTATGGCTCTTTTAAATTTACTGGAAAATATGTCTTTCTCTATAGAAATGGACCGCTTATCGCATATTTGCATTTTTTATCCAAATTATTAGAAATATCATGACCATTAGAGTTTGAAGACTTTAATTTATCTACAAGAAGTTCAACATCCTTAGTTGAAACTGTAGATATATAGAAAATAAAACCCCTCTTTTTCCAATAATATTTGGTTTCTGGTTTAGAAAAGAATTAAATTAAATTAATTAATTAAATTGATATTAAATATGAGTACAAAAACTTTTATCTTCATAAAAACAGTTTTTAAAAATTCTAACGCGGTAAAGTGTTGAAGCCATCTTTTTTTTTACTAATTTTGGGGTGTTGAAAACGAATCCGTTGCCAGTTTTGCCAGTCTAGGGAGCACATTAAAAGAAGACCCTTATTTGGGCGCCATAAAGTGAAGGTTCTCATGTTCCCAACCCAAAGTCATTTAAATAATTAAAGAATTTTTTAATTTAAAAACAAGTAATATTTTCTGAATAGTGATACGCACACCTTACACCCCAACCCCAAAAATATGAGAAATATTCAGAGGTGAGAAATATTCATCTGAATTGACTAAATCACCTCATTATGATAGAAAAACATCAAATTGAGTGATTAGGGATTTCTTTTGCAATTAAAACCAATAAAAACTCTTAAAAGATAAAATCCACCACCTTGATTGGTGGGGATGGGTGTAAGAGTATTCAGAAGTAATAATAACCTGATAATAGCCATTTAACAAGGAGTAATATTGTAAATATACACCGTTCTTAGGGTGGTGAAGGGTGAGGGAAACGAGGGGGAGGGATGGTGAATTTAGAATTTTTGCTTCTTTCATTACTTACCTAATGAAACTGAGTATCTTGAAATAATTTCCTGCACTAAAGAATAACTTTTTGTTGCAAGCTATAATATCAATTTCAATGCCACCCCCCAAATAAGAATTATTTTTTACTGTCTTTCCGATGTTTTTAGCCAAATCGAATGACAGATTCGTATTCAACACCCCAAAACTAGTAAAAAGATGGTTTCTACACTTTACCGTGAATGAGCCTCCCGTTCCCCTCACCTTTCACCAGCCATAAGAACGGTGTAAGTTACAATATATAATATACGATTATTTATTTATTTAAAAAAAAAACAAAATTCCTTATTAAAAGGCTATTATAATGTGATTACTTCTGAATACTCTTACACCCATCCCCACCAATTAAGGTGGTGGATTTTGTCTTTTTATCATACTAAGGTAATTTAATCAATTCGGATGAATATTTTTCATCCCTGAATATTTCTTACACTCTTGGGGTTGGGGTGTACGGTGTGCATATCACTATCCAGGAAATATTGTTTTTTATGTTAAAAATTCTTTAATTATTTAAATGAATTTTGGTTTGGAAAATGAGAATCTTCATTTTATGGCACCCTAATCAATGTGTTCCCGAGACTTTTCGTTAAAACGGGTGAGAATTCGTTTTCAGCAGCCCAAAATTAGTAAAAAAAAAGATAACTTCCACACTTTACCACGGATGGGCCAAAAAAGCCCTTTTTTAACATTGTTCTTTACAAAATAGTAAATCCGAAGGCATTTATTATCAAACACATTTGTACTTCAAGAAATGTTTTTTTTCAACTTTCAAGACTAAAACACTTAATGTGCAAAAAGCAAAAGCATATGCTCTCCCTTCTATTCTAAGGTGAACTCATCGCTTAGTGAAGGGGTAAATAAAAGTGAACATCTATCCAAAATTCCATTGATCTCCTAAATTCAGCATTTTATATTGCAAATTTGAGGCTACTTTTAGTACACAATTGAAAAACTGATCCTAAAATAATAATCGACAGAAAAATCATATTTCGAATTTTACTGACATTTAGAAATAACTGACGGCTATCGATTTGTTCTACTACAAGTGCAATAAAATTATTAGGGTAAATATGACAACCGCGCCGGACGCAGTAATATGCTAAGTTTCACAAAAAGTAGTCATCTCGGACGCAGCATTGTATTGAAGAAGAATGAAATTATTCTCGGACGCAATAACGTGCTGTTTTTGAAAGGACGCAGTATTGTCCTGTATATTAAACTTTTTTGTTTCTCGAGTTATTACAATTCTAAAACCATATATTAACTGAATTTGGTTAGTAGATCCAATATACTTCATTAGATTTGAGCTAACTAGCGTATTTCTGGGAGACGCAGTAAGGTTGGCTTGTGAAAGGACGCAGCATTGATAGTGGGATGTATATATATATATATATATATATATATATATATATATATATATATATATATATATATATATATATACCGGGTGCCTACGATATTACTAGCCAGCCTATAAATTTCTTGTAAAAAAATATCGATTTCAAATTTTAGGAAGTTATATGGTTGAATATGGTGCATAATTTGATTGCTCCAAGATCTGATTTTCATTTCCGGTTTAACCGGAAACAGTATAAACTTTGTTATTTTTAATGAAACACCCTGTATATTATTCGAAATTTGGATTGTCCAAGAAATTCTAAGTCCAAAACATGTAGTATACCCTATATATCTTCGACAGTTTTCGAGAAAATGGCGGTTGAAATTGTTATATCCATCATAAATTATTTCATTTTCATATAAAATAAATGAATGTAGGAACAAATCTGTTACGGTTATTTAAGTTTTTTGGTGAGTAAGATTTGATAAAGTCATAAAAATTACATTTCCGGATAAACCGGAAGTACTACGAAAAGTGATTTTCAGGCTTAAATTACTTCGATATTTTTAATGGAACACTCTGTATTAAGCCGATTTGTGACATATTTACAGTGCGGGTGAATATTCAGTCGCCGATATCTCAAAAACTATTAGGTTTAGACAAAGGACACCAGAAACAAAAAATATCCAGAAAGGTTAGTAGAATGTAAATTTAAGGTTCAATACAGGGTGTTCCATTAAAAATATCGAAGTAATTTGAGCCTGGAATCACTTTTCGTAGTACTTCCGTTTCAGCCGGAAATGAAATTTTTATAACTTTATTAAGTTTTACTCAACAAAAAACTTAAATAACCGTAACAGATTTGTTCCTACATTCATTTATTTTATATGAAAATGAAATAATCCATGATCGATATAACAATTGCAATCGCCATTTTCTCGAAAACTATCAAAAATAGATATAGAGTATGCTACATGTTTTGGACCTAGAATTTTTTGGACAATCTAAATTTCGAATAATATACAGGGTGTTCCATTAAAAATAACAAAGTTTATACTGTTTCCGGTTAAACCGGAAATGAAAATCAGATCTTGGAGAAATCAAAATATGCACCGTATTCATCTATATAAATTCCCAAAATTTGAAATCGATATCTTTTTTTACAAGGAATTTATAGGCTGGCTAGTAATTTCGTAGGCACCCGGTATATATATATATATATATATATATATATATATATATATATATATATATATATATATATATATATATATATATATATATATATATATATATATATATATATATATATATATATATATATATTGTTAAAACAAAGTGTGACTGCAATATTAAGACTACTAAAATATGATAGGAAGGCTGTAAGCCGAGCCAAGGGACACCCGTTTAAAATTATTCTTTTTTGTCATATACATTTTACATTTCATCAAAATCCAACAATAGGTTTTGGAGTTTATGAAAATATTTTCATTATTAACTGAAATACAATGAACTGAAACCGAATATGACAATAAAAAAAGGTTTTAACATCCAATTTTCCCCTAGCACACTCTTACAATCCTGAAGAGGGATATAAATTCCACTTGTTCTAAATATTTAAAAAGCAGCAGTTACCCCCTAGCATCCCCTACAAGCTCCAGGGAGGGTTGAAATTCCACTTTTTCTAAATGTTTAAAAAGTGTATTTATTTTTAGGTTATTTGGTCCGCTCAAACCGAATATAACGACAAAATACTGATTTCAACCCCCAGTCACCCCCTAGCATCTCCTTACATTTTTTGTCATCATATTCGGTTTCAGCGCACCAAAAAACCTAAAAATAAACATACCTTTTAAATGTTTAGAAAAAGTGGAATTTCAACCCTCCCTGGGGCTTGTAGGGGATGCTAGGGGGTGACTGGGTGGTTCAAATCAGTTTTTATCATCATATTCGGTTTCAGCGCACCAAAAAACCTGCTTTTCAAATATTTAGAACAAGTGGAATTTAGGAGGGTTGTAAGGGGGTGCTTATCTCGAACCCGTCTGGGAGTAGAAGAACGGGGTAGCACGCGACTGGCGCCCCTGAGAAATAAATTGGTGTCGCGTTATTTTGACGCCCGGTAGTGCGTTCCTCTACATCCCAACCGATCGACCACTGGAATCGCCATTTTGTAGCAATCCTATGCGAGGACAACATCAAAAACAGATAAGCTATGTTGCTGTGATAGTGTTTACATTTATTACTGTACCATGTGATTTAGTAACACTTTTTTTTCCCTTTCTTTTCCCTTTCTTCTCTGGTTCATTAATTAGTTGACCAGATCTTAGGTATTTTAGGTATAATTTTATTAACAAGTTCAAGTTCTAACTATTACTTATATTATATAATCGTGTGCACCACACGTGATCACGAACGGATATCCTAGTTAGGCTTAACCTTATTATTATTCTTTGTATTTAATTAAAATTAATTAAATTGTTTGCCCTGAGGGCTTACAGCAAACTGCTTTTTCAAAACTATTTAGGGGCCGTTAGAGGGGTGCTTCTCTAGATGTTATTTCCCATATTTCGTATGGGTCCCATGCGCCACAGACGAGAAAAAAATTATTGAAATTTCTAGATCCGCCCTTGAATTAGCACAAAGCACAAAATCATTAGTACTAGCAACAGTGGTTTTGAATAAATTAAAAACCAGATCGATATATAACATTGTTTATTTTATCATATGAGAACGAGAATAAAATAAAATTTGAAATAAACATGTATTTAAAATGTTATTCATTTAGACAAAGGCCAAATAGGCTTATCAGCAATCAGCAAAACAACTCCTACTAATTTAAGTTTTATAACAGATATTGAGAAAATTCTATGTATAGGGTGGTCACGCCTAGGGCAGAGCGCCCATCTGTCAGACAACAAGACACCGACGCGACAAATAAGCGACACAGACTTGAAATAGACAAACAGAAAACATTTGATCGCATATCAAAGCGACATGTAAAATTCACTAAAAAACAATTTACTATTTGTCAGTAGTAATCATGTCATCGTCGAAGGATGAAGATGCGCTTGCTTTGTTACAAGTCGTGAATATTAATAATAGAACTAGGAGGTACTGGGTGCACCCTATGTGGAAACGAAGCCATAACAACGGAGATACTTTGTAAGTTATGAAGGAATTGGAAATGTCCCCTCATTAGTTCCAGTCATCTTATCGGATGATCAAAAAAAACGTTTTTCTTTCACTTATAGATCAAATTAGGCCTTACATTCCATCCACAAAATGGTCCAAACATATTTAAATGCAAAATTTGACTGATCTGTGTCTGCTCCTTTTAACACCAGAGATTTTCAACAGACACATTCATGTCTGATTCCGTCGTGTCGCACTAGTATGCGACTTAAAAGCAATGTAGTCACTGAAAATATTTGTTTCAAGTCTTCGTCGCGTCTGTGTCTTGTTGTTGTCTGACAGATGGGCGCTCTGCCTTAGAACCTCATTTAACTTCGTTAATTGTGGAGTTACGTAAAAGTACAAAAATAAAAGTTATAGAAAATCACATGTATTTTTCAAAAAGTATTTCAAAATAGCAATTGAAAGTCGAATTTCAATAATTGAAATTTATTTTTCGGACTACCATGACTTAATGTAAGGAAATATAAAATTTCATATCTACTATAATTTTTAAGAAAAATACAATGTATCATATATCATTGCAAAGGTTTTCATGGCCTTTCAAATGGTGTGAAAATGTATGGGGTGTTCCATTAAAAAAAAAACAAAGTAAAGCTCATATCTCCGAAATTCGACTTTTAATTGTTTTTCTAAAATGATTTTTGGAAAATACGTGTGATTTCTCATAACTTTTATTTTTGAACTTTTTACGTAACTCCAAAAATAATGAAGTTAAATGAGGTTCTAACGTTAGCGCGACCACCCTGTACAGTTGACTCTAATAAGGAACTCTAGTCTAGTTAAAATAAAAAACACGTTCTCAAATAAATTAAAAATGTTCTGATAGTACATACTAATAATAATAATTTTTTGTTTTCACGTGTGTTTGGTATTTTTTCAAAATATTTTCCGCCCCTGGATTTTGCTGCCCTGGGCTATAGCCCCTATAGCCCCCCCTAAATCCGCCACTGTATTTGGTGCTCTGTTTCAGCTGTTTGTAAAAAAAATTAAAAATAGATTGTATGAAGTTTCAAACAATATTGATATTAATCATTGAATTATGTAGGTTGTAGTTCGTAGGTAGATATAAGTTGTTTTTTCTTTTTAATAGTTTTTAATTATTTTTTAAAAAGAAAGTTACTTTTTCTAGTAGTTTTCATTATGCTTAACTTGCATACACATTTATAATTAATTTAATTCGGTAAGTCTAGTGTCATTTCAGTTTAATGTAATTTAAGTTACTGTAATTTAAATTAGTTGGTATTGGTTGAAATTCAACTTAGACAACTGTCTGTAATTGGGATATTCATCCTGTAGACATGTTTACCTAAATAAATAAATAAATAAATAAATAAATAAATATAAAATGAACTAAAATTTTTTGCGAATAAAAAATCATCATTTTTATAAACAAGAAATTCTTTAAGAAAACATAAAAAAATGGTTATTCTGAGAATTATTTTGTTTAAAGGAATATCTTTTGGAACTTAAATTTATTCCAATATTTTGCTATGCTTCTAATAATGTTTACGTACAAGTTCCAATGTAAAAAACTGCTAGGTATTGCATTTTAGGTGATTTGCAATCTTATTCATACTGTACTATTTACCTACCTTACTCTGTATCTTCAATCTAAAGAGACTGAGGATAGATAAGTACAACCAGCACTCTTAATAGTTGGGAACATACTAGATTATTAGAATAAATATTTAAGTTCACAGCTATTCTGGTTTTATCAAACCGATTACATATCTGTTTTTGTTTTACAAAACGAAACCAATGTCTTAAAACTCTTAATGAGACATCGTGATTAACAGTAATTGCCATATAATGACTCACGCAGTTTCACAATTTAATTTAATTTAATTTTTAGTCCAAACATGTTAAAAATTCGAGCCATCCAATTAGTTCCAATAGGCTGCAACAACTATGTTAATAATTTGGAAAAATTAGTGTACTGGATTTTGTATGAAAAATAAAAAGTTATTAACAATTTTATGCAAGAATACGCAATTTTTACGGTTTCCCTGTCAAAAAATCCTTATAAAAACTTATAAAAAAAACGTATAAGTTTTTATAATTTTTGATGTGTGTATTTGAAATGTGTTTTAATTGTAAATTCTCATATGGTTATCTACCAGTATTGATGAGTTTTTATAATATATGTAATTAAAAGTTTTTATATGTTTTTATAGTATTTTGAATGTAAATTCCTATATGATATCTATTAGTATTGATGAGTTTTTATAGTACATGTAATTAAAAATTTCTATAGGTTTTTATGGGTTTGTATAGTGTAAACTTACATAGGTAAAGTAAATATTATTTACTTACTATTAATATTTCAAATATCAATAGTAATATAGTGGTAAACACTAAATATTGCAAAAGTCCTTGTTTCCTCTAGCGTTCTAGCCTAAACGCATTAGCAGTAAAAGAGAATGCTTTACTTTTAATTTAACAAGCCCACACTAGTTTCTTAGGTCACATTAGATTAGATATGAATCAGCGACATGTATAACACCTCCCTCTACTGCAGTCTGGAGTATGTATCACTAAACTTTCATAAGTTTTAATTACGTGTGTGTGTGTGTGTTTTAAATGTACATTCCTCGTATGAAACCTATTAGTATACGTAAGTTTCTATAGTATTTGAAATACAAAGTTTTTTATAAATTCTAAATGTGGTCTGATGTGCGGCTATTTGAAATGTGTTTTTAATGTAAATTTCTTGCCTGAGGTCTATCAGCATTTGCATATATTAATAGGAAATGCGAAGTTTTTATAATATCTGCTGCGTACAATGGGTTTTTAATGTAAATTACCTATATGGAGTCTATTAGTAGTTATATGTATTAGTATAATTAAGTTTTTATAGTATTTGAAATACAAAGTTTTTATAAGTTCTGAATGTGGTTTGATGTGATAATTTGAGATGTGTTTTTATTGTAAATTCCTTGCCTGAGGTCTAATCAGCATTTGCATATATTAATAGGAAATAATACGAAGTTTTTATAAGATTTGCTGGGTACAATGGGTTTTTTATGTAAATTTTCTATATGAAGTCTATCAGTAGTTATACGTTTTCGCGGAAACTGAAATATGAAGTGATATGGATATTTTATATGTATTTGAAAAATATTTTTAATGAAAATTCTCAATACGAGGCCTATCAGTATTAGTAAGTTCTTATATGGTGTTTGAAATACGAAGATTTTATAGGTTCAGATGTGTCTAAGTTTTTGAAGTATTTGAAATGTGTTTTGAATCTAAATTCCTTGCCTGAAGTCTATCAACACTTGCACGTTTTAATAATAAACACGAAGTTCTTATAAAATCCTATGAGGACATCCAATGAGGTTTTTTTTTTAATGCCTTTATTTATTTTAATTTTAGTTTAGTAAGTATTGTAACTTTTTTAGGTTGACTACTATTGAAATCCCATGAAAACATTTCAAATTAATAGTTGTAAATAATACTTTTCAATGGGTACACTGAGAAATCCTTATTAAATTCTTATATAAAACTAAACTAATAATAACCCTTCAAATATTATAAAAACCATATACTAATTATTTCTTATTAAATGTTATAAAATTCATCCCTGGTTTCTTGATGAAACATTATTAGTTTTACCACTGTTGGAACCCCATGAACTCAAATTAATAGTTGCAAATCATTATTAATACGTTTTAATAGATGTCCCTATAATCCTTATTAAATTCTTATATTATTATAAACTAAACTGATATGGACCTATGAAATCTTATAAAAATAAGTACAAATATATCCTTATAAAAATGTATAAAATGCCTAGGAACTCCTTGGCATATCTTTTCAATTTCATTACTCTTCAGATTCCAAAAAGAACTCATAAAAGTATTCGATAATACTTTATTTATACTTTTTAACATGCATCCTTATACGTTTCCATTAAATTCTTATATAAACTAAACTGATATGTACCCATGAAGTTTTATAAAAATAAGTACAAATATATCCTTATAAAAATGTATAAAATGTCTACTAGGAACTCCTTAGTACATCTTTTCAATTTTATTACTCTTCAGATGCCAAAGAAAGTCACAAAATTATTCGATGTAATTCCTTATTAGTACTTTTTAATACGTATCCTTATAAATCCTTATTAAATTATTATATAAACTAAAACTGATAACAATCTCTCAGATCTTACAAAAACCATATACTAATTGTTTCTTATAAAAGATTACAGAACTCTTATTTGATTTTACTGATAAAACCTTTTCAGTTTCAACACTTTTCAGATCACATGAGAACTTATCAAATTAAAAATTGTAATGCCATATAAAAACTGTTTTTAGTATAAACACTTATGGAAACATACCAATAACAACATGGGTATTTCAACTCAATTACGATTCCTTTAGATACTTATTCATCCCAATATAATTTCTATATGGCAAAATTAATGTACTGTATAAAACCTTATAAACCAGATAGGCTCTTATGATTACCCATAAAAAATGTATAATTATCTATAAGTTTCAAATAGGATTTTTTGACGGGGTTATCTTAAATATCTCGTAACGTAAACAAAACAGGTTTAAAATCTTCATATACCTTTTTCATATGGCATAAAATTATAGGAAAAAATGGTCCTTTCAACTATCCCAGTCAAATGAGTGGGCCGGTTAGGTTATGTTAATATATGAGTAGACTTAGATTCAGACAATTCACTATGACCATCTGATCTATTGTGGCTCACTTTTAATTATATTTCACCTGCACCAAGTTCAGATTTTTAATAAAACCGATAACCTTACTGGGTGAGAGACTATCCAGGTCCTCTGGCAGCAGTTGTCCTTTACCAAAGAGTGAGAACCTGGTTCTTTCTGCAACGGGACAGGTATATAGAACATCCTTTTATACACATTCGGAAAATGTTGGATTTGGGTGGCACGCATAGTTTCAACGGCCTGACAGACCCGCCTACAATAAAGGCGTGTACCAGTGCTCTAGTAGAGGGAGCAAATAATGACGCGCTATCAAGAAAACACGTACATACATCATTATTGCTATTAAAAATTTCAGTACCATTTATTCAAAGGAAGGATGTAGTTGGCTCTGTTCAGTATAGGTAATATTATTACGTGCTTTAATAACTGAAATTATTTAACCCGTTTTACTTTCAAAACGAGTCAAATAATTCTTTACATTGCAAGTGGAAGACGGAAACAAATTGAAATTCCGCAAGCAGAGTTGCCCACGCACATGTGGTGGGGAAAGCAGGTGGCATCAGAAGGATGTGTTATACGATAAAAAAGAATAGCCTAGTTGCTTCGCTCTCGCTTGCTCTCATTGCCGACCCAAATGAAAAATTTTCTGACTCTGTATACACATTCGGAAAATGTTGGATTTGGGTGGCACGCATAGTTTCAACGGCCTGACAGACCCGCCTACAATAAAGGCGTGTACCAGTGCTCTAGTAGAGGGAGCAAATAATGACGCGCTATCAAGAAAACACGTACATACATCATTATTGCTATTAAAACTTTCAGTACCATTTATTCAAAGGAAGGATGTAGTTGGCTCTGTTCAGTATAGGTAATATTATTACGTGCTTTAATAACTGAAATTATTTAACCCGTTTTACTTTCAAAACGAGTCAAATAATTCTTTACATTGCAAGTGAAAGACGGAAACAAATTGAAATTCCGCAAGCAGAGTTGCCCACGCACATGTGGTGGGGAAAGCAGGTGGCATCAGAAGGATGTGTTATACGATAAAAAAGAATAGCCTAGTTGCTTCGCTCTCGCTTGCTCTCATTGCCGACCCAAATGAAAAATTTTCTGACACTGTATAAAAGGACCTGGAAGCAAAAAGACGGAGGTTTTATACAATGTGACACAGTCAATAATGACGTATGGAGCTCCCATATGGCTCACGGCCTCAGAAAAAAGACGACATAGACAAATGCTTATAGGCACCTAGAGGAAAGCTCTATAAGAATTATAAGCGGATACAAGACGACATCTGCCAGTGCAACTCGAGTAGTGGCAGGGATACTCCCTATTGACCTTCTCTGTCAAAAAATCCTATTTCAAACTTATAGATAATTATAAATTTTTTATCGGTAATCATAAGAGCCTAGAGAGAAGACAAAAAACAAGATATGTAAATAGTGAGTCTAACATAATAGACAATGACTTCGGAGTACCGCAAGGATCAGTGCTAGGACCTTTATTATTTGTGCTATTTATAAACGACATAGTGAAATCTATAAAAAATTATAAGGTACATTTATTTGCAGATGACACGTTAATTTATTTGGATGGAGAGAATGTAGATGATGTTTGTTTGGTTGTGTGATAATAGCTTAAAAGTAAACATAGACAAATGTAAATATATGATTCTCGGCAAAAAACAGGTAATAAGCCGACTACAAATTGGGGAAAGTATTGTATCAAATAATGAAAAGTTAGAAAAAGTTTCGGAAATTAAATACCTTGGTTTTATCATAGATCAGTCCTTGACTTTCAAAAATAATAATGATTACATTATTAAAAAAGTTGCAAAAAAGATTTATTTTTTACGTAGAATTTCAAATTATCTCTTAATGTTTTCAAGAATATTGGTATATAAATCTATAATAGCTCCGCATTTTGAATATTGTGCAACGCTACAGCTATATTTAAATAACAATGAATTACAACAGTTACAAAAGATGCAAAACAAAGCATGAGGATATTATTAAAATGTAACAGATATACTCCCATAGATACAATGTTAAATGTTTTAAATTTTTTAAATGTTAGACAACGTATAGTTTTAAAATCACTACAATTTATATTTAAAATAAAACATGGTATGGCTCCAAGGTATTTATGTGATAAATTGAGTTTCGTCCGAGAGACTCATGGTTATAACACTCGTAGTGTAGATGATATGGTGGTAGAGAGGTATGACAATTTAAAGGAATCGAAATCTCTGTTTTGTAAGGGTATTCAATTATTTAACGGTTTACCAAAGGAAATAAAATATTGTGAAAAATATAATATATTCGGTAAATTATGTGTTAGTTATATTAAAAAAGAATTTTGATTGTTTTCAGATTAGGTTATGTAATTTTACGATAAGTTATATTACAGTTCAAAAAGATTTGTAATAATTTTACAGTTACTGTTATGTAAAATTAAGATAAACTAGAGAAAAATTATGTACTTATGTTCTATATATTGTAATGACTCCATTGTAGCTTTTTAGCTAATAAGGATATATTATTATTATTATTATTATTATTTTTTTTTTTTTCGCGTGCGCGATGCTGGACAGTTCTCCCGTGTCTCCGACATTCTCACGGGAGAAGCGCCAGCGAACTATCCACAGCCACTCCCCGCATCCCGCAGGGTTAGTGACTGTAGATTCCAGATTCGTGTGCCCTAAGAAGACGGAGGGACCCCAGGATAACTGCCTTCTGCATTTGGCCTGCCAACCACTCGGCTGACTTTTATTATTATTATTATTGTTATTATTATTATTATTATTATTATTATTATTATTTTTTTTTTTTTTTTTTTTTTAGCTAGCTAAAAACCAGTCACCCTTCTCTGTGGCTCCGACCCTCACAGAGGGGAGCTGGTAGTACCGGTAGCCACTCCCCACGCCCGTGGGGTGAGTGACTACTGGGTCCGTGAATCGTGTGCCCTGAGCAGACGTAATGAACCGAGAATAACGGCCTTCTGCATTCTGCCGGCTAAGACCTCTGCCGAGTTTCGGCATGCCGGTATGATCTTAAGTTCCGAAAGCAGTGTGTGTCTCGTTCCACCGAGGGCTCCTATAATCAGTACCACTATCTTAACAGTATGGTCTGGATACAGTCTGCGGAGTTCGAAGAGCAGATCTCGATATTTTGTCCGTTTTTCCTCCTCCTTCAAGACAATGTTGTTCTCCGCGGGAGCCGAGAACTCCACGACAAACATTGTCTTGAGTTGATGGTCGAGGAGTACTACGTCAGGCTTGTTGGCTTGTATTTGCCTGACGGTGGGAAAAGAGTAGTTCCAATAAATTAGACACTTCTCATTTCCCACAACGGACTCAATATCCCCCGGAGCGTAAGGCAGCACTGGTGTTTCGTCTATCCCATACGAGTGCCTTAAATGGTAATAAAGCACTCGTAATGCTCCGTCGTGCCTTTGGATATAGGCCGAGACTGCATATGTCGGGCAAGCCGACAGCAAGTGCATAAGAGTCTCTGGCGCCCTGCGGCAGGCCCTGCAGCTGACATCAGGGACCTCTATACCCATGACACGACTACGATAGACGAGGGTGTTAAATACACCATCCTGGCAAGCCATTATGAATCCCTCGGTCTCAGACTTCAGCCCGGCTGACCTTAAGAAGGCAAAGGTCAGCCTTTCGGATAAGCCAAGGTTCTCTATATTTTTATAGAAAACTCCGTGCATTGGCTTATCCGTGTGAAGCTGCAGAAAGATGTTGTGTTCCGCAGCTTTAATTTGGGCTTTTCGTCGAGCAGGTTCCAACTCGGTGACAGAGTCGGGATTTACCCGCTCGACGTCGAAGGAGAGACCAAGTTCATCGGCTGCTCTCTGTGCTGCCTTAAACAAAAATGCTCCTATTCCTGCACTTTCATGGTCCCGGACCATGCAGAGGAGGGGATCCGAACTCCTGATAACCTTACAGGCTCCATCCAGAACCATCCTATTATGGAGACTCTCCAAACTCAAGAGTCCACGGCCTCCCCGATGTCGTGGGAGGTATAACCGTGGAACGGACGATTTAGGATGCAAACTCCTATTGAGATGCATCTTCTTGCGGGTTCCTACGTCGAGTTGACGCAACTCTTCTCGACTCCACTTCACTACCCCAAAGGAGTAGAGAAGGATCGGAACGGCAAGCATATTGGTAGCAGACACCTTGTTCTTCCCCGACAGTTCTGAAGACCAGATCTGTCGGAGTCGGTGCTGATACTTGCCGCGGAGAGCGTTTTTCACTACGCTCACTTCTTGGGTGGAGCGTTGCTCGACACCCAAGTAAGTGTACGACTCTCCGGCATCTAGATGATGTAAGATGCTTCCGTCCACGAGCTGCGCGTCCTCTCCGTAGTCCCCGCATCGTCCTCTCTTGAGATGGACCAGTGCACATTTGTCTAACCCGAACTCCATACCGACAGCCTGCGTGTACTCCTGTACCACCCTGAGGGACTGGTGTAGGTCCCTCTCTCCGGAGGCATAAAGTTTAAGGTCATCCATATAAAACAGATGGGTGACCTTATGCCTCCTGTCGCCGGGGGTACCGCAGTTGTAGCCACGGGTTTTCCGGAGCGAAACGGATAATGGCAGTAGTGAGATGCAAAACAGAAGGGGGCTGAGGGAGTCTCCCTGAAATACTCCCCTTCTGAAATATACCGGCTCCGTCTGGACTCTATCGTTACCCGATGTTATGGTAAAGCGAGTCCTCCAGAGCGGCATCAGTTCTTCGATACATCTCACTACGGGACCGGGCACCGCAAGACATTGGAGCAAGTGTACAATGAGCTCGTGTGATGTCATGTCAAATGCCTTGCGGTAATCGATCCAGGCCATGGAGAGGTTACGCTTATACTGCACGGAGTCCTGCGTGACACACCTGTCAATCAGCAGGTTCTCCTTGCAGCCAGCGACACCTCTCTTTGACCCTCGTTGCTCATATATCCGCTCGTAAACCGGTTCAACTGCATGGAGCACCCGCATGTACAAAATGCGTGTAAACACCTTGTAGCATGCGTTTAAACAGGTTATCGGCCGGTAGTTCTTTGGGTCAGACAAATCTCCGTTCTTCGGGATCAGCACTGTCCGCCCCTCGACAACCCAAGAAGGAATTTGCTGCTCCCCATTTAGCCATGAATTGAAAATTCTGGCCAAATGGTGGTGGGTACTGGGTAATTTTTTCCACCAATAGTTGTTTATCCCATCGGGACCTGGAGCAGCAAAGTTCTTAGAGCCCTCAAGAGCTCTTCGAACCTCTTCTGGAGTTATCGGTTGGCACACCTCGTTTGGTTGTTGAAGCCTTTGACAGAAGGCTTCAAAGTGTGCCAGGGCTGGAGAGTCTTGGTTGAGTGGAAGCTTCTCCTCGTAAAGCGTTTTCCAGAAATTTTCCACCTGATCTACAGTCGGCGGATTCTCTGCAACACGCGGAGGCGGTTCGAAAAGGCGCGAGGGCTTTTGGCGGAAGAGTTTATTTTCCGCTAGCCCCCTCGCCCGCCTCACTAGTGATTTTTTACAAACCACTAGCATCCGTATCCTGTCGAGACAGTGCTGTTTGGTGGTTCGCAGCACTGCCTCATTGAGTGTGTGATGGACGCGTCTTAAGTTGGCGGCTATTCGACGCACTTTAGGCGTAAATGGCCTATTGGCCGCCATGTAGTCCATCACACATTGGATACGGGATGCGTGTTGCCTCGCCGACCGGATCTTGGCTTCCATCTTTTGTATGCGCCGCTCCGCCCTCTCCTGTGGGGAGGCAGTATTACGCCTCTCCGTCCGAGAAAAGCGTTGAACAGCGGCATACACGGCACAGTTAATGTGCCAGATGTCAGCCCGTTCTGGTAGCGCATCACGAAGTTCTTCATCCACTCTGGCCAGGTCTTGTGGCCCGGGGGCTTGTTATTATTATTATTATTATTATTATTATTATTATTATTATTATCTGGTTTATAAGGTTTTGTACAGTACATTAATTTTGCCATATAGAAATTATATTGGGATGAATAAGTATCTAAGGGAGTCTTAATTGAGTTGGAATACCCATGTTGTTATTGGTATGTTTCCATAAGTGTTTATACTAAAAATAGTTTTTATATGGCATTACAACTTTTAATTTGATAAGTTCTCATGGGATCTGAATAGTGTTGAAACTGAAAAGGTTTCATCAGTAAAATCAAATACGAGTTCTGTAATCTTTTATAAGAAACAATTAGTATACTGTTTTTGTAAGATCTGAGGGGTTGTTATCAGTTTTAGTTTATATAATAATTTAATGAGGATTTATAATGATGCGTATTGAAAAGTATTATAATAAGGAATTACATCGAATAATTTTGTGACTTTTTTTGGGATCTGAAGAGTAATGAAATTGAAAAGATATACTAAGAAGTGCCTAGTAGACATTTTACACATTTTTATAAGGATATATTTGTACTTATTTTTATAAGACTTCATGGGTTCATATCAGTTTAGTTTATATAAGAATTTAATAAGGATTTATAGGGACATCTATTAAAAAGTATTAATAATGATTTACAGCTATTAATTTGATAAGTGTTCATGGGGTTCCAATAGTGGTAAAACTAATAATGTTTCATCAGGAAACCAGGGATGAATTTTATACCATTTAATAAGAAATAATTAGTATATGGTTTTTATAAGATTTGAAGGGTTATTATTAGTCTAGTTTTATATAAGAATTTAATAAGGATTTCTCAGTGCACCCATTGAAAAGTATTACTTACAACTATTAATTTGAAAAGTTTTCATGGGATTTCAATAGTAGTCAACCTAAAAAAGTTACAATACTTACTAAACTAAATTTACTAATATTACTAATACAATAGATTTCATATAATTTACATTAAAATCCATTGTAAGATTAAAATCCATTGTAAGTATATACACTTTGTATTTTAGAAAACCCTCTTATTCCCATAAAAGCATACAAGTCTTACAATAGACCTCAAGCGAGGAATATACATTAAAAACTCACAGAATCTATAAAATTTTCGTATTTCAAACGCCATAAAAACTTATAAATACTTATAGGCCTCGTACTGAGAATTTACATTAATATCTTTCAAATTCATATAAAAACCTATAAAACTTCACAATTTAATTACCATAAATACTTATAAATATACTGAATGACTTCATTCAGGGAATATACTTTAAAACCCCATTGGATGTCCTCATAGGATTTTATAAGAACTTCGTGTTTATTATTAAAACGTGCAAGTGTTGATAGACTTCAGGCAAGGAATTTACATTCAAAACACATTTCAAATACTTCAAAAACTTAGACACATCTGAACCTATAAAATCTTCGTATTTCAAACACCATATAAGAACTTACTAATACTGATAGGCCTCGTATGGAGAATTTTCATTAAAAATACTTTTCAAATACATATAAAATATCTATAACACTTCATATTTCAATTACCGTGAAAACGTATAACTACTGATAGACTCCATATAGGGAATTTACATTAAAAACCCATTGTACGCAGCAAATCTTATAAAAACTTCGTATTTCCTATTAATATATGCAAATGCTGATAGACTAAAGGCAGGGAATTTACATTAAAAACACATCTCAAATAGCCACATCAAACCACATTCAGAACCTATAAAAAACTTTGTATTTCAAATACTATAAAAATTTAAATATACTAATACATATAACTACTGATAGACTCCATATAGGTAATTTATATTAAAAACCCATTGTACGCAGCAAATAATATAAAAACTTCGCATTTCCTATTAATATATGCAAATGCTGATAGACCTCAGGCAAGGAATTCACATTTACATTTCAAATAGCCGCACATCAGACCACATTTAGAACTTATAAAAAAACTTTGTATTTCAAATACTTTAAAAACTTACGTATAATAGGTTTCATGCGAGGAATGTACCTACATTTAAAACACACACACACACACACACACACACACACACACACACACACACATACAGGTGCGGCAATAATTGTGTGGACACTGGACATTTCACCAACAAATGGTCAAGTTATTACGTAATCAATACTCACCATTTCGAGGCCTTTCAAAATTTTCTTACACTCAAAATTAATGTTACTTTTTGCAAAAATATAATTGTGTGGCCAGGCCCCACAATTTTGTGTATATTGTGTGGACAATAATACACACCCTGTCATTATAAAAAAAAGTTGTGATGATTTATTTCAGGTACATGTTTTTTCATATTAAAAAAAATCTGTAAATGTTTATTTATGCACTTTCCGTCGCCTGCCCTTTGCTACTTCAGAATTACAATACTTACGTTATGCTAGAAGGGAATTTTTTTTTATTTTAAAATAAATATAATCATGTAGATTATATATCATATTAGGTATTGCATTATTCCATGATTAGTGTGTAATAGGATGTCTGTATTTAAATTGTAAAGCTTCGGATATCAAAAAAAAATGTGTGTTTTTTGACAATTCATACTCTTTAAAACAAGTGTCATATTAATGTTCGATATTTCTTACAATTTTACAGTATTCAGGCAAATTTATTCCCATTGCTATAAGGCTTTTGTTATATAACGGCTGATTCCCAAGCGAAAGAAATGTATAGAAAAAAGTCTTTGATTATCACAATCCTTTTAATATGACTAGTTTAGAAGCTACATAAGAACTGTTTTCCAAGTTTTATTACTCTAAGGTCCGGTACTTTCATCTCCAGTTAAGTCTATTCTCCAGATAATTTCATTGGATATAATTGTGTCAATAAATGTTTCCATGGGATCTATCTATAGAATAGACTTAACTGGAGATGAAAGTACCGGGTCTAAGTTATTCAAATAATGACTTTTTGCATATTAAGAGCGAAAAGTGGTCCTAACAGATTTTTCGAATTCCCGGTAGGTTTTCCTGTATCCTCTTGAGACATACAGAAACAAACATTTGAATCGAGACACCATATGATGGCAGGAATTGCTTATTTCTTGCCCGTTCTGACGATGTCCTAGGTACATACTTATCTCTTACTTTTACGGATTTTTCGTAATTTTAATAACATAAATTTCTTAATTTTCGAAAACGTCGCGACATATATTGTCGTAGGGTCTTCTTGTATGGCCTAATGAATATATCTTTTGTTGTTTCTATTATTTGCATGAATTATATTAAAGCATATCAAAATCCAGTAAGATAAGTATTTAATTATTGATATTTATAGGGGGTAACATTGTTATCCATCAGTGGTTGTTTTCTAGGTAGGTTACTAATTTTTCAACATATTTTACTTAAAACGGAGGGTAATAAAACCCTATAGAAAAAATGGGTAGAACGAATAGTAGTATATCGTAAGGGCTTTTTTTGGTTCTTATAGCTCAAGAGGATAGAGCAAAATCATTCGATGAACGTGTAAATTTTCTAATATTGTGTAATTAAAATATAATTCTTTAAAAGTATTTATACAAAACTTCCTTCTTTGTTTGGCATCTTTTATTTCAATTAATTTTCCCTTTTGGGTAATCATAATTTTCATTAAAAGTATAGCAGGTTTGTGCCTAGGCAATTGTATTAACTACATGCCATATATTGTCCTGAGCAAATTTTTTTTCATTAATTACTTTTTTAGGGGGTTAACTTGAATTTGTTTATTAAAAGTACAGCCGGCTTCTTTCTTGGCAATGGTGTCAACTCTCCGCGAAATACTAATTTTCTCAATCAAATAGTCTCTATCAAGCAGACAAACACGCGACAGACAGACTGACGGAGTTGAAAGACTTTAATTTTCGAAATCTACGTTGGTCCTATATTTCAAATTTGATTTCTCCGGCATATATTTCAAACATATTTCAAATACACTAAAAATGACACACATTATTTAATGGCTAAAATCTTTCGTTTAGAAATTTTATGTTCTTCAATTTAATACCTCCCACAGAGAATTATATGTATATTTAGTTCATGATATGTATGAAGAAAGTTCCGTTTTGGTGAAAATAGACAGCAGTAAGTCAGACAAATGTAAAGTTGGCGAAGGCGTCACCCAGGGCTGCGTTGCGTCACAAATCCTCTATAGTGAACATGTGTTGCGACGTATGTTGAGGTAGCAGAGTGGTGTGGCTCTAGGCGGAACCAATATTTCCAGCTTGGAACCATTATTTGCAACAAGCAAGGATTAGCTCATACACCTGCTGGTCAGACTCCAACATAAACTCTGATTATGGTTTAAATATAGGTAAATTACAACAAAACGAAAATTATGATTCTAAGTCAAGCAAATGATAACCACAGACATTTTACATATTACTGTGTGGTAATAAATCAGACGATATACTTTGGAGCCCTTGTCGAAAATACTGGCAACTGCGATGAGATATGGCGAGAAATACAGATGGAAAAATCGGTAACGTGTCAGTTGAGCAAAATTTGGTATAGCAGAAATATCATGAAAAGTACTAAGATCAGATTACCTAACGCCCTAATCTTTTTTCATGCCTCTGAGATATGGACCGTTATGGATGTAGACATACGGCGTACTGATGCTTTCTAAGATATACGTTCTCAAAAGCGACTTTCCAGCATCATATTCTCCCGAATCCTTTCATTTTTTGGCCAAGGCCTTTCATTGTTTTAAAATATATTTAAATAAAAATTTCGATTTTTTAAAATTTTGATCATCTTTACAAAACTTGGTGTTTGACTTATCTACAAAAGAAGTTGAGTTTATGTAATGTTTCTTATCTCTTTGGATGTAGTTTAAATTTTGCTTTTTATTATGTGAATATTATTTTTTCTATAAGCAAATTTCTATTCCTCTAGTTGGTCTCACTCTATATAATGTTAATTTCTAAAATGTAATATGACAATTTTCCCTCTCCTTTACACAAAACATGAACATACTATATATTCAAATTTATATTGATATATTCCTTTTTTTTCTTCAAATTATTATAAAAAGAGAAAAAGCTTACCTAGATGAAATGCAGAAAATAAAAGAATAAATAAATAATATCAATAATATTTGATTAAAGAAAGGTCCGTTTATGCAATAAAACATGATCTTATTTCATTTATAATAATGTTATACCAATAGTAGTAGTACGACCTACTAAATACTCACCTACCAATTCAATAAAACTGTTAGGGCCACATAAAAGACATATTTAACACACATCTTGAATACACACGAAGAAATGGAAATAATAGCAGTATAATATAATATATATTTCCGCTGGGGGCAGCACTGTACAAGGCCACACAATTTGGTGAAATTTCTGAGATTATACACACCAAATTTTTACTATACTTGTGTGACCATTTCCAGAAATCGACGGGTATTGGGTGGGGAGGCCACATAGATGCTGTCAAAATAGGTTTTAAATTGTGTGGCCATGTGTATGGCCACACAATTAGCGAAGGCCACATAAGTATGGTTATAGAGTGGTATGTGTCCACACAATTATTGCAAGACCTACACACACACACATAATTGAAACTTATGAAAGTTTGGTGTTACATACTCCCGCCTCCAGTAGAGGGGGCTGTTATACATGTCGCTAATTCATATCTAATCTAATGTGACCTAAAAAACTAGCGTGGGCTAGAGTTGGGCGATTCGACTCTTTTTAAGGATTCGTACCACATGAATCCGTATCAAGAAAAGATTCGTATCGAGAGATTCGTACCACTTCGTATCACTGATTCCATGATACTAAACAGTATCGATGTACTGATTCGTACCATTCGTACTATTCGTATGTTTCGTACCACTGATTCCATGATACGAAACAGTATCATGTACTGATTCGTACCATTCGTACTATTCGTACCCACACTTCCACTCCACACAGTGTTCAGCATAGATTATAGAATATTATATGTGGTGTTAGTTAGGGCCAGAGTATTATAATGTTATATTAACCGTACAGTTTAAACTTTTAGGACTTCGACTTCGACACCTTCTATTACATTAATAATGTCGTCGTCGTCATTAGACATCAGTAAAAAGATAGATAGATAGCGTTTATTTAACCATATATACATATTTGTACATTTGTAGCAAGTCAACTAAACAAAAAACAATAACAAAAAGGTATATCACAGATTTTGTAATTAGTACGTTGCGTATAAAATGAATGCTATCTTGCAGTAGGTACTTACATTGATAATAATTATATAGTAATAATAAAATATTTCGAATATATCCATAATATTACATATAAAAACAGGGAATTTTTTCAATTATGAGATTATGGGTATAGGTATTTTAAAATCTGAAATCTCCAGTTTAAACGCGCGGTCCCCATCCACCCTTTGAAGTTTAACCTTATACAGCTGGCCCAGAATCGCATCGCAATACCGGTACCGAAATTCCATATTCGTACCAATCGTATCAGTGATACGAAATGTATCAATCGTATCGGCGATACGAAATGTACGAATCTTTTATTTTTGTGGGATTCGTACCATTCGTACCAATGATACGAATCATACGAGTACTACCCACCTCTAGCGTGGGCTTGTTAAAATGAAAGTAAAGCAGTCTTTTTTACTGCTAACTTATTAACTGCGTTTAGGCTAGAACGCTAGAGGAAACAAGGATTTTTGCAGTATTTAGTGTTTACCACTATATTACTATATTGATGTTTGAAATATTAATAGTAAGTAAATAATATTTACTTTATGAGATTTGGCATTAAAAAATTTCAAATACACAACCAAAATCTTTAAAAAATCCTGTCAATACTAATAGAATTTCTATGGGAAATTTACATTCAGAACACTATACAAACCTATAAAAACCTATAGACACTTTTAATTACATGTACTATAAAAACTTTTAATTACATATACTATAAAAACTCATCAATACTGGTAGATACCATATGAGAATTTACAATTAAAACATATTTCAAATACACTCATCAAAAATTAAAAAAAAGTTTTTATAAGGATTTTTTGATGGATGAAAGGAAAAGACTCTATGAAATAGAAGACCAGGGGTACGCTAGACGCAAAAAAATAGGAGAGAAACCAGTCTGGAGAGATGGCAGGCGCAGTGGACGGAGTCGCTGGAAGTAGCTCAGTGGAAGTACTCATACCCAATGTAAAGAAATGAGTCAAGTGATAACACAGACATTCAGACTAATTTAAAACTCAAGTGTTGACTGGACATGGATCTTTCAAGGTCTATACAAACAGGATAGGCAAAGCAACAGAGGAAATATGTGCATGCTGCAAACATAGACACACTAGCACATATTCGAATGCATTAGATGGAAAGTCGAAAGATAGAAGATAAATCTAGAACTAGCAATCATATTAAACGAGAACAAATCATATAGGGAATGATGAAGAACAGCGAAAAATGGAGCTTGATAGAAAAGTACATCAGGAAGTAATATAATCAAAATAATGGGAGTGAGACATGCAAAGGAGGCAAGATAACTAAGGCAGAATCTTCCACATCCAGATGTATGCTGCAAAATGATTCCGGGGTGTGAGTGTGGAGTGGTGGGGTTCCTAGCGGGTAAAAATCTCACACTACAACGGACCGTGGTGTCTTTTGAAGATTTTCTCCCACCAAAATAAAAAGGTATATAGAACGTACTCTGCCGCCAAACATAGATGAAAGTCAACATTATCCGCTAATCTATGACTGTGGTAATTTAGTTTGCAATGTCTAGTATATAGGCCAGTCTGAGTTCTTAGGTGTAACCTGTTTAACTCTAATAATTTTTTAGTTCTTGATTTCAACTTCTATGAATGAACTAATCCTGGCAGTTCTTGTCGATACTGGAGTATTTTCCTATCAGTCCAGGTCAAGATAGATGTTTTCTGGCTGAACCAGTGCTTGACGTTATGCCAAGCACTGGTTTACAAGATCTATAATTTCATCAAGTTTCATTAAAATGCAACTTAGAAGCTGTATGAATTTTTTCAATTTTTCGGAGACTTCCTTTATTTTTTTTAAGTCTATTACCGTTTCCTCTACGTAAGCGGTAAGAGATCAAAAAACACTATCCTCGAAATTTCAACAATTTTTTTCTAATTGTTTAAGCAAATTGGGAAGTGATTTTTTTTTAAATATCTAGAAAAGTAAACAAAATAGTGTAACAATATATGCATATACTTTTTTCCACGGTATAAAATAGTCATATCTCCCATTCCGTCAAGTGAGTCGTTAGGCCTCAAATAGTCCCTTGAGGTAAACCATCAGAAAAAGGCAAAAAGCCCAAAAGTTCCGTGACTGGCCCGCAAGACATCTACGCCCCCGTTTTCAGGGGCGGGGGACACAACGGTGAAAATATTATCCCTTCACCCACTACCCCTAAACCGGAAAAACCATTCTTTTCTCCGATTTTCCGGTGCTAGCCATATTTTTATCGGAAAATTTTAATAATGAAAGTTGTTCATAATCGTCCAAAAATTTCATCAAAATAAAAAGAAATTGATTTCGTCTAAAATAATGTTCAAGTTCGAAAATATCATTTTAATGGGTTTTTTGGTTAAAAAATTTATGACAATTTTGTTTGAAATTAAACCCAAGTTGCCTGGTAGTTGTCAAGTAATTTGTAGTTTTTTTTAAATATGTTTTAAATTTATCAATTTTTTAAATTTTTCTATTTTTTATTTTGATGCAATTTTGGACTTTAGATTTTTGGACAATTCTAAACAACTTTCATTAATAAAATTTTAAGATAGAAAATGCCTAGTACCAGAAAATCGAAGAGAAGGGTGGTTTTTTTCAGTTTAGAGGTAGTTGATGGAGGGTAGGTCTTAGAATATTGTCACCGTCGTGTTCCCCTCCCTCGAGTATGAGGGAGGGGGGGGGGGGGGGTGATGTCTTGAGGTCCAGTCACAGAACTTTTAGTTCAAAACTTTACCTCAAGGGACCAAAAAGACTTGTTGCATTAAGAAAAACAAAATTACGAAACTTAAGGAAAATAATAATCTTTTTATTTGCAATTTTCCATAATAATGTTATGTGTTTCAACCCTCTAGAGACATATAGAAAAATCTAGAACATTACAGACATCCTCTGGAACATTGTAGAATGTGCTGGAATGTAGTAGAAAGATCCAGAACCAATAACCTAGGACTATATAAGAAGAGTGCAGAGTGGTTGTGCAGCAGCAGTTCAATACAGACAGTGATTGGAGAAACATTAAGAAGCAAACAAAGTGATCAAAAGTGACTGAATTATTGAGAATTATAGTACTTGGTGCAATATTAGTAAAGTAATTAATTGGAATTGTAGTAATTAGTATTATTATTAGTAAGTTAATAAATTAGTGTTTAGTGTTACCCTGGTGTTATAATTTCCGGATCCACGATACAGGGTGTTTACGAAAAGGGTGTAAACACGTGACAATTGGTGTCAGTAGCGGAATTGTAACAGAAGATTTTTGGATTGTTCGAGAAGGTTTCTACAGTGTTCTTCTCGGGAATTAATGGTGACACGAAGAACTGAGTTACGGGACGTTGTGTAAGGACTATTTTTGAACTGAAAACTGTGTGGAAAGTGCGCTTTCGGGAAAGTTCCAGAACATTCTATTTGGAAACTAGTGAAAATAATCGAATTCTTTCAACTGGAAAGTGATAGAGACATTGAAAAAGATTTATTTGTGCTTGTTCGCGAAAATTTCTAGAACATTCTATTTGGAAATTAGTGGAGATAATTAAATTCTTTTAACTGGAAAGTGATATAGACACTAAATAAGACTTATTTGTGTTAGTTTGAGAAAATTTCCAGAACATTCTATTTGGAAATTACCGGAGATAGTCAAATTCTTTCAACTGGATAGTGACCTTAACTCTAAAAAAGACTCTTTCGTGCTATTTCGAAATTTTTCTAGAAAGTTCCACTGGAAATATTGACGAGATATTGTGCAATAAACTTAGTTAACGTCATCTTATGCCCATTACAAGAAGTATGGCAGTAGAAAAACAAATACATAGCCGACTTGCTGAATTTACGAGGATGATGGCGCAGCAACGTCAGGAAGACAAAGAAGAGCAGGAAAAGCGACGTCAGGAAGAAGAAGAAGAACAAGAAAGACGCCAGGAAGAATTAAGGAAAATTCTGAGCGATCAAATGAAAGTACAACAGGGCGCTATTAATCGAATCACTGTCTGTACTGAACTGCTGCTGCACAACCACTGACTCTTCTTTTATAGTCCTAGGTTATTGGTTCTGGATCTTTCTACTACATTTCAGCACATCCTATAATCTTCCAGAGGATGTCTGTAATGTTCTAGATTTTTCTATATGTCTCTAGACATGAAACACATAACAATAGTTTACATCTACAAGACCTATGATTTCAGCAAGTTTCATTAAAAAAGATTATTTAATTCTTTAGTAATTTCGGTTCATGTAAAATTAGATATTTTCTTAGTTTTTATATTTTTGCAAAAAATAAACAAAATGGCATATCGGATTTGGACCTATGCAATTCTATTCACAGTTTATTTACAAATATTTCGATTTTTAGTTTGTCCTGATCCGACGAACAGAAAAAATGATTATGAAAGAAAAAATGAGAGAAAAATACGAGGCAAGAACACGTTTTTCAAAATTAAAACTTAATTTCCAAGAAACGCTCACCTCCCAGATTGGACAAAACTCTATTGTGATTGCCTGATAACATAGAGATTACATTTATATAAAAAATCCTCCCCCTTTCCCAAACAGTCGTTGAAAAGAGCACCGTTTTATTCCACTAATGACGATTTAACTTCTTTAGAAACATATTTTTCCAGGTTTAGTTGAAATACACAGGCCCACAAAAAAAAAGTTAGTCTGCCCGGCGGACCTTACTTATTTTGGCCCATTGAATCCGAATCCGAAGTCAGAATTGTCAGACTGGTTCGTTTTCCAACCCTAACCTTAAAAAACACCTGTAAGAGTCCTTTTCGTATTTCACACTCAAATGGGTAGTTGGAATTTTTTTAAAATATTTTTTGGAATACCTTCCGGTACTCGTATTTATTCAGAAAAATGTTTACAAGAAATTCTGGCAAAAAAAATTGCTGTTTTTAATTGACTTGGACCCAGCGTGGTAGATTTTTATTTCTTTTTAGTAGAATTTTAATGATTTTTTGTAAAGTTTGGTAGGTAAAATTTGCTGGTAGATTTTTGATAGAATTATCAGAAATCTACCAGCAAATTTTACCTACTTTTACCTACCTAACTTTTAAAAAATCCTTAAAATTCTACTAAAAAGAAATAAAAATCTACCAAATGTGGTAACGCTGCTTGGACCCATAGTCTTACTACACTATTGTACTCATATCCGAATCAGATAGCATAATGCAATCCTTTTCGATATCCGACACACCCTACCATACCATTTACCATTTTTAAGATTTAAAGCTCTTTATTTACTTTTTGTTTTTACATAGATATTTATTTATTTAATTTATCTCATTTATCTCAGTGCACATTCACATATAACTAAAACCTAACAAACGCGTAAGAGTGATGCGCTTTAATTTGGCCGATGGTAGGCCTGGAGATTTTAATTTATTCCCTATATTAATATTTTGTGTGGCAATTTTACTAAATATTAAATGCATTTTATTTATAAAAAACCGAAGCTTAAGAATAGGATAAATGACCAAAAAAAAAAGGAGATTAGCTGACACAGATGTCTCACTATCACGCATGAAAAAACAAATGTTTTCGTCAGAGTTTCAAAATTTAATAAGCAGAGAGCGCAAAGAGCTTGCAACGCCCACTATGCACTGGCGCGCGCGCCCCTTCACGCATTGTCTCTCGTAGGCTACAGCCTAGTTAGCCTTATGGGTAATTCGGCCCTGTCCACCTTTAATATTTACCCAGACCTATAACCTAACCTTTATATTCTCTTTATATGTTCTATTTGTTCTTTTTATTCTTTTTGTTCTTTTTGTTCTTTTGTCCTTTTGTTTCTAAATTCCATTTAGACCAATGAATTCTTTAAATACCCAAATATTTCGAACATCTTTTTATTTTCCACATCTTCCTGGCGACAGGAAGACCACCAGGGTGGAATGAGCCTTTTCACTAGATTCTTAAATCTCAAAACAAATATGTTTATTTGAAAACTAACTGATATAGATATTCACATTGGGTAACTCTGTTTCAAATATAAATCTCAGAGTGTTTAATAAAAAATAAACATTTCTTACGGCAATTTGAACACTCATTTGACCTTGAGGCTGAGTGGCGTCACACATCCCGGACTTATGTTGGCAGCATTTGTCAGAACGCCTAATAGTAACTAACATCACACCACAACTGACACATGTTTATTGTTTACGCTTTGTTTTGGGGTTATTTATGTTCTGTGTGTTCCTTTGCGAATTGTGTTTTGCTTTGTTTCTGTATAACAGTGGAAGAAAATGGAGCGAGGATTTTCTAAAGGAAGTGCAGAAAATTTGCCGAAAATTGAGTGGACAATCTATGTTGTTATTTGTACATGTTGGTACAAATCACTTTTTAAACATTTTCTAAACACAAAAATCCAAACTAAAGAGAAGCGACTGTCAAAGTGGCAATTTCAACGTCAACTATCAAAAAGCAGGGAACCAACTTTATAAAGGTCGTAGGCTCGTCGACGTCACTAAGGTGAGTGCGTGACGTCACGTTCAAAGCGCGCGCTTTATTTCCACAATATTGACTTTTTTTCTTCGATAGAAATCATGCTAAAAAAAATACGGCGAAATTTTTTTGTAAAATACTATCACATAAAGCAATAAAAAAAATCACTGAAAAGGCCCATTGCTTCGAACGGGTGTTTTCGTTGAGTTTTGTTTTCCCGTGCCAGCCATCAAAATATAAGTGCGTGTGTGCAACGACCAATTTTAAGAGTTATTTTTAATTATCTAAGCATTTTTATATGTTCTATTCCAATAAATTGTTAATGTTAAGTTTTTAGTTTTTAAGACAGGAGCATTGACCCTTTGCATTTTTATCGTCGTTAAACCGAACCGGACCTGCCCCGTCCAGCCCCACATTCACCACGGCGCGGCGTTGCGCGTTGTGACGTGTCTGGCTGGTTCTGGATCGGGTCCCGGCAAAGTGCATATTTGCAGATCTTTAAATAAACATCTGTTGAGTTGACTTAAGTATTCATAAGAGATTGAATAGTTTTTTATAACTACTAAAAACTCTCTTTTAGTTTTTGAAAGACATGTAAACTTATCCATAATTAAGGATTACATTTCGACTATTGAAAATGAAACGTTCTAAATATTAAGGTATCCTGATTTCTTAAATAGTAAAGCAAGAGTTTTCTAATATACTGTATACTAACCTTACTCTCTATCTTCAACTCGATTTCCAACCTAAAGACCTCGTTTTTTAAATAGGTAAGTAAATACAACCAGTACGCTTAATGGTTCGAAATGAACTAAGCAGATTACGTTATTTGCCTTATCAAACCGATTACGTTTTGGTTTTTTCTTTACAAACTATAACATGTGGTAGGTACTAATTATTAAAAATACTGACTTTTCTATTTTCAAGGATTCCAATATGTTATTCTTAGAAGACATTCAAATATTTTCGATGCTGATAAACGACTTTTGCAAATAAACCGGAACCAATAACTTAAGATTATCAATTGAGAAATGTCTCAATCATAATGACGATTAAAAGTAATTGCCTCATAGTACTATTTTATATCAGAAATAGAAAATTATTAACGATTTTACGGACAGAAAACGCGATTTATTTAAAATATCTCTAAAAGTAAGCAAAATAGTGTAACAATCTATACACAGTGGCGGTCTGGGTGTCTACGGTTTAGTCGGCATTTTACAATGAACATTCAAACTCAGTTCGTCAGCGATTCGAATATTTTTGCTTTGCATGTATCTAAACGTCGTACTAAATTTTTTTTGATGATCGGGGGGGGGGGGGGGAGAAATCCGAAAAAAATTTTTTTTGCGTGCGGAGAGGCAGAAATCTAAACAAAAAATGTTCCCGTATCAAATTTTTTTTGATAAGCATGGCCCCTCGTTAGACGCGGCCCTAGGGCCCAGTCGGCATTTGCCGACTAGCCGACCTGGCCAGACCGCCACTGTCTATACATACCGTTCTTGCCTTGCAGTGTATAAAATGGTCATATCTTCTATTCCCGTCAAGTGAGTCCTTCCCAGTAAACACACACACGTTAAAAAAACCTTTGAAAATGACGATATTCGAACGTTACATAAACGTAACTAATATTCGTTGAATAAACGCAAAAATGTCGCCGAGATCCACGGAGTTTTCCACCATTAAATAGGCTACTAATCAACGTTAGTTAATTAAGGTATTTTAACGTTTTTATTATTGGTGGAAAACGCGAAATATTATTTACTTGTTTCACAGTAAACCAACATACGTCAGAAAGACATTTTAAAGTCACTTTATATAAACGTGAATAATAATCGTTGAATAGATCCACAAATGTCGCCGAGATCCATGGAGTTTTCCACTATTAAATAGACCACTAATCAACATTAGTTATTTAAGCTGTTTATTGGTGAAAAACACGTAATATCATTTACCTGTTTTATAGTAAACCAATATACGTTGTAAATATATTTTAAAATCACTTTATATAAACGTGAATAATAATCGTCGAATAAACGCAAAAATGTCGCCGAGATCCACGGAGTTTTCCGCTACCCAGTGAGCACACATGCATTTAAAAAACGTTTAAAAAGGACTGAAACCCCACGTTGTTATAGAGTTTTTAGAAACGAGTTGATTCAACGAAAAAATGCCGCGCGAAGAAACAGATGAGCCATCTGGACAATTACTAGGTTAAACCACAGTATAGAGAAGACCAGTAGTTTCACTCGCAGCGGTCCCTTTGATATTTGTTGTACTCGATTTTATTTTTTTTAATCCACTGCGCATCTACTGTTTGTATCCCAAGCGCATTTCGTCGTATACTGGCGACAGTGGCGACTGTTCAGAAACGTAAACGTAAACAAAATTAAACATCCACCCCACCCTACATCATCACTGCCGTCCACTCTGTCGTCGTCCCGTCCACTGCCCATCGAATAATTTAAGCCCAGGAGCATCGCATGCGCCCTGAAAATCTTATACAACTGTTCCGGCTGAGTCGGACTACTGGTCTTCTCTCTACTGTGGTTAAACACCCACTGGTTTTATTATGAAACCAGTGGGTGATTGAAACCTTATAAACAGATACCATAAAATGTTTATGGTATCTCGACCCAGCCACAGAATAATGATCTTTGACCTGATTGTTATAAGATCCATCCAAATAAATCGATGTTCCCTGAAAGAATTTGAACATTGCAATCTATGTTATTTGTTTTCTATAAATTCATAAGAGTATAAGATAAAGCATGACTGATTATTGTTAGCGGTTTTTATGTGGCGCCATCTAGAAATAATTTCTGCAATAAACTACGTGGTAAGCAAGCAAATTTTATGCATTAATATAGATGAGTAGAAAAACGTTAAAAAAACGTCGTCATCTACCATTTATTTCACCTGTAGATGTAGAATGTCTGCTTTTTAATAAGTTGAAAGCATCAATTACTTTAACGTTTTATAGAAACGTTTTTCCTTTAAATAAAATTACTATATTATATTAGTGCAATAAAACACGTTAAAATTTTTCGTTTCACAAACGTTACATTTAACGGGTTGTTACAAGTTCTCATTTTATGAACGTGTATTATACGTTAATATATCAGTAAAATAAACGTTCTGATCAAAACGTTTTATTTTAGTAATCCCTTCCACTACTGGTTGGGAATGTGTGTAGGAGTAACGTATTTTATAGGTTTCATTTAAGTATAATATTTTACAACCGAATTTTATGTGTTGATTTAGAATCGTAGAAAAACGTTTAAAAAACGTAACCTTCTACCATCTATTTCACCTATGGATTTAAAATTCCCTTGCATTTAGTAAGTTGGAAACAACAGTTATTTTAACGTTGTAAAAAATACGTTTTATTTTTCTTAAAAAAAAAAAACGTTTGAATCGCGGTATTAAATATATATAATAAAAAATGTTAAACGTTACTTTTAGCGAGTCGTTAAAAATCCTTACATTATAAACGTGTTTTATACGTTATTACATATTTGTGAAAAAAACAAACTCACTAAAACGTTTTATTCCAATATTTTTTTCTACTAGTGGTTAAAATTGCGTGCAGTAGTAACGTATTTTAATCGTCTTATTTACACGTTGAAATTTTCAACCAAATGTGACGTTGAAAATTTCAACGTAAAACATTAATCAACGACTACAATGTTTTAAAAACGTTTATTAAACATACGTGTGTGTGCCCATTGGGTATTAAATGGATTACTAATCAACGTTAGTTAATTAAGTTATTTTCACGCTTTTATTATTCGTCATAATACTACGTTTATCGGATATAAAATAAACCACCTATAATCAATATATGGTTGGTTTTCTTTATTATATCAATGTTTCTTCAACTTCAAATATTGTCCCATTTTTATGTTATAATATTATCTTTAATAAATGTTTATTAAATAATATTTAATAACGGATAGTTGTAAAACAGTTAACTACGTTAACAATTACTATATGTTAATACGTGATTATTATAAAACAGGAACAAAAATACTTATTGATCAACGTCATATATTGCTCTGAAGTTTAAACATTTTAGATTCAGATTCAGATTTATTTATTTAAGTTATTTGATTTACAACAATCATTACATTCGTCAATAAATTTAGTATACAAACATCAGATAAAATTACATCACAAATATTGTTACTTATACATACAAAATAAAATAGTCATTTATACAGATATGGAACATAAAACTCTATATCAATAAATTGCACTGCAAAAATTCAGTTGTGCTATAGAAAGCTTTTCTGACTAGTAATTCTTTTACTTTTGCCTTATACTCGTTTAGAGTTAATCCCTTGTAGTTATTTGGGAGCTTGTTATAGAGGACTGTAGTAATTAGTTGCCAACCGAGACTTACGTAGCCTGAAGTAGTCTATTCTAATATCATCTCCGTCTCTGGTCAAATACCGGTGAAAAGTATTATTTCTATTATAGACATCTTTAAAAATACGTTGAATGAAACTACTGAGTTAGATTAGAATGTAAGGAGATGCCATGCTGTACAAATTTCCTATACAGAAACGGCACCGGTAGGCGTGGCTGAACGTTGGAACAAGATGGTGGTTTTGCTAGACCCGGACTATTTATAATTATAAGAACTTTGTACCCCGACGAGACGGCCTATCTGAATAACGCAAAAAAATGTTGAATTCAATAAATGCATGATTTTTAGCATAAAGAATTAGAACAGACATATTCAAATAAAACACAAAATAAACAAATTAGTATGTATTTATTGACCTCTAAATAATAAAAGTTTATTATATTTAATTAGCTGTTTTTTTCTAATGCGGCTCTGTTTGTTGTTTACACTATCTATGAAATGTGATTCCCGTTAATTTTTTCTTGTCAACACCATCTACAGAAGAGCAACTTTTTTGGCACACGACACCATAGTCCTTTTAATGTTTATTGTCCAAAATTTAAAAAACTATCATTAAAAATCACAATAAGTCGCATGGAAAACAAACTGTCACTATTTGACGGAAGTAGTAACAAGGCGGCCAAGTGATGCCGTTTTTGATCACGTAACTGCTTCTCCCATCCTTCTAACTCAATGACTACGACTAAAACTAATAGTTAATATATTTTCTTTCATCAACGTTTAATTCACGTCGAATTTAAACGGTAAAATTTCCTTGGTACATCAATGTTGTGTCAACATAGTTTTGTTGGTCTGTTTCATCGTCATAATACTACGTTTATCGGATATAAAATAAACCACCTATAATCAATATATGGTTGATTTTCTTTATTATATCAATGTTTCTTCAACGTCAAATATTGTCTCTTTTACGTTATAATATTATGTTTAATAAAAGTTTATTAAATAATATCTAATAACGGATAGTTGTAAAACGGGTCTAGGAAATGTGAGGATTAACGTCGCTTTTATAAGTGAGTTTAACGTGTCATAACTTACGTTAATAAATTACTACATGTTAACATGTGGTTATAAAACGGCACAAATTCCCAAACAGCACAAGTACTTCCAATGGACGTAAAAAGTACATAATTTTGGACTATATTTGGACATAATGTACGTACAGTCGATGTCCGAGTTTGTTCCGATTTTGGTACAATAGGCGTCCAATGCACGTCCTAGTGTCACAACTTTGGACGAATATTGGACGTATGTACATACTTGTACATACACTGGATGTCCAAAGTACGTATAGTCGCACTTAAAACGGTAGTTCACTGGACGAAGTATGTATATGGATCCTAATTACGTTCAGTAGGTATTGGTCCAGGTCCTGGCTATGTCCTACGCACATACTTTATTTACACTTACTGGACGTAGCACAAGTACATCCAATGGACGTAAAAAGTACATACTTTTGGACTATATTTGGACATAATGTACGTACAGTCGATGTCCAATTTTGTTCCGATTTTGGTACAATAGACGTCCAATGGACGTCCCGGTGTCACAACATTGGGCGAATATTGGATGTATGTACGTACTTGTACATCCACTGGATGTCCAAAGTACGTACAGTCGCACTTAAAACGGTAGTTCACTGGACGAAGTATGTATATGGATCCTAAGAGACACGATAATTGCTTACAACTATCGATTTCTAACTGTTGGTTATCATCAGAATCATCAGTGCAGCACATATTGCATGTAAGATTCTGTCTGGAGGTATCGCATCGGAGAATTTATATGTTAGATTGTCAATACAAATTATTAGGTGAATACTCATAGACCAGTAGTAGAACCAGGTCGGCGACTTATAACCAAAATCTACCAAAATCTATGGCAAACTTGGAAAGGCTTCGAAATGAGTCAAATACCAATAAATATGAGATTAATTCTAGATAAATGTGACTTATAACAGTTAATTGTAGCGACATTATTACATAATTGATGCCATCTCTTCGGACATCGAAAATATACTAAGTCGGAGAAGAATGGATGTACAATGGAAGTACATTGATGTACATCCCTTAGATGGCAGAAAATGAACGTACAATGAAAGTCCATTTGTTATGGTCAAATATCGAACTTTTATGGGCGTACAGAGGACGTACCAAAATTTACTAAGCTGTAGGATGAAAAATGGATGTACAGTAGACGTACATTGATGTGCGTCCCTTATAAGGAGGAAAATGTACGTACGAGTCCATTTCTAATGGTAAAATGTAGAATTTTTGTGAACATCCACTGAACGTACCAAAATGTGCTAAACTATAGAAGGATACAAAATGGACGTACACTGGAAGTACGTTGATGTATGTGGGGTTCCACATAATCAAAAACAAATATTATTTTAAAGTGGTTTAATGTAGTTAAAAGGTTTGGAGATAAAATTTACATTAAAACATTACCACATATACATATATATAATATCTTATTAATTATGTAACCTAAGTAACGGATTTTATTTTAATCCTCGGGATCTAGTTTTATGTAAAACAATATAATAAATAATAAGGGAAATAGTTAGGTAACTACTCTACATAATACCCCCCCTCAAAGAAAAAAAAATAAACCAATCAATCAAAATCAAAACGTACTCTTTTAGTCACCAACGGAGCTGGACGATCTGTAATGTCAGCTAATAAATAAGCCGGTTTAATTCTGTCAACACCGACAGTCACTTCTTTTCCCTGCTTAAGGATGGTGATAATTTTAGCTGTACGTGAAATCACTTCGTAAGGACCTTGAAATAAAGGTGTGAAAACAGGTTTAATACGTGCATTACGAAGAAATACAAACTTGCAAGTATTAACATCAGGACTCACGAATAACTTCTGAGAAAAATTATTAGGATTGGGATTTGTAAAATCTAATTTGTCAAAAGTGTCATGTAACTTATTAATAAAATAAGGAATTTCCGTACGAACGTGTGATTTAATAAAAAATTCTCCAGGGAGGCGTAATGCTTGATCAAACACCAGTTCTGCAGACGAACAATGTAAGTCAACTTTGGGCATAGCTCTCAAACCTAACAAAATAATAGGGAGTTCCGAAACCCAATTAATTGAATTTGCTCTAGCTAATAAAGTAGTCTTTAATGAGCGGTGGAAACGTTCCACTAATCCGTTGCTTTGCGGATGGTAAGCAGTCGTGCGAATACGATGAAATCCTAAAAACTTCGAAAATTCGCGAAACAATTTAGATTCAAATTGCATTCCCTGGTCCGTCGTGATATGAATCGGAACGCCAAAGCGACAAATGTAATTTTGAAACAACACTTCGGCCACAGTCTCGGCAGTGCGATCTGGAATGGGGTAAGCTTCAGGCCAACGCGTAAAACGCTCAACGATGGTAAGAATGTAAGAATAACCCTCTGAAGGAGGTAACGGTCCTACAAGATCCACATGGATGTGTTCGAAACGACCTTTAGGTACATTAAAATTTTCTATCGGAGTCTTGGTATGTCGATTTACCTTAGAAGTTTGACAACTTATACAAGTTTTGGTCAATAATGTGCAGTCCGTATTCATTCTGGGCCAAAAATATTTATCAGAAATTAATTTTTTAGTAGCGCGAATACCTGCGTGAACTAGGTTATGAAAGATGTCAAAAACAACATGACGCAAAATTTTGGGTACATAAGGACGACATTTAGAATTAGAGACGTCACACCAAATGAGCTCTATTGAAGCAACACTAATTTGTTTTAAAAAGAAATTTACCTTATTGTGTTTATTTTCCTGCGACTGTAATAGAGAAGTAAGTTCTGAATCCTTAGATTGTGCATTTTTCAAAATCGTCAAATTAAATTCATTCGAATTAATAGCAGACATCAGATAATTTCGATTTACTAAAGAACAATCGTTCAAACGAGACATTGTATCTCCGACGACGTTATGAGCACCAGGAATGTGTTTAATGTTATTTGTAAATTGTGCTATGTATTCCAAGTGACGAGTTTGTCTGGGGGTTTTCTCCGCTCTAGAAAACAATGCTGAAACCAAAGGTTTATGATCGGTGAAAAGAGTAAAATCTCGGCCTTCTAAAATATATCTGAAATGTCTAATTGACAAATAAGCGGCGAGAAGTTCTCTGTCAAAAACTGAGTAACGTTTTGAGTGTCAGTTAGCTTTTTAGAAAAGAAAGCCAAAGGAGTGGAGACATTGTTAAAAGTCCGTTCTAAAACTGATCCTACGGACACATTTGAACAGTCAACTGTTAACGAAAGAGTTACTCCATGGTTGTAATTGTGATCAAGGACAGTAGCATTTGCTTAAGCTTGTTTAGCTTTAATAAAACTATTGGAACGGTCCGTTGACCAAGTATTTATAATCTTTATTTTGTCATGTAACAATTTAGTAGTTAGTGTATGTAAAGGGCTGAATATTTCAGCAAGGTTAGGTATAAATCTATGATAAAAATTAATCATGCCTAAAAACCTTTGAAGTTGCTTAACTGTTGTAGGTTGTGGAAATTCTTTGATAATGTCAACACGCTCGGTAGTGGGGGAAATGCCCTTACGAGAGACGTGGTGACCTAAAAATGTTAATTGATCTGTGCCGGAAACGCACTTAGAGGGTTTAATATTTATTCCATAATTTTCTAAACGCTCGAAAACGATCTGTAAATGTTGTAAATGCTCTACATGATCTTTACTTGCGACTAATATGTCATCTAAATAAACGAAAACAAACTTTAAATGTGATAGAACTTAGTTCATAAATCTCTGAAAGGTCTGAGCAGCATTTCTTAAACCAAAAGGCATACGTCTAAATTGGAACAAACCAAATGGAGTGGTAATCGCAGTCTTGAAAATATCTGTTTCGTTAATGATAAGCTCTAACTAAGTCAATTTTAGAAAAAACTGAGCAACCAAATAATTGGGCATTAAAATCTTGGATATTTGGTAGTGAATATCGATCAGGTATGGTGACAACATTTAGTTGTCTGTAATCACCACAAGGCCTCCAGTCGTCGGGATCTTTTTTAACAACCATATGTAATGGAGATGCAACAGACGAAGAAGAAAGTTCACAAATACCTAACTCAACCATATGATCAAACTCACTTTTTGCAACATTAAATTTAATAGTGTCCAAACATCTTGGGCGACTAAAAGGTAAATGTCCTTCAGTAACTATATAATGTTTCATGTTTAATAGGCAAAAAATAATCCGGCGTGCTAATTAGATGAGGAAAAGAGTGCAACAATTTGGTATATTGGTTTTCAACAGAAAATAATCTGGGAGAGATGAAAGAAAACTTTTTGACGTAACAATTAATTGACAAACTTGTTATCTATCAAGAGTTTGTTCTTTAAATCTACAAGTAGATCAAAATGTTTTATGAAGTCAGCTCCCAAGATAGGAACATTTATGTCAGTGATAGTAAAAATAAAAGTAAAATTGCGGCGCAGGCCTAAATTGACTTTTAAAAATTTCTTACCGTAGGTAGAAATAATAGTATTATTAGCTGCAGTCAAGACTAAATTAGGATTCTTTTTAAAGTCAGTAAATAAATTCCTAGGTACAGCCGACAATTCTGCATCTGTATCTACTAAAAAATCTAACTTGTTTGACATATCATAAATGAAAAGTCTAGATCTGCTGTCAGAATCACTAGCATCCGCATATAATATGCTAGTGTTGATTAGTTTTTTTGATAAATAGAATGATCTTTATATAATGGGGTGTTATAAAAAGAACACCAAGGGCCGCTGCATTTCAAAGCTTTCCATACCTGGTGATAATAGCAAACGGTTTTATTAGAAGAATCAAATTTATTGTTACCGTTGGAAGACCTAGAACGAGAACGAGGTCTATTGCGACAAGTGGGACATTGATGTTGAGTAAAAGAGGTAGTAGGTCCACTTTGGTGATTAGAAGCCTGTAAGGTAGATATTTGAGTTTCAAGAGAACTTTGTTTAAATAAAATCTTGTTTAAAGTGGCTTGAAAATCAACTGAAAAAGCATTAAATTTGTCTGATAAATCTGACAATGTTGTGGAGGAAATTGAATTTGGAATCGTAACAATAAAAATGTTAGATTGGAACGAGGATATTGCAGTACTCTGACAAGATTCCCATATCTTGTCGGCTATGTCAATGATATCCTCTATTTCTGTTTTTCCAGAAGCAGTAATTGCTATATAAATCGTTTTGGGTAAACGTCGTTTCCATAATTTGATAAGAGTGGCTTGACTAACCATATTGGAACCACCGACAATTCCTGACATAATACGGTAACATTCTGAGGGTTTTCTATCGCCCATTTGTGATCCTGATAACAGGTCATCTAAACGCCTTTCTTCACTAGAAGAAAGTCGGGTAATGATAGCGTTTTTCAAAAAATTATATAGATTAGTGGCAGGTGGAGCAATAATAATGTCATAAATATTACTGACGACTTCCATCGGTAAATTCGCGATTATATAATCATACTTTTTACGATCAGAAGTTATTCGTGCAACGTTAAACTGAGCTTCTACTTGAGAAAACCATATTTCTGGTTTAGCTATCCAGAAGGGGGGAAGTTTCAATGACGTGACGTATTGATTTTGTGCAACAACTGGATCAGTGACAACAGGGTTTTCAAGATCCGTTGGTGCAACTACGTTTGAGACGGCCATATTTAAAAAAAGTAGATCAAATGAATGAATTATTTGAATGATTGACTGGTTTAAAATAAAACAATGGAAAGGAGCATATATAGGGTACCTACCTAACCATGTACAATAATTGATAATTTCAAAAGGTAAATTCCAGTCTTGTAATCTTCTATAAAATTATTCTATTAAACGGTCCAAATCTCAAAAATATCAAAAGTCGTATTTAAAAATTATCCAAATCTAGTATAATACTTAAAAATCTTCTATTAAGAAAAGGTCTTCATCTTCTAAAACTCCAATTGTGGTTACCAATCTTCAACATCAAAGAATGTCTGGCAGCAATATAATCAAATTACATAAATCTGTATCCTGTCCAATGTACTTGATGATAAAACAATTGTGGCAAGGATAGTATAGCAGCTATTACGAAGGTTTCGTGTCAGGGTCACCAAAATATCTGGACGTTGGAGTAATCAATTTGAGAGTTTCGGGGTTACCAATTTACGTGAACGTCGGGTTGAGCTTCGGTCTACCAATTTATGGAGACAAAATCACGGAATGCGTGATAAGATGGGGGTTACCAAATCAAGGAGACTTTCTAGTCTACAGTCGGGGTCACCAAATTATGGGGACCTTCAAGTCTACAGTCGGGGTCACCAAATTATGTGAGGTTCCACATAATCAAAAACAAATATTATTTTAAAGTGGTTTAATGTAGTTAAAAGGTTTGGAGATAAAATTTACATTAAAACATTATATAATATCTTATTAATTATGTAACCCAAGTAACGGATTTTATTTTAATCCTCGGGATCTAGTTTTATGTAAAACAATATAACAAATAATAAGGGAAATAGTTAGATAACTACACTACATGTACATCCCGTAGATGGCAGAAAATGTACGTACAATGAAAGTCCATTTGTAATGGTCAAATGTCGAACTTTTATGGACGTACAGAGGACGTACTAAAATTTGCTAAGCTATAGAAGGATGAAAAATGGATGTACAACAGACGTACATTGATGTGCATTCCTTATATGGGGGAAAATGTACGTACAATGGGAGTCCATTTCTAATAGTAAAATGTCGAACTTTTGTGGACGTCCACTGGACGTACCAAAATGTGCTAAACTATAGGATAAAAAATGGACGTACACTGGAAGTACGTTGATGTACATCCCTTATATGGCGGAAAATGTACGTACAGTGAAAGTTCATTTGTAATGGTCAAATGTCGTACTTTTGTGGACGTACAGTGGTCGTACCAAAATTACTAAACCGTAGAAGGACGAAAAATGGATGAACAGTGACGTACATTAGTGTACATCTTTTATAGATAGGATTTATGATGTCCACTGTACATCCAAAATAGGTTCATGGACGTAAGGATGTATTTTGGATATTAAACGGACGTCCAATGGATGTAGTGTGCTATGTGGGAAGTACATATTCGACGTTATATTGATCTGAAATATAAACGTTTTAAACACGTTGAATTAAACTTACGACTAAACCTAATAGTTAATATATTTTCTTACATTAACGTTTAATTGATGTCGAATTTAAATGGAAAAATTTTCTTAGTACATCAATGTTGTGTTATCGGATATAAAATAAACCACCTGTAATCAATATATAGTTGATTTTCTCTATTATATCAATGTTTCTTCATCGTCAAAGAGTATGCATTTTTTACGTCATAATGTTACGTTTAATAAAGGTTTATTAAACAATATGTAACAATAGAGAGTTGCAAAATGGGTAGAGGATATGTGAGGATCAACGTCGCTTTTATAAGTGAATTCAACGTGTCATAACTACATTCAAAAAAATGCTGTAATTAAACTAATGGTTACAATATTCATTATATTAACGTCGAAAAACAAACGTTTATTTATGACCAATAATCAACGTTAACTTTTTCAACGACTAACGTTATATCAACGCTTGCAACGTTATATCGACGTTTAATAAACGTAGGTGTGTTTACTGGGTTAGGCCTCAAAGGACATATTTCATGGTACAACAATGGAATAATGTCATACTTTTTTTTTTCTTAATTTCGTTTCAATGATAAGAAAGAATATTAACTTTTTTGGTGTCATAGTTTTTTGTCACGAACACGATTGGTGCAGGCAAATCCAGTTTTGAGTATGAACTATCTGGGGACAGCTATTTCTTTATCGAAATGGATAGCTGTATTCATGTAGAATGAGGATATAAAAGTCCCGAAAAATCTCAATGTGAGCCAAAGTCACCATTTAGAAAAAATGGCCGCCAGAACGTTTCTTTTAGAAGGACATATCTCAGTAACCATTGCTCCGATTTTAGATTTCTTTTTTTGTTCTCTTCTCCTTTCTATGTACAATCGAAAGTGTTATTACATCTTTGGGCATAAAATAGAGGATAACTGAAGAAAATAAGACTTAAGTTCTTGGAAATATACAAGGTGTCCAGTTAGTGCTTCCTCGGAAGATTGTGCAAAAACGGCTAACTTCATAAAAAATCTTTTTTAACAAAACTCTCAATGTTTCATCTCTACTACAACGTAAAATTATTTTCAATTATATAAGGTGTCACAAAGAGGAGTTACACAAGAATGTATAATTTTTTTAATAGAATACCCTCTATTTTTTTGGCGCCAGTTAAGCCTCTAAGGGTCCTGTATTACACCCTACATTTTTTTTGCCAATCGGATACAGCGTTGCCAAGTTATGATTTTTTTCGTGTTTTTTTTGGCAATTTACAAACATTTTTTTGACTGCCATATCTCCGCGATTTATCAATTGTTTTTTCTAAAAATGTAGGATGTTATTTGATAATAATGCATTTACTGAAAAACATTTTTAAAATAAATTATTATTATACCTGGTGTCCAAAATATTTGTTTACATTTCTTGATATTTAATTACTATTTTTCTCAAATTTTTTAAATGGAATGCCTATATTTTTTACATGGATGAATAAAGCATAAAATTCCCCACATACTAATATTATACAGTTAATTTTTATTTCAAACGGTGATTATTTCAAATAAGTTTTGCGTAAATTGAGGTGCTTTTTATTTTAGCATTATCTAGTATGGCGTTGGTCTTCTGTTCTGAGTTTGTTTTTCACTTTATGACATTTATCTAATGTGCTTAAGATTATCGTGATTAAGTTTAATTAATATTAACATTTAAAAATACGAATTATAATTATTGTCAATAAGATTTGATATCTATGGTAAATGTTATGTTATTGGTGAATGTGATGGAAATTGTTTATTGGCATCAAGAGTGTATCGTCAAAAATATCCCTATAGAAGATGCCCTGATGTGAGGTCTCTAGAAAATTTGAAAGAACGTTTTGAACGTACTGGAAATTTTGCGTATGAAAAGAAGCAAGACGACGAATTCTATTAAGTGAAGAAAATGAGCTGGCTATAACTTTAGCGGTAATCGAAAATCCTACGGCAAGTGTTCGGGAATTAAGTAGAAATCTAGTATTTCCCTATGTCTTCGTAAAAAAAAGTTTCACCCATATCGAGTACAGCTGCATCAAGAGCTCTTGGATGTGGATTTAAATCGTATATTAAATTTTTGTCAGTGGGCTCAAAACCAAATTGGAGAAAATGAAAAATTTTTCAAATTTGTGTTGTTCACGAATGAATCAACGTTTCATCGCAAGGGATTTGTGAATAGGCACAATTTCCATTATTATGACAGAGAAAACCCTCATGCTGCACAGAAAAATCAGAACCAGAGTTTAAATGTAAGGGGAGGAATTGCACATGATTATGTTATTGATCCTCACTTTTTTGAGGGAAATGTGAATGGGGCAGTTTTCTTAAATTTTACGCAAAATACGTTTCCATAAATAATCGAGCATATTCCTGATTACATTACAAATAATATGTGATTACAACTTGATGGTGCATCACCACATTTTAGTAGAAATATTCGTCAGGCCATTAGTAACCAGTTTCCTGAAAGGTGGATAGGAAGAGGAGGTCCAATTTTTTAATAAACTGTTAAATAATATCTAATTTATTATTTCATCAAATTATGTTAGCTCCCATTGCATGGCCGCCTAAGAGAAGATATGATGGAAAGGATTCGTCAGTGTTTCAATCGTATAAATGTAGATACGTTACTCTGTGTAAGGCGTTCATTTATCAATGAGACTTCAGTGTTACCTGAATCAAAATGGTGGACATTTTGAGCAATTGTTAGGCTAGTTTCAACATTGTGAAAAAAATTATTGTTCAAAAACCGTTCATAATTATTAAAAGAAAGTGTACGATATCAAAATGTGAGAAATTGTATGCGGTACTCATTCATTTAAAAAAATTGCCTATAATTTTTTTCCATTTAAAAAAGTTGAAAAAAATGTAAAACAAAATATAGATTTTAATGATAAAATAAAGAGCACCTTAATTTACGTAAAAATTATTTGAAATAATCATATCTCAAAAACCGTTTGAAATAGAAATAAAGAGATATTAAAATGCGGGGAATTGTATGCTTTATTCGTTCATGTAAAAAAGTATACCTAGGCATTCCATTTAAAAAAAATTAGAAAAATAATAATTAAATATCAAGAAATGTACGCAAATATTTTGGACACCCGATATACTAAAGATTTATTTCAAAAATATTCTTCAGTAAATACATCATTATCAAACATCACCTCACATTTTTAGATATAAAGATTAATAAATCGTGGAGATATGGCAGTCGAAAAATGTTTGTAAATTGCCAAACAAAAAAACAGAAAAAAAATTATAACTTGGCAAAATATTTTAGGGTGTAATACAGGACCCTTGGAGAAAGTTTTGCACAATCTTCCGAGAGAACACTAACTTTATACCTTAATGTACATTATTAAAAATGATTACAATTTTTTATATAAATAACTATTACTCCGTTAATATTTGAGTAAGTAACATCGGTCAAAAAACAAATAAAAGCTAATTGTGTGCTCTAGAACTTTTATTAAAATTATTTTTTCAAAAATTGACTAGAAATTTCAGTACAAACGTCTCGATCATACTTTCTGTAAAATGTGAAGTGAGGAATGGAACAAAAAAAAAAAAGAAATCTAAAATCGGAGCAACGATTACTGAGATATATGATTTTAGAAATCTCAGGCGGTCATTTTTTCTAAATGACGGCTTTAGCTTACGTCGGGATTTTTTGGGACTTTATGTGCTTATCCTATTGTAGGGTGACCATACGTCCGGAATTTTGCTGGAAAGTCCAGCATTTTTGAGTACTGTCCAGCATTTACGAGTGTTCAGCAAAAGTCCAGCATTCAGGTTTTAGTGAAGTTACAGCATTACGTTTTACTTGGAAAAATTTTTTTTCGAATACTTCTCCCCCCGCTCATCAAAAAATTTTGTGATCAAAAAAATGTTTCCCCTGGTCATCCAAAAATGTTGGGATCAAGAAATGATTTTTCGGATTTCTGCCCCCCCGCTCATCAATTTTTTTCCCAGCAGAAGTGTCCAGCATTCACTTAACAAAAATCTGGTCACCCTATCCTACTGTTATGAGATATATAGAAAAATCTAGAACATTACAGACATCCTCTGGAACATTGGAACATTGTAGAATGTGTTGGAATGTAGTGGAAAGATCCAGAATACATAACCTAGGACTACAAAAGAAGAGTAAGTGGTTGTGCAGTTCAGTTGAGTAAGGACAGTGATTGGAGAAACATTAAGAAGTAAACAAAGTGACTGAATCATTGAGACTTATAGTACTTGTACAGTATTAGTAAAGTAATTAATTGTTGGATTTGTAGTAATTTGTAGGTTAATAAATTAATGTTTAGTGTTACCCGAATCCACAGGGTGTTTACAAAAAGGGTGTAAGCACGTCACAATTGGTGTCAGAAGCGGGATTATAACAGAAGATTTCTGGATTATTCGACGAGAAGGTTTCTACAGTGTTCTTCTCGGGAATTAGTGGTGACAAGAAGAATTGACTTACGGGACGTTGTTTAAGGACTATTTTTGGGACTCAAAACTGTGGAAAGTGCGTTTTCGGGAAAGTGACAGAGACACTGAAAAAGACTCATTTGTGTTAGTTCGCGAAAACTAGAACTTTCTATTCGCAATCTAGTGTAGATAATCGAATTCTTTGAACTGGAAAGTGATAGAGACACTAAATAAGACTTATTCGTGTTAGTTTTAGAAAGTTTCTAGAACATTCTATTCGGAAATTACCGGAGATAGTGAAATTATTTCAACTGAATAGTGACCTAGACTCAAAATAAGACTCTTTTGTGCCATTTCAAGATTTTTCTAGAAAGTTTCATTGGAAAAATCGACGAAACATTTGGATTTTCTTAACGTTGTTGTGCAATAAACTTGGGTTAACTTCATCGTATGCCCGTAAAAACAAGAAGTATGGCAGGAGAGAAAGAAATGAAGGACCTATTTGCGGAGTTTACGAAGATGATGGCGCAGCAACGCCAGAAGGACAAAGAAGAGCAAGAAAGAAGTTCTTGAAGAAAGAAAGTACGGTATTTGCCAAAAACACAGAAGTCCTTACAAAAACTGATATAGTCCAGCATCGGATTTATACTGGTGACTCACCCGCCATTCGTCAACAGCCGAGAAGACTCCCTCTAGCGAAGCAGGAAGAAGCTTCCGCAATGATCCAGAAAATGCTAAAAGATGGAGTAATTGAAGAGTTAACTGGTCCCTGGTCGTCGCCAGTAGTTTTGGTTGCCAAAAAGGTTGGAACTTTAAGATTTTGCGTCGACTACAGAAAGTTGAACGATGTAACGAAGTAAGACTCATTGCGGCGAATTGATGACACATTAAGTACGCTGGCAGGTTCACCGTGGTTTTCAACTCTAGACCTCAGTAGTGGGTACTGGCAAGTGGGACTTCACCCTGATATCAAAGAAAAGGCGGCGTTTTCAGCAGGCAGTGGTCTTTACCAGTTTACAGTGATGCCGTTTGGACTTTGCAACGCGCCAGCTACTTTCGAGAGATTGATGGAATTCGTACTACGAGGATTAACCTGGAAGACGTGCCTAATTTACTTTGATGATGTATTGGTTATGGGTCGGGATTTTAAGGAACATTTACGAAACCTTCAGGAAGTATTCGGGATAGTTAGGAATGCACACCTGAAGTTGAATCCAAAGAAGTGCTTACTGTTCCAGAAAGAAGTCAAATTCCTTGGACAAGTTGTATCATCAGATGCAGTGGCGGCTGGTGAAATTTCAATATTTTTTTTCTCGTCTGTGGCGCATGGGACCCATACGAAACTTGGGAAATAACATCTAGAGAAGCACTTCTCTAATGATCCCTAAAAAATTTTGAAAAAGCAGTTTGCGAAAAAAATTTTGAAAATTCGCTAGCCTCCCCTGGGTCTAGGGACCCCTGTTTACTTTTATTTTTTTTTGTCATATGCATTTGACTTTTCATAAAAATGCATCGACAGATTTTGGAGTTTGTGAAAATATTTTCATTACTAACTGAGATACAACGAATTGAAATATTGTAATTTGTTAAATTGTAAATTACAAAATTTCAGTTCATTGTATTTCAGTTAGTAATGAAAATATTTTCACAAACTCTAAAATCTGTCGATGCATTTTTATGAAAAGACAAATGCATATGACAAAAAAAAATAAAAGTAAACAGGGGTCCCTAGACCCAGGGGAGGCTAGCAAATTTTCAAAAATTTTTTCGCAAACTGCTTTTTCAAAATTTTTTAGGGGTCATTAGAGAAGTGCTTCTCTAGATGTTATTTCCCAAATTTCGTATGGGTCCCATGCGCCACAGACGAGAAAAAAAATATTGAAATTTCACCAGCCGCCGCTGATCAGATGGAATACAAACAGACCCGGATAAAAGTTCAGCAGCACGAGACTGGCCGAGACCATCAAATGTTCATGAAGTACGAAGCTTCCTTGACTATGCACTTGTTATAGACGCTTTGTGGAAGGGTTTGCGGATATTGCAAAACCACTACATCGGTTAACAGAGGAAAAAGTGAAGTACCAGTGGACATCTGAGTGCGAAACATCATGCAAACAGTTGAAGGCCGCATTATGCACCAGCCCTGTGCTAGCATACTCACAACGGAATGGCCTTTATATCCTCGACACTGATGCTAGCAACTCTTCGGCAGGGTGTGTACTGTCCCGAATCCAAAATGGAGAAGAGAAAGTGATCGAGTACTTCAGCAAGGTGCTGTCTAAACCGGAAAGGAATTATTGTGTAACAAGGAAAGAACTATTAGCCATCGTCAAATCCGTGGACCATTTCCATACATACCTGTATGAACAACATTTCAAGATTCGGACCGACCATGCTGCATTAAAATGGTTATTACCAATGAAAACCCCAGAAGGTCAACTGGCTCGCTGGATAGAGAGATTGCAACTGTACGATTTCAAAATAGAACATCGACCCGGCAGATCTCATAAAAATGCAGATGCCCTATATAGAAGACCGTGCAAGGAAGATTGCAAACACTGCCAACGAGTAGAAAAACTGCAGGGCATGGTAGTAGTCAATACACTGTCAAGATAGACCTTCCAGACGATTGGACAAAGGATGCTCTAAGGCAAGAGCAACTGAACGATGCAGAAATTGGACCTATATTGAGAGCAAAAGAAGGTGGAACCCGTCCAGAGTGGAAAGATGTTTCAGACAAAGGAGTGGGGCTGAAGGTTTTATGGGCACAATGGGCTTAGAGTCATAGACGGACTATTGAAGAGAGCGTGGGAAAGCCCGGATGGCAAGGAAATTGTTATGGATCTAGTGATTCCCAGGTGTCGAGTACCAAAAGTACTTCAGGAGATGCATGATAGAGCATGACCCTGAGTAAAGTACGGGAACGGTTCTATTGGGTTAATAGTCGACAGGATGTGGAGGCTTGGTGTCGCAAATGCAAGATTTGTGCGGCCAGTAAGGGACAACAGACCAGGAGTAAGGGTCAGTTGCAGCAACATAACGTCGGAGCTCCTTTTGAAAGAATTGCAATCGATATTGCCGGCCCGTTCCCAGTGACCACTGGAAATCTGCAAATTATTGGGAATCCACAAGACACGGACGACAGCTCTTTATCCCCAATCGGATGGAATGGTGGAGCGGCATAACAAAACCATCTTTCTAAGGTGGTTCATAAAAATCAGCGAAATTGGGATCGTCACTTGCCGTTCTTCCTCATGGCATCCAGGGCTGCCATTCATGAGACTACGAAACAGACACTGGCTTGTGTGGTATTTGGACATGAAATCAGACTGCCGTGTGACTTGATGTTTGGAACACCAGGCAGGGACCTCTCTCAGTGAACAATTATGCAGATGAAATTAGAGAACGGTTAAGAAATGTCCATAAGTTGGTTCGAAGCCAAATCACCATAGCCAGTGACCGAATGAAGGCTCGTTATGACCGCAAGTCCAGATCAGGAGGATTCAAGGCAGGCGACCTGGTTTAGCTCTATAACCCGCAGCGGAAGAAGGGAAGGTCCCCGAAGCTTCAGCATCCTTGGGAAGGGCCATATTCCATCATCGCCCGAATCAATGACGTTGTTTATCGAATACAAAGAAGTAATAAGTCAAAGATGAAAATTGTACACTTGGATAGACTGGCGAAGTATGTGAAAGAGACTGAATTGCCTGACCGGGACGTTCAGGCTTAAGGAGGGGGCAGTGTTATGTGTTTCAACCCTCTAGAGACATATATAAAAATCTAGAACATTACAGACATCCTCTGGAACATTGTAGAATGTGTTGGAATGTAGTGGAAAGATCCAGAACACATAACCTAGGACTATAAAAGAAGAGTAAGTAGTTGTGCAGTTCGGTTGAATAAGGACAGTGATTGGACAAACATTAAGAAGTAAATAAAGTGACTGAATTATTGAGATTTATAGTACTTGTACAATATTAGTAAAGTAATTAATTGTTGGAATTGTAGTAATTTATAAGTTAATAAATTAGTGTTTAGTGTTACCCTGGTGTTATAATTTCCGAATCCACGATAGAGGGTGTTTACAAAAAGGGTGTAAGCACATCGTGCTACATTAATAGGGCTATCCATTGTGATAAACAAATAACTGTCCCCAAATAGTTCACATCAAACCACTGAACTCTACTATATAAATGGAAGGTCAATATCTATACCAATTTTTACGTGAAATTGAACCTCGCGCAAGTATGGCGACCTTAAAGCGGAGCGCCATCGCACTACAAAATACGCCAGAGCCGGTCTTATTGTTACTGCAACTGTTTAAAACCCGGGACTTTGCAACGATTCTTGCAACACAGTACCATACAAGATTGCACCATATTGTCTCAATTAACTGTTTATAACAGTCACAAAATATATTTCACAAAATAATCAATTTATAACAACTTTACATAAATGACAGAAATAAACAAAGAATAAAATGAGTGACACCGACTTTGGAAATTACGTCTAATCCAAGACTTACGCTACGGAATCTATGGGAAACAAATAAAACACAGAATCGCGTCAGCCTAGCGTCGGTGCATAACTCCCGTAGACAGCCGTTTGGTTCAAGCACAGACATCAATTTCTCTACTGCGTCGACGCGTGGCTTTATATTTTGAGTTTTAATCTGTGGCGTAATTGCCGTATTTTGTTCACGCGCATGTACCTATATTGGCCTTCCATTTATAATAGTAGAGTTCAGTGCATCAAACCCATTTTACACTGAGATTTGCCTGGCCTAGATTAGTCCAGTCCAATATAATGGAAAAAGTACCTGATTTGTAAAATTGAAACTTTCACTCGGATCGACACACGGTTTTTTGCATTTTGCTTGGGAATCCTCAAAGATTATTACCTACCCTCATATAAGGTTCGCATCCTTCAATTTTTTTAAATAAACAATAAATTAACAATTTAGTTAACAAATGAAATATCTCGGAAAATAAGCGTGATTTTTTCGTGAAAATAAATATCTTGGGTGGTTTTTGATGTCGCTGATTACGAGTCGGAAAAATAGAAAAAATGAAAATCCAAGATGGCGGTCGGAGAACTGCGATTTTCCCTATAAAAATTTTGAAATTACGTAAAAAAAATAAATTGGAACGACGTTATTCAAAATACTTTCTTAACTTTTGATATAATACTGTTGTACAAGTAGTTATCTGTATTCATCTAGTGATATATCTGATATTGGAAAAGTAATAATTCAAAATGGCGGCCACGTGACCGCACTTTTTTTAAAATATCGAAATCTTGTTTTTTAATTTTTTTTGTAACTGAGGATTTTTAGGATGTTGAATGCAAATTTCAGATTAAAAAGGCGGAAATACACGATGGCGGCGACAAAACAGCAAATTTTTTAAAAAAAGTTAATTTTTAAAAAATTTTTAATGTTTTATGGAAAATTGTTTTATTTAAATATTGAAGAAATTATAATTAAATTGACAAAACAATTAATTTTTTTTTTTTTTTAATAAAGACAAGAACATTTTAAACAATTACTCGACCTCTTAGGATATCGAAATAGGCAAGTTAAAAAAACATAACATTCGTTAAAAATTAGTTCATGAATTATAACGTAGCAATTTAATTTTAGTCACTTTCACTATCACTTGTTAATTCTCTTCGATTGAACATATGTAAACCTATCTCGTCAAACAATTGATTTTCTTAGGCGTTTTGTATATTGGTTACACTATTATCCAGTACTTCGGAAATTATATTGGGAATCCAAGAATTTTTGCACGCAGTTACTCTGCAATTTAAGCAGGTAACGGAGCATTCCAACCCACTTTTTCTGCAACCCCACAAACCGCAACCTTTCGTACACGAACATTTTCGGGAACAGCAGGTTGTTTTATCTTAACCAGTTGTAGTATATTGCTAACTTTTCGCCTGCCCCATTCTTCTGGATTTAAACGCAGCTCACCTATTTTTGCAATTTCTGAGTTGGTGTTAAGTTAATTGAGTTCCTATCTTCTTTAAAATTATACACGGCTAAAACGCAATTGATTTCTACTTCGAGGAGAACCTTTAAAACCGTGTTAGGCATTGTGAACTTTCGCTTGATTTCGCAAATTTGAATTGCGATTAAATTCTGTAAAGAGGCTTTTTTACCCTTGGTGTAGATTGCCGAAGTCGTATCACATCCAGTGAAACTATGCAAAAATTAAATAGATATTCCTTGCAACTTGAAAAATTTCTATCTAAGCTTCATATTGAATATACGTGTTCAGATTCTGTATGACTGCTGTTTATGGGTTTCAAAAATAAAAATTTTCAATTCTCTTCAATTGAAGTTACACTTGTTAATAAAATTAAGACATCAATGTCTTCTGAAACTACAACTTCTTTGGTAATTGCTGTTTCAACTATTAATCTGTCAGCATCACCTGAGGATTACTCGCAGAAAAAATTATTTTTGTTAATATTCGGAAAATTTCGTCAGCTTAAATACCTAAATTTTAATCTGATTTGCAATTTGCGGAAATTGGTGACCAGCGTTAATTTTGAACGTTACCCGGAATGCTGCGTATTTAACAAAAGTTACGTATTTTGAACAACGTCGTTCCAATTGTTCATTATTTTTAGGGTAATTTTAAAATTTCAGTTTTCCAGCCGTCATCTCCAATTTTCATTTTTGCGATTTCAGATTCGTAATAAGCGACCCAGGTTATAATTTTCACTTTTTCATTTTTGAGGGTTCCAAACAAAATGCACAGAACCCTGTGTCGATCCGAGAGAAGGTTTCAATTTTATAAGTCAATGTTTCTATGAACTGGACTAGGTTGATACGGTCAGGTTCGTCTTAAATGAGTTCTTAGGCATTAAAACAGCAAACACTATAACAAAATAGTCCGTTAGTAATCCAGTAACTTTGTCATCAGAAAAAGGCATTAAATCAGGTGGCTATGCTTTTTTAATATGTTGTATAGGATTAAAAATTAATGTTAAATCCAAGTTTACGACCTCGGCAGACCTCCGGGTCTTGGTCAAAAATCCTAAAAACTGTTATTTGTTATTTTTTCAGTTTTTGTCGATTTTGACATCTACACCTGGTAAAAATAATTTAGTATTTTTTAAAAGTAGACTAAATTTACAACAAATTGGTACCAGAGCAGATTCTGTAGATCAAATAGTATCCGAGATACAGCTGTTCAAAGTTTTGCAAAATTTTCATTTTTCGACATTTTTAACAGTTTTTAACTTAAAAATCTGTGAAATACGTACTACTACTATAACTAGGTTCAGAAAATTCATTTTACCCCAAACCCAAGCCCCAAATGGGTTCAAAGGGGGACAAAAAATGCCCCCCCCCCCACCAATATATTGTACTAGTATAGTGAATGGATCGGAAAAGAGGAAGGAATATTTTTTATAAAATATATAATTATATAAAAAAAAATTTTGTTTGCATTTTTGAAAACATATATTCGTAGGAAATGATAATATCCACATTTTTACTTACAAATTATGACTCAAGAGCTAATAAGAAGGCTATTAGCCTCAAATTCTCAAAATAATTTTGACGACCTACGCGTATTTTTCAGGTAAAACTCGCATTAAAAAAAGATAGTAACCTGGCCCTTTTCGGACCGATTTTAATAGAAAGGTGGGCTCTTTAGCTTTAATTAAAAAAAAATAATAAGTCCCTAGTACATCTAACATAGAAAATCGCAAAATAGTCGTTGACGACGTTTCCGCTGCTAGCGCATTTTTTAGGTTAAACTAAAATAAAATAAGATCTATTTCGGACCCATTTTAATCGAAAGGTGGGCTCTTTAGCTTTAATTTAAAATAAAATTAAGTCCCTAGTACATCTAACATAGAAGTTAGCCGCAAAACAGACGACAGCGTTTTCGTTGCTAGAGCGTAATTTCTCAAGTAATATGTTAATAAAAAAAAATTGAATAGCCTGGCCCATTTCAGACCACTTTTAATCGAGGGGTGGGTTCTTTAGCTTTAATTTAAAAAAAAAAATAAGTCCCCAGTACATCTAACTTTATAATTGCGTTTCTCTTAAATGTAAGTTATACGAAATATTTTGAATAATTGAATACATATTTGAAATATTTGTTTACAACAAAAAATATCTAATGAAATCTTTTTTTCAATGCATTTCTGAAAATTCAGAACTGCACTCTGTATGTTACATACTTCTATGTTAGACGTACTAGGGACTTAATTTCTTTTTTAAATTAAAGCTAAAGAGCCCACCTTCCGATTAAAATGGATCTGAAATGGACACGGTATGTTTTGGCTGCACGGTATGTTTTGGCTGTACGGTATGTTTTGGCTAAATGATGCTCCTATATTCAACCCCGATAGTACAGAACATTTAGAGACGTGTATTTCTTTTATAAACAAATATATTTCGTGTAGTTCCTCTGCCTCTTTTGTTGAAAATTTGGTACCACTTCAAACACATAAACATAACAAAACATCCCAAACAGCACGTCCAATTGTAATTACGTCTCTACAATATATACACATGAGAAACAAAATATGTTAAGTTGTACTGACGTACACATATGAGATACACTTATGTTTATATTGACAGAATTATGTGGTACAATGTTTAATAATTGTATACCGTATGCACTCAAGATTCTAAACATTTTTATATAACGTAAAGAAGGATCATTAGAATGTTGAAATTTGACGTCTGTAGAAGATGCCTACAAGGTTTAAGTCATATGTATGTGTGATGCTTTATATAATACTTGTGCCTACTGCATATACCACATAAAAGTGCGATATATACACATGATACAAATAACTATATACACTTTTTAGTTGTGTCGTGTCGTGTCTACATTCGACAATTCGAGCATGGAACAGTGTGCGCGCGCAAAGCGTCAGCGTGAGCATACCGGCCATGTGTATCTCATGTGTCCTCTTTCCTCTATAAGAGTGGTCATAGCCACACATATAGCAGGCATTTTTGTTTTTTAACAATATCCAAAATAATTTATATCCGAAAGAGTTTGCAAAGATTCGGCAGGTTTAAAGATATCGAGTTCTTTTAATAATAAAATTAGATTAAAATGCATTAAAAAGCAAAATCTAGCCGTTGCGTGTTCTACTATAAAGTCTTTAAGCAAGTATTCAAACAGAAGTCAGTGGTTGAATGAATTAAACATTAAGCGGCGTGCTCACTCTATCTTTTTTTTTTTTTTTTTTGTTAAAAAAATTGAGAAAAAACTTTTAGTTGTTTTTTTCAAGGTAATAATTGCTTATAAAACCGATGTACGAATATACTTCTTTTCAATTTTAGGTCTGTTTTAGATCATTAAATATTCTATTTATGTTGTAGATGATATATTATACCTGACCGTTTTTTCTCCAACACGTTTCCCAGGTTTGTATAAGTACTTCAACTTAAAACTTAAATTCTTAAAATAGTTGACTCTTGACTTCCCCCTCACCGCTCATCAAATTTGAGATGAGGAAAATTTTTTTTCGGATTTCTCCCTCTCTGCTCTTCAATTTCGAGATCTGGGCAAAACATTTTTTTTTAACGAACCGCCACTGAGTTAATGTAATAATTACGTTGTTCAACAATACTCGTACTTCTCAGGTGACACTGGTGACAGTTTAATTAAATTAAATAAGTTCTTCTTAATAATTATAAATAAATAAAAATACTAGTAACTCGAAAAATTCAGGTTTGGGAATACGTAAAAAAATAGAAAAAAAGAGAACCTGAAAGATTTTCATATATTTTAAATAAGGCTAGAAATTCAATTTCACATAATAAAGACTTCATACACATCACCATAAATACTGCTTTTAGCATCCTAAATAACGGTCACTAAGACAGCTCAGTTGGTAGAAGCGTCAGTACTGTAATACGGACAGCAGAGACATGTAGGTTCGACCCCCACCACCGCAATTGGCCAAGGTAAGTAAAAATGAATTTAATAACTTAATAAACATTATAATTTGCAGGCAACCCTTGTCAGAAAAAATTGGAGTGATGGTAAACAATATTAGATATGTTAATGTAAATAAAATACACGGATGGCTGACAAACAAATTCATAGGACAAAACGTATTTATGCGCATTAATTACTTTATTTTTATCAAGTAGACTTACTAACTAGTATGTAGTTTTATATGTTCCTTTTACTAAAAACCTGTGGGGGATTACCAAATATAACCTGAAAAAGACGTAAAATTAACGTCTAGCATAAGACGTCATTCGTCTGAGACATTAGGAAGTCAATGACTGCATCCGATAACACACTGTGGATCAAATTATTTGTGTATATGTAAATGGTATACTATGGCTACATTGTGAGGCGGACGTTTATTTAACCTTTGTGCATACGTGTGTGCTTACAATGTGTAAACGTAGCATATTTACATCGTAGAATTGTGTCTGCATCTATATACATCGTCACAATGCGAACACATCGTAATTGTTATTTGGTGTGCTGTATGGGATGTCAACGCGAGGTGAAGGGCAAAACTATCTGCCGGTTTGGATATCCACTTCCTCCCATGCAAAATATCTGCATTCTTTTACCTCTTCAGAATTTAAAGTCCCATGAAAAATCCATTCATTCGCAAAGTTATTCCAAATTTCTGGACATCTTAAATTCTGCAAACTTACACAATTCTGATTTAACTTTCTCAGATTTTCTAAAAAATGCAGGCTTAACAGTAAATAAATATATGAATGCAATTAGAGCCAGTATTAAGAAACCCAAAATTTTCCTTAAACGTTCATTTAAAGACAGATTCCTAAATTCTTTTAATCCAGAAATCATTTCCCTACATCAAGCTAATATGGACATTCAATATATTCTTGATCCGTATGCATGTTGCTCGTACATTATTGATTATATAAACAAGTCATAGACTGGAATTTCCAAACTATTAAACGAGGCACTTCAAAATTTAAGAGAGGGAAATTATTCCGTGAAAGACAGATTGCGGGCCGTGGCTAATCAGTTTATTAATTGCTACGATATTAGCGCGCAACAAGCTGCGTACAATGTTCTCGGGATGCATATGAGTGAAACTAGTAAATCGGAAATTTATATTAATACGGCTCCTATAAATGAACGGGTTAGATTTATTAAAAGCGAATAAAGATTTGGGAATGTTAGACTTTGATTCCACAGATGTTTTTGCTTTAGGTCTTTTGGATTACTATGTTAATCGCCCAGATAATTTGGAGGATACATGTTTAGCATGTTTCGCGGCCGATTTTACATACACTAAAACTCTTTCCAAACACAATATCACAGAGAACACTTACACACTAAAAAATAATTTAGGTTTCCTGAAATCACGAAAATTTTCTAAAATCATTAGGAAGTATGGGCTTCAGCAAGATTCAAAAAACTATTATCGGGAACATTTTATGTTGTATTTAAATTGGCGCAATGAAGAAGCTGAACTATTGTATGTTAATCATGAAAGTAGATTTAATCAAAATTTTATAACCATTATAAACAACAAGAAATTATTTAACGTTTGTGAGTACACCGATTTAGACAGTATCTTGAATGAACTTGAACACCAACATGATCAACACAACACTAACATTCCAGACATTACCCAAGTGAATCTCGACGAGGAATTTTTACCTTACGCATTACAAGACATGCAGTTAGATATTTTAGCAGAAATCGGCATGCTAGAAGTTCCAGAAATTTTAAGGCATACATTTAACATCAGATTTCAGTCAACGGATGAAGAATTTGTAAAAATAACGCGGTCTTTAAATTTGAAACAACATTTTTTACATAACATTCGAATAGTGGAGCTGGAGTGGGCATATCTACGTTAATAAAAGCATTGTACCAATCTCTATTAAGATATTTTAATTCAATTCCTGGTAATAATCCAGACGATGTAAAAATTTTGTTAACAGCTCCTACTGGTAAGGCAGCTTTTGGAATTGGTGGTGTAACTTAGCATTCTGCTTTTGCTCTTCCTATTAATCAAACAAGCAGTACTTCACTCATTCCACTTTCTTATGACGTCATTAATACACTAAATACAAAATTGTCCAGTTTACACGTAATATTTATAGACGGGATTTCTATTGTAGTATTTGGGGATTTAAAGCAGTTACCCCCCGTTGGTGACAGGTGGTTTTTCTAAGTTCTTCTCGTGATCCATATAGTGAATTGGTTGGGGAACCACTTTGGTCATTGTTTAAATGTTTCGAGTTGACTGAAATTATGTGCCAAAAAGATGATGTTCCGTTCGCAAATGCTTTAAATAACTTAGCAATCGGTGCAATGTCTAAAGAGGATATAGAATTAATGCGACCAAGGGAAGGGAAGGACGGTTTAGATTTAGCAGAAGTTCATTTATTTAGAAGCAACGCGGAAGTTGATCATTTTAATAATATTAAATTATTAACATTACATTCAGAAAGCGTCGTTTGCTTAGCTATAGATTTAGTGAAAGAGAGTTGCACGGAACAGGTCAAAATAAAATTACTAGAAAATATCCAAAATTTCAGAAACGTTTGGACTTGCTCATAGTTTAACTTACAAAATAGGAGCGAAGTACATGTTGACAAATAATATAGACACCGATGATGATTTAGTAAATGGAGCTACAGGTATTCTAAAACATATCACATATGGAGTTTCCAATAAAGAACGGGTTCCGGAAATTTTGTGAATACATTTTTCAGATCTACAAACAGGTCGGACGCGTTACAAGATCAAAATTTCAATTAAATAATAATTTTACGCATTGTTGGTAATATTAAGCGCACGAAAAAAAGTAATTTGTCAGTGGAACGCAAGCAATATCCTTTGGTGGTAGCAGAGGGAATTACTATACATAAAAGTCAGTGTTGCAGTTCATTTAAAAGCCGGTTTAGCCCGAAATGCACTATATGTTGCTTGCAGTAGGGCAACTAGTGCCAGTGGATTATATTTAATTGGTAAATTTTAACCACCTCAGCCACCTAAAAACTGCATTGTATTGTCAGAAATTGATAGATTAAAAAATAGAGCCAATTTAGTACCTACATTTGAATTTTTGGTAAAACGTATTTCAAATCATGTATCACAACGTTCAAAGTTTACACAAACATTTCAATGATGTTATTTCCAATTACTGTTTTACTTCTTCGAATTTCTTGGCGTTTGTAGAAACATGGACACTTGCGGAGGACGACTTAAACATTCCCAATTTCACTATTTGCTGTAAGCCAGAAAATTTAGAGCGAAAACCCTGTGGTATCGTTTGCTACATAAAAAATAACGTCTAATTTCACCCATCTGGAGTCAGTAGTAATATTCGATAATGGACAAGTTTTAGAAATTGTAGTAGAACAAATATTTAATTTGGTTTTGATTATTATCTACAAAAGGCCAAATTTTTCAATAATTAAAGCTGCAAATATTTTAGACAATACTTTATCAAAATTTACATCTGTCAAAATCATTATACTGGGAGATTTTAATGTGGATTTAAAAAAAAACAGTAATAGCGCAATATCACAAACTTTAATTAAATATCACTTTCAACCATTACTAGCTCCTTTTGAATCCACAACAAATGTGGGGACACAAATCGATTGGTGTTTCTCCAAACTCATTCCAAATTTTTACAATATTGGTGTATATCCAACAGTTTTACTTCCACATCCAGTGGAAGTATAGTAACGACAAAAAAAATTTTAAAAATTTTTATTGTTCAAATAGGCTTAGAATGTCATGAAACGTCGAGATTTCAAGTTTGAGCGAAAAAAAAATTTATGTCTGTCGGTCTGTAACTTTTTTTGTGCGCACGTTTACTCTGGAACCGTTTGAGACATTGACTTGAAATTTGGTACACATATGTACTTTAACGAGATCTAGAACTAGATTATATTTTCATCTTGTTCCGTCGAAGGGCTGGGGGGTAAATTGGGGTAAATTTGGAGTAAATAGGTAAATCAAGCAGGTAAGCGTTCATAAAATTGATATTTAGTATAGACAAGAGAAGCTAAGGTCTCAAAAAAAATGTTGGCATTAGCCACCCCCATTACCACCCCTACCCCATTATTAAAGGGGATGAAAAAAAATGTGATTTAGTGTGTGTACAAGAACCAGAAACCTCAAAATATTTTTTTACTTTATCCACCCCCACACTCCCACCCCCTGTCACCACCCCTACCCCACTACCGATGTGGGGTATCGTTTTATGGGATTTTGGGGTAGAGGATTTCAAATATTATATTATTAAAGTTCCATAAACAATTATTTCCAGATACAAAATTTTTTCGTTGTGTGACTTGGATAGAAAATCCGGATGTGGAAGTAGTGATTCCTTGGGCAGCGGTTTTTAGTTTTCATAATTCTTTATATTTACAATTAAAGAATTCAAATAAAAATTTTGAAGCACTTATTTCAGAAGATTCTCCAATTGAAGTCACTTCTTTAAGACCAGTCAATAATCTAGGCCAAAAGAATAAGCAAAATTTAAAACGACCAGTTGAATTTTCAGAATTACAGCCACCTCCTAATTTGAACATTAATTACTTCCACATCCAGTGGAAGTATAGTAACGACAAAAAAATTTTGAAAATTTTTTATTGTTCAGATAGGCTTAGAATGTCATGAAACGTCGAGATTTCAAGTTTGAGCGAAAAAAAATTTCTGTCTGTCGGTCTGTAACTTTTTTTGTGCGCACCTTTACTCTGGAACCGTTTGAGATATTGACTTGAAATTTGGTACACATATGTACTTTAACGAGATCTAGAACTTATATTATATTTTCATCTTGTTCCGTCGAAGGGTTGGGGGGTAAATTGGGGTAAATTTGGGGAAAATTTGGGGAAAATAGGTAAATCTAGCAGGTAAGAGTCCATAAAATTGGTATTTAGTATATACAAGAGAAGCTAAGGTCCCAAAAAAAATTTTGGCATTGGCCACCCCCATTACCTCCCCCACCCCATTATTAAAGGGGATGAAAAAAAAAATGTGATTTAGTGTGTGTACGAGAACCAGAAACCTCAAAATATTTTTTTACTTTATCCATTAGATACAATACAAATACTAGACCGACGTTAAATAGTTAAAAAAAAAAATACTAAATAGTTATGCCGTAGATGGGCAGTCCACAGAAGATTTAGTAATGTCGATGTTAAATTTATATACGCCACATAATAGAAATACGCACTTTAATACCGATATTATTCGACGAGTTATTTCTGGTCCGGGAACTCCTGACTATACAGTAGATTCGCAGCAAGATGCTCAGGATTTTTTTTGCAATTTAATATATAAAATGTCATCAACTGTTAATCCCCAAATTAGGACTATTTTTGAATTTCAAAATATACAAACTTTAACTTGTACGTCTTGTAACCATGGGCGTAATAATCAAAATTCGGAATTTTGTATTTTTCCTAACTTTAGCGATCATATTGATAAAACGTCGGTATCTTTTTCATGCCTTTTGGAAACAGCTGATCAATTTTCCGCTAATTGTCAAAACTGTCACAATACCATAGATTTTTCAAAACAAAACTCTTACTTTGAACAGCTGTATTTCGATACTATTTGATCTACAGAGTCCGCTCTGGTATCAATTTGTAGCAAATTTAGTCTACTTTTAAAAAATACCAAATTATTTTTACCAAAAAAGTAGGCCTTAGGTGTCAAAGACAAAAACTGGAAAAAACAAAAATCTCGCAGTTTTTTGGATTTTTGACCAGATTTAACATTACTTTTTAATCCTATCCAACTAATCTAGGAAATAGCGTGCAAATTCGACGACGAGTGGTTACCGTCTGCCAGTCGGTAATCGAAGAGACCATATAAATACAAAATTTTTTTCTCTCTGGAACTTTTTGGTATGGTGGGGGGATGGGAGGGGGGGGGGCATTTATTTTTAAATCGAATGATTATCGATATCTGTCCGCATAGGTAGTTAGTATATGTACTTCACATATCCCAATTACGCTGGCAGACGAAAATTCCGAACGGCGCGCGCGCTAACCGGAAAAAGAAAAAAAATTTTTAGTTTATTTTTCCGGTTAGCGCGCGCGCCGTTCGGAATTTTCGTCTGCCAGCGTAATTGGGGTATGTGAAGTACATATACTAACTACCTGAGCAGATTTCGATAATCATTCGATTTAAAAATAAATGCCCCCCCTCCCTATCCCCCACCATACCAAAAAGTTCCAGAGAGAAAAAAAATTGTATTTATATGGTCTCTTTGATTACCGACTGGTAGACGGTAACCACTCGTCGTCGAATTTGCACGCTATTTCCTATACTAAACATATTAAAAAAGCATAAATACCTGATTTGATGTCAGGTAGGATGTATAATGTTACTGTATTATAGTAGAAATCTGAAAAAAAAAATTTATCCAGGTTTTAAAATTGATGAGCGAGGGGGAGATATGCTTAAACTATCAATGTATCGTCGAATACTATCGATACAGCCCCCCCCCGTATTGGGTACTGTGTTTAGAGGCCCGGGCTTCCAATGGGGGCCGCCAGATCTTGACATTTTTTTTCTCAAATTTCTCCTCCCCGCTCATCAATTATTAAGCGTGGGGGGGGGCGTTGGCTTCCAAAAGGCCCGTTGTGGGGGCCTGCCAGAGATTTTGGCAAAACATTTTATTTCAAATTTCTCCTCCCCTCCCCCCCCTCACTCATCAGTTATTAAGTGCGGGAGGAAGTTGGCCTTGGAGGGGCTCGTCAGAGATAATCCCCCCCCCCCCGCTCATCAATTATTAGGCCCGGGGGCCCGTGAGTGAATTTGGTACCGGGGCCCATGATTTGATGAGGGGGGCTTGTATCGATAAACGATCGATGTTTAACGTACTCTATAGTGTCGCGTTTCTATTGGGTATAAACTTATCTATTATATCGCAATGGAAAATTTGTATCTTAATGAATCTCATTAAAGTACAGGTAGGGAATGTCTAATAAACGAATTAAAGTATGGGAGTAGAAAAAAACACATATATTTCACTTTCAAGTTAATGATATTAGTATAATTATTTACGACATTAATCTACAGAAATTCTTCAGTTGATGTCTCTGTGGCCTCAACCAGTAAACCAAAGTCAATATCCGTCAAAGTAGCTTTAGCTGTTAATAAATCCAAAAATGTATCTAAAGGTGATAGTTGATCACTAGAAGGGAACGCTGTTAAACCTGAAAGATATAAAAGATCACGCATACAAAATATTGTACAGTAAAAAATAAAAGTTATACTATTAGCATTATCATCATTACCATTATTATCATGATTGTCAATATGATGAAAACCTAAGATACTCGACATGATGCTGATAATTGACACTTTCAACTTAAAAAAAAAATAGAACTTTGAAAACAAGATTCAAAAGTGTTTGAACAGATTAGAAGATTCTTGGCTCCATTAATTTTTAGTCAAAAACTTCAACTGCATATCATCAATTAATGCATGGAATCATTAATCATTTTGTGCAAGTGTACATACAGAATCCAGTTTGGGTAAAATTTTCTAAACCAGACTACTTATTAAGAAAACAAATAAATTTGTTTGATATAACTACTAAAATGTTGGTTACATAAATTGTGTAAATTTGGTACCTATGTTTTCTAAATAAATTAGAAAGCGAGATCTAAAAATGAAATTTACGAAAACATCATAGTATTATAATTGACTGGAAACTAAAATCATCATGACGCAGCATTGTGATCAGATGAGTAGGATCAGCTAATTATTAGTTTCTTTATATTCCTTGTGTATCAAGGTGTGACAATTAAGAACAGTAACATTAACATTTACCTCGAAAACCTTTAGTTTTTTGTATTCCATGAAGTCTTCCTGTGGGAGGGCCTGCAACACCTGACAAAATATTTAGTGCATGTTCCCTGGCTCTTAACATAAGACTCATTGGATGATTCCATTGATTAAGAAGTCTTTTTGCTCTTGATCTGGGTAATGAGGAAAGCAGGTTTAATTTATTTTGTATACCAGTTTTGCTGTTATCAGTATCTAAAAGTGCAAATATAATTAGTAGTATATTATCTTGCTATTATTTTTCCACGAAACATATAATCCAACTAAACTAAATTGAGACACACAAAGATCAGAAATCAGTGACAATGAGAAGTTTGTAATTTCATTTAAATTGCAATGAGTTATATCACTACAGAACCAACTTACATTCTGAGGCAGGTTCAGCAGGCAGATAAATATTCAAGATGTAATATGGGATAGTTAGTGTCTGTTTTTATACCCGGACACAAAAAAGAAGGGTGTTATTAGTTTAACGCCTATGTCTGTATGTTTGACAGTGGTTTTATATCTCTTCAACGGGAGATCCGATTGTGATGCGGTTTTCTCTATTTGAAAGAGTATTTTGTTAAGAAGGTATTTAGCAATGTCTCAACTCGGTAAACTTCAGGAAGATGCACATCATCAATAAAGAGTTAAGTATGCGTCGGTTTTTTAAAATTTGTAATTTAATCTTCAACGAGATTTGAATTGGTTGAAACTTATTGTACACTAAGATAGTATCATACCATGTACCGAGGAATTTTAAAAAACTCAACTATATGTTATACAGGGTGTTTGGTACATCGATATAAAGTTTTATGGGGGTGCTAGAGGAAGTCATTTGAAACCTCTATGATCGTATATACCATTATACAAAGTGTTACAGATTTCCAGATATCGGCCTTTTTGAATATTGCGACCAGCAAGGTTCCCAGACTTGACACCTCGGGACTTTCACGTCAGGGGACAAATGAAAGAACTTGTTTATGAAGTCGAAATAACTGACCGCGACCACCTCATTAGGAAAATTAATGAAGCAGGTGCAAGAATTAATGAAGAAATGAGATTAGGTGCCGCAATTACCGAAGTGAAAAGAAGGGCACGTGGGTGTATTAGAAACGGCAGCGCGCATTTTGAACGTCAAAAGTATTAAATTGTTCTTAATTGCATTTTTCTTTCATTAATTCTAAACATCATAATAGATCCAAACGCTGGTAGTTTCCTACCTAATAAAATTTTGCAATAAGCGATTATGCACCACTAGGAGAGAGACTAAGTGCATCATCTCGGAAGGCAGTTTCTACAGCCGGAGGAACGACGAGATCTACCCTGGAACTACTCTCCTTCGTGGAGAGCACTGGCCTTTTCTAGGGAATTTTAAATGTCGCGAAAATACAATGGGCCGATTGACCTGAGTACTGCGGATCTCAGGATCCGCCCACGTTTCTAATAATAATAAAATTTGACAATCTACAGAATATGTTTTTTATTGAATATAACGCCATTCCATCATACTCAATTGGAAAGGGGATACAACGAAGAAGTTTTTAAAGTCATTTGAATTTATTTCATGTGAGCTATTTTGTGATAACGTTCTTTAAATTTAAAATTTAATTTTTCAGAAATGCACCGAATTTCGATTTCTATGCAATTTTTTTTTTTTTCGAACTCTTTTTTGTATTGTTTTGAGGAAGTACCTATTGAATACTATAAAAACAATATTTAACCCAAATAAAACCTTCTAATATAATATAATATGATATGATAGATAGATAGACGTTTATTTGACTACTTTACATATACAAATACATTTGTAGCAAGTCATTACTTTGTTATTATCTATAGATAATATACATATAACATTAAAAATGAAGTGTAAAATTTATGACAAGTTTAAAAAACAGACATAAAATGTAAAAAACAAGGATAATATAATAAATAAAAAACTGCCTCACATAAGAGTCATGGGGGTAGTCATAAAATCTTCGATTGTGTAAAAACAAAATTTCAAAATATGGTTTCTAATGATGATTTTAAATTTCTGAAAATTTGGTTGTTTTATATTTTCAGGTAATTTGTTATATAAGTTCAAGTTTAATGACTTTTTAATTGATTTTGTTAAGCGACATTTAGGAGGTTTTAACAAATTAGCCGACCTCGTGTTGTAGTTATGTAGCTCAGATGGAGTTACGTACACATATTATTTTTATGAATCTCTAAAACAGAGTAGTAAATATATAGGCAAGGAATAGGCATTATACCATATTTAATAAACAATGTTTGAGAGTGTTCTCTGAAACCTGCTCTAGTTATAATTCTTATAGACTCTTTCTGTTGTCGAAATATTTTTACAGCGCTGGCGCTGCTCGAGTTCACCCAGAGTATAACCCTGTAGCTTATTTGAGAGTGGATTAATGAATAGTACACTGACAGCAAAGTGTGTAGTTGTAGAACAGTCCTTAATCTTCGCAAAAGAAATAAATAGCTTGATAGCTTATTGCTGAGTTGCTCAATATGATTGTTCCAACTTAAAGTATCATCAAGAACTATACCGAGTAAATTGACACTTTCTCCCTTCATTACGTCATATCTGGTAGAGAAAAATAGTTTTTGTGTTTTGTCACGATTTAGTTTGAGTGTTTGAGTAGCATTATACCAAAGTTCCGCTCGACTTTCAGATTCATCAATGGTATTTTGTAAACTATTAATATTCTTCGCACTAGCTGTGAGAGTTACATCATCAGCAAACATAACAATACTGCTAGGGGATAAGTAATAAAATAAATAATTTACATAAATTATGAAGAGTACAGATCCCTAAGGCACTCCATGTTTTACTGATCTAAAATAAGATGTCACGTTGTTTTGTGAGACGCATTGTTTCCTATTCTCCAGGTATGACTTTAACAGAGACAACGGTATACCTCTGACTCCGTAAAAACTAAGTTTTTCGATAATGAGAGTTTGAGAGACACAGTCGAAGGCCTTGCTAAGATCACAGAGCGTAATTGCATTATCTTTACCTTATTCAAGGCCTTCAACTATGTCACCAACAATTTTACAGATTGCATCTATTGTGGAACATGTTTGCCTAAAACCATATTGGCAAGCATGCAATAAGGAATATTTTTCAAAATATTTCGACAAACGATTTTTTAAAATAATTTCAATTATCTTGCCAAACACAGGGATAATCGAAATTGGTAGATAATTATCCGGGCTATTCGAGTCACCTTTCTTAAAAATAGGCACAATTCGAGCTACCTTAAGGATATCAGGAAAGTAACCTGACTATAACATTAATTTATTATCCGCGTTAATGGGGGAACTAAAAAAATCTATTGTTTCTTTAACAATGTTACTATTTAAATCGCAAATATCAAAACTATTTGAATTTTTCAGCGAATGTATTGCGTCTATAACCTCTAAAGTGGTAACAGGTTCAAGAAAAAAAGAAATATTAGGCGTCGTAAACATATTCTAAAAAGTTAGAAGCATTTACGTTATTTAAAGGTAGATTATTTATAATTTTATCTGCTACCGTTGAAAAAATCAACAAAGCTGTTAGGATCAACATTAGTATCAGTATTATTACTTTTCCGGCCACAATTACTTTCAAAATGTATTAATTTCCATCTATCCCTGGACTTATTATCAGAGTTATTTATAAATAAATCGTAAGCGGTTTTTTTTGGCTCCGATTATTTCATTTTTATATAAATTTTTATAAGTGATATAAGCAGCTTTATCATTAGGATCCCTTGTTGTACAATTAGACCTGTTTAATGGCTGTGTGTCTCTCATATTACGTAACTCGTTGTTAAACCACTAAACTGGTGCCTTCTCTCCCGAAAAACATTTTTTCAATGGAAAATGTTTATGTATTAGAGCCTTGTAGTTATTTATTAAGAAACTCGATAGAAAATTTAGATCGTAACTGAGATCGTTGAATATGTTCCAATTTATTTTTCCAAGAGAAAATTTTAAGTTTTCGATTCCCGCGGATGTGAATTTACGTTTCCATATTATCTTTAAGGTTGCGCAATTGTTACCTTTTACCAAAATATATTGACCATAATGGTCAGAAAGGCATGGTTCGATAATCCCCGTCTCAAAACAATAACCTTCTATGTTTGTCAACACATTGTCTATACAACTAGAGCAGGTTTCACTAGCCCTAGTGGTTTCTAAAATTGTTATTTCGAGCCCATATGATATGATATCATATATATCATGATATAATATGATATGATATGATATGATATGATATGATACGATACGATACGATACGATACGATACGATATGATGTATATGATATGATATGATATGATATGATATGATATGATATGATACGATACGATACGATACGATACGATACGATACGATACGATACGATACGATACGATACGATACGATACGATACGATACGATACGATACGATACGATACGATACGATACGATACGATACGATACGATACGATACGATACGATACGATACGATACGATACGATACGATACAATACGATACGATACGATACGATACGATACGATATGATATGATTTCCTAGAAACATATCTGTTTATATTTTTGACACATTTCAGAAATTCATAATATTTGTTATTTTGGAAGAAATGAAATATTTCCTAGAAAAATATCTGTTATATTTCTGACACATTTCAGAAATTCATAATATTTGTTATTTTGCAGAAATATTTCATATATATTGTTCCGTCGGTAAAATATATATGAAATCATGAATTCAAATGACATCGGTAACAATATGTCCATTCCCCGCGATTTTTAAAATGCCTTGATTGTAAAATTACAACTATTCTCGACTTAGATTCCGTCTGGAATACTGATTGCTTGGTTATTAATACGTAATTACTCGAAAACTAGACGTCAACGAATAACGTGGAGAATATAATAATATATATAAAGATCTGAAATATTGATATTTGTAAACTCTGCAAACCATAAAAACTATATGATCATCTCCATGCGGCAAGTTGTGGAATTACATTTATCGAAAAACACAGTATACAATCGTTTACGATTGATACGATTCTGCCTATTTGTTTTATAGCAACTAATTACTAATTATAATTACTGGAAATTTCAACTCCAAATCGAGATGTCAACATACCAGTATTGGTAGATTATTGCACAGAATACATCAATTTTAATTGATGACGTTTTAACGTCAAATTGTAGAAATCCATTTATTAAAATGAGAAACGAAAACATACGACCGATGACGATTCTAACATGGACAAATGTACTGAGAAGCTAGCCGCCACCAACATCAACACCATTTGCATTTTCCTATTGTTGCAGTTAAGTAAGTTTTATCTTTATGCCTCGAAGGACACTGTGTGCATCAAAAATTAAAAAAAAATAGTGTGGGTGTCGGGTCAGTTAATTATTATTAATACTTAAAGTGCTGTGGTTTTTGAAAGATACATTGTTTTTTCTGACGAGAAGAAGTTTAAAAAATATTCATTTGTGTTCTGTACATTCAATTTGTGATTGTTTTTGTGATTGTTTTTATGACTTTTTCAGCCCCTGGCGAAGGCTTAGTACCAGCATGAATAAAACATTCGAAACTTAGTATCGGCGTGGTTCATATCAGGCCCAGAAGCGGTTCATCAAATAGAAGACAAGATAATATACCTAATGGTTAACCACTTTTGAGGACAACTGCCAACTTGATTTTATGAAGCTGATATTTTATTCTATGGAGGAATAAGTTATACTTTTGTCATATATTTTTATATTTATATACTATGTTTTTTTTTTAGATATTTACAGTTTACAAATATTTAAAAGTGTTTCTAATACATGTTATTTTTGTATTTACTGGGTAATTTTATTTACTTGTAGACCGTTAAATGCCAAGGAAAGATTGATGGGACCGACAGCCCAGTGAAGATAAGTAAAGATGAAGACACTAGAAAGTTAAAAAGAAAATTGGTCGCTAAAAATTATGAAATAAAATTTTACGGTCGCCCAGTTAACTGAACCTTAATATTATTATTGAAGTCGCCTAAAAAAAATTTCAATTCATTATTTGTTTATTTTTACACCGGCTTCAATTTCGACATTAGGTAATAAAGATCAGTTAACTAGGTGATATTGAAATTTTATGTCTCATAACGTTTATAGCAGAGATGTGCCGAGGATACTCCATATTTGATAAAAGTCTGTAAAAGGCATGTAAATAATATAACTGTATGCACTTATTTGGTATCAATATGAAGCTTGCATCATCACGAATCAGATTTCACCATAAAATAGCTTATCAATATACCCAATGGAAAGTTAGAAGGAAAACTTCCTGGAAACTTTCCATTTTGAAAACTCCGAAAGTTTCAGGAAGTTTTCCTTCTAACTTTCCATGGGGTATATTGATAGCCTATTTTGTGGTGAAATCTGATTCATGATGATGCAAGCTTCATTTTGATACTAAATGAGTGCATACAATTATATTATTTACATGACTTTTACAGACTTTTATTAAATGTGGAAAGTTTTCTCGGCACATCTCTGGTTTATAGCGACCTTTCCTGAAGGAAATGTTTCTCTGAAACGTTTCTTGGGTAGGACATCTCTAGTATCCACAATATATCTGAAACGTTTCTGTGACAGTTCCAAGAACGTTTCATATTTTTCATTACATGCATTTTTTGAGATGTCGGAAACATTTTTGTAAATATTCATAAATATGTCGGGCACGTGTCTTTTGAAATGTTTCATTGAAACGTTTCTTAGGTAGGATATCTTGAGTTTTTGCAATGAGTCTAGAACGTTTCTGTCGTACTTCTAGAAACGTTTCATGTTTCAGTACACGCATTTCAGAAACATTTCCGGAACATAAAAATGTTTAGTGGGTGGTATATATTGGTCATGTTAAGTTCTGAATGACCCCCTCTATCGGCACTTAAAACTTTCTATCGATCTACCAAATACCCCTTATATACAGTGTGACCCATCTCGAGTAGACACACCTTCGTAGCTCAGTTATTGGTCATCCAATTTCAACCAAAGGATCGGTATCAAAAACCTTTACTATATCCTATTTGAGTAAAACAAAACTTATTTCAGTCATTGGCGTGCATTTTTATTAAGAAAAAAAAGGTTGATTTTTTTGAAGAGTAAATTGATTGGCATGCTATATCCAAAATTTGACTACCTTCTGATTTATGATTTTCGAATTACGGCCCTATAAAATTACATTTTTCAAATATTAAATAACTATAATAACTTGGAAACAAATTGTTTTATAAAAAAAGTCATTCTTCATTTTCTATTTAAATTCTATCATGGATGCTTTCAAATTTCATAGGCCAAGAATTTTCATTGAAAAATTACCAGCCATTTTGAACTAGTTAGTCCAATCAATGCCCAAAAAGGGATTGTAGAGAACATTTTGGAGGGGAGAATTTTTCTCTTCAGGGATGTGTTGGGAGTAGTCAGGAGGTAAACATACTAAAAGTCCCCGCCCCTAGCCCCGCCGCTTCAGGGGGGAGGGGGGTGGAAAGGTTCCTCTTTTCGATTCTTCGCTTATAACTCGGACACGATGCGTCGTATGGGAAAAGGCAATCTGTGCAAAATTAAACGTAATTAAATTTCCTACAAGAAGAAGAATTATATTCATTTTCTTCCTAAGTGTTATATTTTACGAGATATTCGCCAGCGAAAATCGATAATTAATAAAAAAAAAATCAATTGTGTACCTTGAATATTTCTATCAAAGCGGTTTACCGTGGTCTGCTAATAAATCACAGTCACAAAACAATCCTTATTTTACAACACTCGACGTATTTACTAACGTAATATTTTGTCGAAGTCTAGACATTTCCTTAAATATACAGTGTGACTCACTTAAAATGAAGATACACTTATAACTTTTTCATTTTGCTTCCGATTTGAATCAAATTTTACTTAAGTATAGAATAAATTAGGATCTACTTATGACCAGAAAATCATTCACCTGCTATAAAGGCAAAGCCACCTGCGGTACCAAAATATGCTGAAAAAAATAAAACATTTTGAATGTTAGAAATTCTAAAAAATGCATCCAATCGGCGCCACAAACGTACATACACCAAAATTTGATTTGATTATTGATGGGGGATATTTCATACATAAGCTCATCTGGCAAAGGGGGTCCTCAGCTTCCGCAATTTGTGGTGGCTACGTAAAATTCATCGTTCGTAAGATTAAAAATCAATATGATTTTTAATCTTTTTCCTCATATTTTGGTACCGCAGGTAGCTTTGCCTTTATAGCAGGTGAATGATTTTCTGGTCATAAGTAGATCCTAATTTGTTCTATACTTGAGTAAAATTTGATTCAAATCGGAAACAAAATGAAAAAGTTATAAAGGTATCTTCATTTTAAGTGAGTCACACTGTATATTTAAGGAAATGCCTAGACTTCGACAAAATATTACGTTAGTAAATACGTCGGATGTTGTAAAATAAAGATTGTTTTGTGACTGTGATTTATTAGCAGACCACGGTAAACCGCTTTGATAGAAATATTCAAGGTACACAATTGATTTTTTTTTATTAATTATCAATTTTCGCTGGCGAATATCTCGTAAAATATAACACATAGGAAGAAAATGAATATAAACATTCTTGTGGGAAATTTAATTACGTTTAATTTTGCATAGATTACCTTTTTTCGTACGACGCATCGTTTCCGAGTTATAAGCGTAGAATCGAAAAAAGGAACCTTTCCACCCCCCTCTTCTACTGAAGCGGCGGGGCTAGGGGCGGGGACTTTTAGTATGTTTACCTCCTGACTACCCCCAACACATTCCTGAAGAGAAAAATTCTCCCCTCCAAAATGTTCTCTACAACTCTTTCATTGACTGGACTAAGTCCTATAAATTATTCGTGCATTAAGAATTACCGAATTTGAAAGTCTCGATAACAGTGGGTGGTAGTAAAAGTGATTTTAAATTGAAAATAAGGAATGGCGTTTTTTCCTAAAACAATTCGTTTCAAAGTTATTCATTATTTAATATTTAATATTTTTGGTAATTTTTCAATGAAAATTTTTGGCTTACAAATTTTGAAAGTATCGCTGAGATTGGTAAATAGAAAATGAAGAATGACTTTTTTTATAAAACAATGCGTTTTCAAGTTATAATTCATTATTTAATATTTGAAAAATGTAATTTTATGGGGCCGTAATTCGAAAAACATAAATCAGGTCTTTAAATTTTGGATATAGAGCAAGAAAATGAAATGAAAATTCTTGGTCTATGAAACTTGAAAGCATCGATGATAGAATTTGAATAGGAAATGAAGAATGACTTTTTTTTTATAAAACAATCCGTTTTCAAGTTATTAATTACACGGGTTTACAAAAAAAAAAGTCCGACCAATGGGATTCCATTACCGAAGGTTCTTAACGTGCTTAACACGATGTCGTAGTCCGTTTTCCGTCGTCGCGTCAGGATTTTTCGAGAAAACTTAACCTAAAAGTGCTAAAAATACCTTTTTCGCCTTCGTTCATACACTCAATATTTTGGTCTGAATTTTGTTACTCGCTGATCACGAATCTGAAGTCAGAATTTGATAATTTCTAAATTCAAGATGGCGGATGCTAAAATCCAGACACTCATCAAAATTTGAAGATTATGGCCCAATACTTATTACTCGGAGGTTTTTGGGGTCGCTGATTACGATGCTGATATACAAATTTATCCATTATCAAATCCAAGATGGTGGATTCAATATATGGCGGATGCTAAAATCCAGAAATGTATCAAATGTTGAAGATTATGGACCAAAAATTGTTACTTGAGGATCACGGTGATCACGAATATGAAGTCAGAATTTGAAAATCCAAAATGGCTGATCCAATATAGCGGACCCTTCTGAGGGTAGACATTTGTAGACATTTTTAAAGCCTTTAAACATGCATACAGAGTGATTTATAAAAAAAAAATTTCAAAAAATTGTTAAGAAAAGAAACTTAATTTCTTTGAATATTTTTTTACCTGCCCTGTACATGAACTGCGTTAATGCTTTCTTATAATTAGCTTTAATTTATGTTATTACGTAATATTCGAAATTAAAAATACTCTTTCCGATTCCAAACTGACTTTTTTTTAAATAACTTTAAAAGGAATGTAAATAATAATTTCACAGTGTTATTTTAATAACACAGTTCATGTACAGGGTGAGGTAAAAAAAATATTCAAAGAAATTAAGTTTCTTTTCTTAACAATCTTTTCATTTTTTTTTAAATCACCCTGTATGCATATTTAAAGGCTTTAAAAATGTCTATAATTTGATGTGCCCAACATGGTCATCGCTTCAAGAATAAAAAAGTTACAAGTCTAGGGAGTTTTAAGTGGCGCACCCTGTATAATAATACTAATCTCAACCCTATTTTCTATCCTATTTTAATTTTTTCTCGCAGTAAGAAGTTTGATACTGTTATAAAAAAAAGTAGGCCTCAGAAGGGTCCGCCATATTTGATCCGCCATTTAAATTTGAAAATTATCAAATTCTGAGTTTAGATTCGTGATCAGCGATCCAAAAAACCGTCGAGTAATAAGTTTTGGGCCACAATATTCAAATTTTGATGAATTTCTGGATTTTAACATCAGCCATATTGGATCTGCCATCTTGGATTTAGAAATTTTCAAATTCAGGCCAAAATATTGAGTACATGAACGAGCGCCAAAAAGGTATTTTTAGCACTTTTAGGTTATTCTCGAAATCCTAATGTGATGGCGCAAAACGGACTACGGCATAGTGTTCAGCACGTCAAAAAGCTTCGAGTACGGTAATGGAATCCCATTGGTCGGACATTTTTTTTTGTAAACCTGTCTTATTTAATATTTGAAAAAAAAATGTAAATTTATGGAACCGTAATTCGAAAAGCATAAATTAGAAGGTCGTTAAATTTTGGATATAGGGATTCTAAAGCAGGCCAATCAATAAAATCGCATTAGTAGGTATACTTTTAGAGGGCAGAATATTGCCACTTGCAGACTGCAGTTTCGAGCTATTGGCTCTCGTAAGTACAAGGTCTGAGATGGCTGGGATGAGTCACTTGTTCACTCTTGGTACATGACGAGATTTATAAAACCACGACATGCAACAAAAATGGCAGGCTCCATCTAGCGGCCGATGTCCATTACAATCGAAACAGCAGTAGCCCTGACATGGGCACAGTTAATAGGTATGCTTTTAGAAGGCAGAAATTTACTAGTGAAATATTTTCCTTAAATATTTAAGGAAACGTATAGAGGAGTTTGGCAAAAATATTTCACTAGTAAATATTCTGCCTTCTAAAAGTATACCTACTAACTGTGCCCATGTCAGGCTACTGCTGTTTCGATTGTAATGGACATCGGCCGCTAGATGGAGCCTGCCATTTTTGTTGCATGTCGTGGTTTTATAAATCTCTCATGTACCAAGAGTGAACAAGTGCCTCGTTCCTGCCATCTCACACCTATATTGTACTGACAAGAGCCAATAGCTCGAAACTACAGTCTGCAAGTGGTGTGGAGTGGCTGTCGCGAGAGCTCCTTTGATTAGGAATAAGTCTTTCGGCTGGTGTCTGATGCAATCGAAACTTTAGCGTTTTGTGTCAATACACAGTTATTGCACGCGGCCAGGGTAATTCAGTGCTCGGTGCGGGGCATTGGTCAAGAGAATAGCTTGGTTGCAGTCTGGTTTTTTATTCCTAATATATTTGAGGAAACGTATAGAGGAGTTTGACAAAAATATTTCACTAGTAAATATTGCATTAGTTTTTCAATAAAAAAAAAGTCTAATGTGACTTCTCGAAAAACCGACCCTTTTATCTTAATGAAAATGCACGACAATGACTGAAATAAGTTTTGTCTTACTCAAAAAGGATATATAGTAAAGGTCTTTGATACCGATCCAAATTTGGTTGAAATTGGATGACCAATAACTGAGCTACAAAGGTGTGTCCACTTGAGATTGGTCACACAGTATAAAAGTCTATACATATGAAAGTGTTGAAGCTTACCTACATAACATAGTTTGTACTTAGTATGTACTTGTACATACTAAGTACAAACTGTGTTATGTGGGTATTGCACAGTCATTCACTTTTCAACAACGGCAAAATACATATTATGACAATAAACGTTCAATAAGGGGGTCTAGAGAGAAATGCCGATATCACAATTTTTTACTCTTATATAGGTAAAATAGGTTTTATTTTAATTTCAGAGCAAAATGCGTTTTTTTTTTTGATTATGCATACAAAAATATGAAGATGTATAAGATTCATAAACTGCAATATACTGGGTGTATGTTAGGTTCAAACCAACTTTATTTAAGTTGGATGATATATCAATGTTATCCTAAAATTTGGAACATGGTGTTTTTAATAATATTATTATGTTGTGAGAGTTTGTAGGCCTCTGGTTATGACCATGTATTACAAATATGGCCCAATTTCAATATGGATTATTGTACTATGCTGTTTTACATATGTTCCAAATTGTAATTAAATATTTTAATTCTAACAGAAGTTATCGTGTTTACAAGAAACGGTATACATACACATTCATATACATGCACACTCACACTTACAGACACAAAGACATTTTTTATTCGATATTTGAGTTCAGTCTGCTATGAAACGGATATCTGTACAAAAAATTTGTTTCCACGATGATTATTAAAAAATTTTTTCAATTTATAATAAATTTATAATAAAGTTGGAATACAGTTAAAAGATATACAATTCATTACTGAACCATAACAGATACGAAAAAGTTCGGGGACTTTTGGTATGATTACCTCCTAAATAGTCCAAGCACAGTCCTCAAGTCAAAAATTGTGATCTCGGCATTTACCTCTAGAAACCATTGATTGACAGGACTATATAGGCTGCTTTTAAAAAAGTATTTTCTGCATATTAACACCTCCGGTTTAATCTGCAGTGACTCTATCTGTCTCATTTTAAGTGGAATCCTGCCCATTATGAAATCGTAATTATTTCGTAAGTAATTCATTTCTTCATTTCCTTTTGTTTAATTTTTTTCCATATATATACTTTTTTACATTTTGAACTCTCCTAACTCACTATAAAAATAATGTGTTTCGCATACTTAGAAGATTTCTGTTTTGGACAAACAAGCTTTGAAAAAGGAAACAGTGAGATGTCGGTGAAATACAATATTTTTATTCTTATTTACAGAGTGTTTCTAAAATAGGGTCCCAAAATTTTACAGCCTGTAGGATTCTTCAAGATAAGTCAAAAAGTCCTTATAAATACCTGACATAAGACGTACTTAGAAGCTTAAAGGGTTTAGACGAAATCTGTTTTTTTCTATTATTTGAAGAACGGTAGAAATAGACAAAATTTTGATGATATACCTACTTAGTTTTTCATGCTGAATAGGACGCGCTCATTTTTTGTTATTAAAATCATGGGCGTCGCTTTTAGGGGGACGGGAACAACTTTGTTAATAATATTATCAAGAGGATTTTCTTCTAACCTTCTATCAAATTCCCAGATTTTTCCTTAATTTCAGAAAAAATTCAAAAACGAAAATTTTCTGAAAGTCATTGTGTAGTTTCCTCTATTAGTTGGGGATCTACAGTCTCGAAATCAATAAAGAGGAGGTCGACTAAAGGGTATACAAAAACAAAAAACAGATTCTTACGTGAAATTGTCTGCCACATTCGAATTTCGATTTCTGAATTACAAAATTTAAGAAAAAGTCAACGCTGTGAAAAGCATGAAAATAAATATTTTTTATTTCTCACTCACTATCTCGTGAGCTGTTAGAGATATTGTTCTTAAATTTTATGAATATGTTCCTCTGGTATTGTTCTTGTTTCTTGTGTGCAGCAAAATCAGCGGCGGCTGGTGAAATTTCAATATTTTTTTTCTCGTCTGTGGCGCATGGGACCCATACGAAATTTGGGAAATAACATCTAGAGAAGCACTTCTCTAATGACCCCTAAAAAATTTTGAAAAAGCAGTTTGCGAAAAAATTTTTGAAAATTTGCTAGCCTCCCCTGGGTCTAGGGAACCCTGTTTACTTTTATTTTTTTTTGTCATATGCATTTGACTTTTCATAAAAATGCATCGACAGATTTTAGAGTTTGTGAAAATATTTTCATTACTAACTGAAATACAATGAACTGAAATTTTGTAATTTACAATTTAACAAATTACAATATTTCAATTCGTTGTATCTCAGTTAGTAATGAAAATATTTTCACAAACTCCAAAATCTGTCGATGCATTTTTATGAAAAGTCAAATGCATATGACAAAAAAAAATAAAAGTAAACAGGGGTCCCTAGACCCAGGGGAGGCTAGCGAATTTTCAAAAATTTTTTCGCAAACTGCTTTTTCAAAATTTTTTAGGGGTCATTAGAGAAGTGCTTCTCTAGATGTTATTTCCCAAGTTTCGTATGGGTCCCATGCGCCACAGACGAGAAAAAAAATATTGAAATTTCACCAGCCGCCACTGAGCAAAATCCTTACCGTGTCATTTCTTTATAAGAAATGTATAAACTAGTATCTACAAGTAAAAAAAATACGAAAAAGCGTTGTAAAACATAGTAAGTATGAAACTTTTTATTATTAAAGATAGGTACAGCGACAAAAAGTGAAGTTTACAAGTCAAGGAAGTTTTTAGATTCGATATTGTTTTGTTGCTGTTTAGTTTAACTGCAAAAGAATAGTTGACCCCTTCCTTTAAAATGCAAACTAGCGAGTGCTAAATTCCCTACCATATGGTACAGGTTTTAAGACGGACACTGTATATAGATGTCAAAAAAACTGTTTCTTTGCTATAAAAGCGTGTAGAAGTTATTTTCCAGTAATACATTGGGTAATTCCTCAGATTAAACAATCTGGGTAATTCCATCATTGTGTAGTTTCCTTGGATTTAGAAAAACAAGATAAACTATTACATTTACCTGCCATTATTATTTTCATTACGTCCACTTGTAATTCGAATACATTTCTATTCACATACTGTAAGAACATGTCAAAACTTAGTGATTTATATCCTAAAAAGGTAAAAAAGGACGTAAATCCTTGTGGCAATGGAAAAGCAATCGACTCTATTGCTAAATAGTACTTTTCCAAAATGGTAAATAGAACAAATCGTCTTTCGTCTGCTAGTTGATTTCTGAAAAGTGCATGTAAATATTAAGACATAATTAAATATCGAAACATACATATAAACAAAGCCCTTATCAAGTTCCCATTTGGGTTCATAAGTAGCGGCCTTGCAGAGTAGTTGACACAGTTGTCTGGACTGATCCAGTTGAGCTGTGATATATCTTGTTGCAACAGCATGAACATGCATAGGAGTTTGAGATTGCCATTGAAATCTATTCATCTTATTTTCCGTACTCTGTTTTAATAGATGCATACTTAGTTCTCTTAGATTCTAAAAAGATATAAACATGCAAATAAATTAAAATACATGTAATATATAGGGTGTTCCATTTGAAAAAAATGAGAAAAGTCAATTTAAAAAGTTCTTAATTGAAAAATAATTTTCGACCACCCTGTACATTTTTAGAAAGTAAAAATGATTCAAAAACATTAATTAGATGTCTCGTAACTAGCATTCACATATAAGTTTTTATTAAAACCCGTATTCGTGACTTTGGTGATTTTTTCAATATGCAGCTGCAGATGGCATTATTTCAACAAAAAAATTAATACATCCAAGTGGTTGGGAGATAGTCAATAATAATATAGGAATGAATGGAGTCTAGAAAGAGGCTTCAAAAAATACACTGATATATATATATATATATATATATATATATATATATATATATATATATATATATATATATATATACATATATATATATATACACTGATATATATATATATATATATATATATATATATATATATATATATATATATATATATATATATATATATATCACTCCATTTAAAAAAAAGGCACTTGATCCTGTAATTTCGTCTTGGGTCTAATTTCCGGTTATAGACTTTTTCATCTAGTTTACTTGTATTTTTTTTTAATTTCAAGCTATCGTAGAACTTAAGATATAGAAGTCCGACACATTATTGCCCCACCCTGTATAATGGATGCCAACTTAGTAGGTGAAACACGCAATGAGTATAGTGTTTAATTTGGTGTTTGTGAAAACCATTTCAAAAAAAGTGTCACAGCAAATCCTCTTCAAGTCACATAAATATTTACATTATTTTTAAACCTGATTGAAATTTGAGTCAGAACTTACCACTGATATTATATGTTCTTGCTTACTAGCTGTACAGCTATCTACCTCAAAAAATGGCAATGAGTCCACTTGACTTCTTTTGCCACACTGATTGCTAAGAAAATCATTTAATGCGGATGACGCACCACCACTTGGCGACATCGGGGTACTAGATCTAGATAATACCTCTGGCTAAAATAGAAAATTATTTAGTATCTTGGTAGGTAATTGTTCTATATTATGCTTGCAAATTTTAAAGCAACTGAAGAACACGTTGTTGGCTCGCTTCCTGCAAAACACTGCAGCACAGAAAAAGTGATTCAGATTTTATTTGACAAATTTTAAGGGGATATACAAAGACAGTCATGCAGAGAAATGAAAAAGAAAACTAAAATCATTTCAAAATATTTCCTTTCACGCCACTGATATCTGGCAAACTGCATTGAAATAAAACCGTATAGAAAAAACCGCTGCCCAAGGAATCACTTACTTCCACATCCAGATTTTTTATTTAAGTCACTCACAACGAAAAAATTTTGTATGTGGAAATAATTGTTTATGGAACTTTAATAATATAATATTTGAAATCCTCTACCCCAAAAACCCATAAAACGATACCCCACATCGGTAGCGGGGTGGGGGTGCTGATAGGGGGTGGTAGTGGAGGTGGATGAAATAAAAAAACATTTTGAGGTTTCTGGTTCTTGTACACACCCTAAATCACAATTTTTTTTCATCCCCTTTAATAATGGGGTGGGGGTGGTAATGGGGGTGGCTAATTCCAAAATATTTTTTGAGACCTCAGCTTCTATTGTATATACTAAATACCAATTTTATGGGCTCTTACCTGCTTGATTTACCTATTTTCCCCAAATTTACCCCCCAATCCTTCGACGGAACAAGATGAAAATATAATCTAGTTCTAGATCTCGTTAAAGTACATATGTGTACCAAATTTCAAGTCAATATCTCAAACGGTTCCAGAGTAAACGTGCGCACAAAAAAAGTTACAGACAGACCGACAGATCGACATTTCGTGACATTCTAAGCCTATTTGAACAATAAAAATTTTTTTAAATTTTTTTGTCGTTACTATACTTCCACTGAACGTGGAAGTAATTGCATAAACAGAACCGATAGAGGCAAGGTTAATGACAACAACCTGACCTAACTACAATCCTCGCGTTCAATTATACCATTTGGTGGCGTTAATTCCATTTTTTAGGGCACTGGCGGTCCTAAGGTGGGGGGGGGGCATGGCCCCCATGGCCCCCCAGAGCTCTGATCATGATAACAACTTATGAATACAAATACCAAAAATTCCAATTCCTTTTGTTAAATAAGAGAAAAGCAATTAAATAAATATTTTTTTGTTACCAAATTTAAATAAAAGCACTTTTTTAGGATTCAGGAAAAAGTAGAGAAAATTATTGATCACTAACCGAAAATGAAAATCTGTCTATTAAAATATCAATATTTCCAAAAAATACAGCTGTCGATTTGGCTGAAAATTTGGTATGTTATAGTCCATAACTTCCTGATCAAAAGTGCTTATGGCCACAAAGCCCAAAATGTCCTAAATTTCGAGATATTGAAGGTCAAAAGTCGTATGAGCTATCACTTATTATAGCTACTAAGTCACCTTCAGGTGCCTCTTTGACCCTAGAAATATTACTCTGGTATAAAACTTGAACAGATCTATGAGCTTGGCCCATGGATCATGCCCCGTCAAAAAATCCTATTTCAAACTTTTACCCATAAAAAATGTATAATTATCTATAAGTTTGAAAAAGTTTGAAATGATTTCTATAAGTTTGGAATAGGATTTTTTGACAGGGTGGCCAAAGTTACTTAAAGTGCCACACCAACCATAGTAATATTTATCTGACAGTTTTTTTTAGCTTGACTCTTGACCCATGACTAAAGGGTCAAGGTCGAAGGTCACTGTGTCATGATCAACGACACCTTCTTACTCCAATTTGACTTTCGCCAGTCGCCATCGCTATAATAGGTGATAGCTCATACGACCTTTGACCACAAATATCTCGAATATCTCGAAATTTGGGACATTTTAGGCTTTGTGGCCATAAGCACTTTTGATCAGAAAATTATGGACTATAACATACCAAATTTTCAGCCAAATCGACAGCTGTATGAAATCCCATGTATTGTGTGCATGGTCCTTTATTAAAGTTTATTTATGTTTACTGCTCTGTGTAAATATTTAGTTGAATACTTAGATAGGGGCCATCCATAAATGACGTCACGCTCCAGAGGAGGAGGGGGGTCTGTAATTACGTGACTAAGTGTGATAAGGGGGGGGTTCTGACTCAGTGTGACGTAACGAATGGTGAACGAATCAAGAAAAGAAAACTATTGTATAAAAAACACTGTTTATTGGCACTCTACATCTCTCAATTTGACAGCCCTGTTAAATGTCGATACTAATTTAAAATAGACATCCCACATCGTCAGGTAAAGCGGCGCTATGCGACGGTCACAAATAATGTGGTTACAAATGTTTTAGTATAATGAATATTTCGTGAATAATAAATAACGGAATCGAAAAATACATAAGGAGAGGGGAGGTCTCTATAAGCGTGACGTAATTTTTTGGAGGGGTCTAACTCAGCGTGATAAAACGTACATATTTTTTAAAAGGATATAACTATTATGATTACATTTTCAAAAATTAAAAAGATAAAATAGAAGTTATATAGTTTTATACTTTGCTACATTTCATATTACAATACTACTCGAATTTTCAGAAGAAAAATCATACCTATTAAATTTTAAGGGGTTAAAAAATTTTGGTACATATTTTAATAAGGATGCCCCCCCCCCCCCCAGAAACAAGGTGTAGGACCGCCCTTGTTTTAAAGTGCGCATCTCCTTAAACTTTTTTGGAGAGGATCTGAACCATCTTGAATAATGCAAAGGATGTTCCAGTTAATACGTTACTCTCGATTTTCTCGGTAATTCCAAAGACACCTGTATGGTTCATAGGTCATTCTAGCGTAGCTAAAAAACAAACAATTGAGCATCAAAGAAAAAACTTATAGCCAAAAAACCAATTTCTTAAAAACATTGAAAATGGTGGACTTTTTTTTAAATTTCTTATTAAAGGAATATAAAAATGCATGTAAATTAAAAAAATTAACCATATATGCCTAACCTAAATAATAATAAGGTTTCTGATATGGACCGCCATTTTGCTGACAACATTTTAAAAGTATTTTCTTTTTCTTGCTCACGCTTAATAATTATTGGTTGTTATTAATTCTTCTAATTTCTACCAAAATTCTTCGTTGCATTTCTGCAATATCGTCCGGGTGATTTGTATAAACATTTTTTAAAAATTTCTCATAGAAAAAATTTCATTGGCGTTAAATCGGGACCCCGTGCTGGCTTTGCAGTTGTTTTATTTCTCGATATCCTCGTCCCTTATCTATTGTTGAGAAAGTTTATAATTTCTATATTTTTATGGTATGGTGCTTTATCTTGCTACCAAATTAGTTTTCTATTTCTATTTCCAATGGTATAAGTGTTTCCAAAATTCTTCAATGTTCTGTTGCAAATAACAGTAATAAATGTTTGAATTTATTTTGTTTCTAGAATGAATAGGACTGATAATTCTGTCTCCAACTATAACACACCAAACACCCACTGTATTTCGCCCTTGCTTTTTAATTTGTACAATTTCACGAGGATTCTGTGTGACCCATACATCATACATGCGTGTTTTTGTGGTTGTAGATCCCGGCAACTGTGAAAAATGCATCATCCGTCCAAAGTACACTTTCCAAGAGAGAATTGTTTATAACATTTTCGATGCCTCAAGTCTTCATTCTACAAAAATTGCACTAGTAACCATTTGAAAGGAATTATTTATTTGCTTTGAAGATTCGTTGAATGACGCTCCTTGGTATTCCCGAATCCCTGGTTGAAGAATGTATTAAATGTTGAGGATTATTTTGAAAATAATCTATTAATAAAATTTGTTAATTGTTTACTTCTCGTTGGCTCTTAGCATTTTTTTCTATACAAATTCTGTGCATTGAAATTGTCGATAAAGTCTGCAACATAACATCCTTGTTGGTACAGGTTTGCCAATATATTCTCCACTAAGGGGATGAGGTATGGCCATCGGCTTAAATTAAGGCACTCGATCAGTTAAACAAGCAACGCCCTGCATTTGGATGGGTGATCATGATCAAATATCTCATCTAACAGTCGGTACGATATTAACTAAGAAAATCTCGGGTAGTTAACGTGATAAGTAAGGTGGGGATGACTCCTGTAGCTATCTACGTGACAACCCCCGGGCCGTTGAATCACTAGTGAAGCGGTGGGATGATAAAATTGGTAGCCGAGTTCATGCTAAATTGTAGATCCCTAGGCGCAAATGGCTTATTGTGGTTTAGTTACATCATTTTTAAAGAAAAACATTTAATATTAAACAATTTTTTGATAAACTTAGATGGTTTGAGCATGAACTGCAAACACTAATTTCGTATCATTTTGACATCTACCCACTAGGATTTTACCACATAATTGACATTTGTAAAATAAGACGCCTGAATCAAGGACAACTGAGATGTGAATTAGAATATTAGGATTAGGTGTAAAGTACTTAGACCTCCGATTAAAGAACTGACCTCCGATTAAAGAATATAAGTTCTTTAATCGGAGACTTAGACCCATCTGAAAAGTTGATTCATAATTATGTCGAAAACTTAGATAGATATTAGATATTCGGAAAGAGAATATTACACAATTATGACTTTCGATTAAACCGGAAGTGACATTTAAAATCTACATGCATTTTTTACTTCCTCTTAATAGTCAATTCAGAAAATAAAAAATCAGTCATTTTCAATTTTTCTAGAAAATTGGTTTCTCAGCCATAACTGTTTTTTATGCTTAATTGTTTATTTCTTAGTGGCATTGGATTCCTTGAAAACACTACATCAGAATAATATTTGAACTATAAATTTATCTCAAAAACTACCAAGAAAGGCGAACATAACGCATTAAATGAGACATCGCATACCTAGATAATATAGCAAAGATAATTCCACCTTTCTGCAATTCATTCATTGTGTTAAATGAATTATGACTGAATTATAGGTTAGTTGCTTCTAAAATAGCATGTTTGTGTTTTTAAAACTTTACTTTAAAACCAACCTGATAGCAGACCAATGATACAGTCAACTTTTCCACAACCTGACTGGGTTTAAATCTTTGTACCCCTTTTGATACTTTAGCTAGTTGGTCCCATAACTTAACCCAAATATCACTTCTATAAGGAACGATCCTTTGTTGGGGAGACAATAACATCATTGAAGCATTCCATAAGACATCTTGAGACAAACAAATCATATTATTATCCAATTCTACTTCTATGTCGCACCCTATACGTAATGACGTAACAGGTAGTAAGTTGACTAATTTATTAGCATCAGATGGCAAATTTCTTTTAACAGAAGCATAGGATGTGCCTATCAAATATTCCTTTAGCATCTGTGGAAACCCTAATGTAAATGGTCTCTCAGCTTGCCACGAAATTAACTGAAATTAAAGTTTATAAATTTATCAAAAGTACATTGTTTGGTTTCTTAGTGCAGTTTTTATCTGACATTAAGAATTGCTAACACTATAGATTTGATTTATATCTGCAGATAATACTTCTCTTTCATTTTCTAATCTAATTGGCGTGGATAGTAAATCATTACCTATTAAATTAGTTAAACATAACATACCTCAGACGCAACGTCAATATCTTCGGAATGCAGAATAAGATAATGAAGTATCGACAATTTATTCTCCAGAAGTGTTTCACTCTTAAATGTTTCTATAAGCAGAGAAGTCGATATATTTATATCTATTAAATCCAACGTTGCTAAATTAACCACATATCCTAATTCCACGGATACAATGGGTGCCAAACAAAGAAGATGCGTTTCAACATCTGATACTATTGGTTTCGTTGTAATGTGGCAATACGGCTCATGCATTAATCCTATGTCTAAGAGGTGGGTACAAACTTCTGGAATTAAAATTACCAGATGGTCTCCTAAAATAGATAGATTTAGCAAAGCATATAGGTATATCAAGCGTACTAAATCTTACTGTTTAATGTAAATAATGGCCTAATTTTCTTTGCTCTATTCCATGGTATTTCTGGGATAACGCAATGTATTACACAACTATGATGCAAAACTGTTACCGAATATGCAAAATGCACAGGACTTGTATCTTCATCATTTAAGTCAACAACGGGCTGTATAGGCTACAATATAATAAAATATTTCATTCCATTTCATATGTCATAATATCAGTGAGTCATAGCTAAGAGAGACCATCTACAATAAATTTGTGTACGATTTATTCAGAAACTCTAGATATGTCAACAATATTTTGAAACGAGGCACATTTTACTTCACCTTTCTAGCCCACACAGCTTCTAAAATATTCAAATGGCGAGAAAGATCAGATGGTATGGTATATCTTGAAAGGCTCTAACTACACTTAATTTTTCTGTGAATATTACCATTTTTCGAGTTTGGAAAAGGTGATAATAATACAAAGAAACTTTTTAAATGAGTTTATTGCGTCTTCAAAGTCGTCTAGGGGCGAGCGTAGAGGCGACTTCAATGTGAATATCAGTCGATATTCCGTTGACGCAACGTCGAGCGCGGTTAGTACTTGGATGGGTGACCCACCTATCTTGGGAAATACAGCGTTCTCGTCCCACCTTCTAGCGGCTTGTATATCAGTGTATACGCGGAAGTTACGTAATTTCAGACGAGGATTACGTAGTGGATATACCATCCTTCGGAGGGGATGTAAAGCAGGCGGTCCCTTGTCTATTAAATGTTAGGCAAGTAAAAGATCCCTACTCTTCTTAAGGGAAGAGGTTCGGCAAAATTTGCAGGTTGGGGGTAGCTCGTCTCCTGGCGTCGGTGATAGGCCCTGATAGCGGAAATAGGTCGACGTTAAATAGTTAAAAAGACAAAAAAATCGTCTCCTTACAGTATCGTACAGTTGAATTCAGAAATATTTTCGTCTATTACTAAACCGTTATGTAGGTCAGTGAACATTTCCGAACAGTTCTTGCACGTAAATCTTCACGAGTTTGATTGAATATACTTATTTAAGTCGATTGCATGAAGCAAACTTTGCTTTGGTGAAGATCAGAAATACTAATTCCGACAAATGTAAAGTTGGCACAAGTCTGTGTTCTATCAACAATCCTCTCTAACATCTGCAGTGAACAAGTGATGTGAAAATCTTGGAGGATTAAAAGGCTAGGGCAGCTATAGTTGGAGCTAATATTTCTAATTTGATATTTGCAAATGATATCATCTTAGTTGCCTTAAATGAGAATGAGCTCATACACTTGTCGGACAACCTTCAAACATTAAATTCTGAGTACGATTTAATTGTAAATTACAACAATAGTAGAATTACGATTGTAAATCGAGCAAATGAGAACCTTAAAACGTTAAGGATGGGATTGTGAGATAGTAAACAAGATGATATATATTATCTAAATGTTGGTTGTGGCATCTTCTTATTTTTTCTGTTTTTCTTATTGGGATGCTCTGTGTGGCAGTTCACTTGCCTATTTCTTAAGATTTCGACATAAGCAAGGAATTACAAAAATGTTAACATTTAAATAAATCTTTTTAAATCTGATTCGATCGACGTGATAATTGTTTCGACTTGATCAATAATTGGAAAATTATCATAACCTTTATTTGGATTCAAATTTAATTATGATATGGTACACAGATAATTTTATTGAGTCATATTGATTGGTGAAGAATTCACTTGCTGATTGCGGCTGATTGATTTAATCCTAAGAGATGTCCCATTTTCAACAATTATGATTGCCGATATTTTGAACTATCAAGATTTCCATTTTCTTCAAATATCATTTTGAAATTATCTTAAGTTGTATGGTAAGTGAATTGTTTCTTCATGTTTTCCCTTTGTTTAAAAAGAATCAGTCAATCATTTTTCAATGGCACCTCCTACAGAAAATATTTTATTGAATGATTTACCAGTTTCATCAGGTGCAGGGACATTTCACAATAATTACGTCACGAGCATTAAACTGCCCCCTTTTTTTGGGTACCTATCCAAACCGGAGATATGGTTTACTCAAATAGAATCGCAATTTTCTATTCACAGGATCGTTAGCAATCGGAAAAGGTACGATTATGTCATTGCCAGTTTGCCCCCGGAAATTATTACAACAGTTTATGACGTCACTAATCAACCGGAAAGAGATTTGTGTGATAACTTAAAAACTATTCTTATTTCTCGTTTGACCTCAAGCAAGGAAAAGCGATTATAGGACTTGCTCTCTGGTTCCCAGATGGGGGACCTCAAACCGTCCGATTTTTATCGGTCAATGCTGTCGATTGTCGGAGCTTCCCATGTGATGAGCGAGGAGCTCCTAGTCAAATTATAGAAACGACGATTGTCTAAAACCATCTTCATTGCAATCACCGCATCCGGAAAAACTGAAATTAAAGAATTAATCGACATTGCTGATCGTATATGGGAGTCGTGTCAAAATTCTATGAATTCCCTTGCTTCTAGTTTCCAGTTTGTAACGTTAATCTCACAGTGTCTACGTCAAATTTGATTGCAACCTTTCAAGATACGTTGAATCAAGTATTGCACAAAGAAGAAATTTTTTCATCCCAATTTCACGCTATAGAGTCTAAAGTTTCTTCAATAACTTCCGCTACTCCTGAAGTTTCCAGCACTTATTGCGATAATTGTAAAAATCGCCTCGACTCAGGAAATCGCATGGGCTCAAGGCACCGTTCTTGTAGTCGAAACAATATCCGCGTTAGATATAACCCTTCTAATGCCAATGTTTGCTATTTCCATCAACTTTATGGTCGTAAAGCTTTTAAATGTCTCGGTGCACTTTCGACAACGACTTCAAAGTCGACAATCAGAAATGACTAAAAGTTAATGATATTTTGACAGCTGACGTTAATATTTCAAATAGTAAACGTCGCCTTTTTATATTTGACAATGCAAATAACTTAAATTTTCTCATTGACACAGGCCCTGATTTGTCGATAGTACCTCGGAATCTTTTAACAGATATTAAGAAGAACCCTGATATTGTACCGACAGCCGCTAATGGGTCTATTATTAATACATTCGGGAAAAAATTTTTGAAAATAGATTTAAACTTACGTAGGTTCTTTCCTTTTGTTTTTAATATTGCAGATATTAATGTCCCTATTATTGGGGCCGACTTTTTAACGCATTTTGGTTTAGTTGTTGATTTGAAACATACATATTTAATTGACAATATGACTAGTTTATCAACATATTTATTTTCTAACAATGGTCCATTACATTCTCCTAAGCTATTTAGCATATCAAATGAATACACTGCATTACTTTTAGAATTTCCAAGCTTGATAAGTGCGCCAAATTACAATTTGCCCGTTAAATATTCCGTGGATCATCATATTATAACAGAAGGTCATCTACCTTTCTCATGACCACGTAGGTTAGATAATGTTAAATTTAAGATAGCTTAGAACGAATTCAATGCTGTGGTAGAGTTGGGCATTTGTGCACCTTCTTCTTCTTCTGTATCCTCACCATTACACATGGTGGCAAAAAAAGAAAAAAAACGATTGGAGACCTTGCGGAGACTATCGTCGGCTCAATTCAGTTACTGTCCCTGACAGATACCCATTGCCGCATCTTCATGACTTCAATTCACAATTATATGATTGTGTTATTTTTTCAAAAATAGATTTGGTCCGTGCTTATCACCATATACCTGTCGCAAAAAGTGACATTTATAAAACAGCGATTACTACGCCTTTTGGTTTATTTGAATTTGCGCGTATGCCTCTTGGCTTACGTAACGCTGGTCAAACATTCCAACGTTTTATGAACGAAGTTTTAGTAGGTTTATCTTTCATTTTCGTCTATTTATATGACATTCTGAATGATTGACACTCAATATGTGTCAATCATTTGACATTTTTAGGACACAATATTTCTTCAGCCAGTATTTTACCTTCTTCTGAACGTGTTGATGTCATAAATGATTTTCTCTTACCTACTACAGTTAAACAGCTTCAGCGTTTCATAGGTATGGTTAACTTTTATCATCGTTTCATACCTTCTTTCGCTGAAATCTTAATCCCTTTACATGCTCTATGTACTAGTTTACTGCATGATACAGTTAAAATAATAAATCATTGGCCTACCGACTGTCTTGACAGTTTTCCAAATCCAAAGCTGCTATAGCTGGTGCAACCTTTTTAGCTCATCCTCGTTGTGATGCTAGCTCGTTTTTATCGCTGACAGTTGATTGTTCAAATGTTTTTCGCGAAAACTTACCTTAGCACAGACAAAATACAGTGCCTTTGACAGAGAACTTCTTTCTTTATTCACTGCGATTAAACATTTCAGGTTTTTACTCGAAGGTCGTACATTTATTTGCTTTACTGACCATAAACCTTTGGTCAAAGCATTATTCACTAAAACTGAAAGATCTCCCCGGCAAATTAGACATTTAGAATTCATTGCTCAGTTTGCATGCGAGATCAGACATATCAAGGGAAAACATAACGTTGCTGACACCTTATCACGTGAGCATGGTACGTCTTCTTTACAACAATGTGTTTCTCCAGTTGTAACCCAAATGTCTAAACTAGTTGATATTAATTTTGACTTATATTTATTGAGCACAGCTCAAGAAGATGATTCTGACCTTAAATTCTTATTGTCAGATACTTCATCGAACACAAAGAGAACTTTTCATTTAAAGAAAATTAAAATTCCATATTCTGACAAGTTTATTTGGTGTGACGTTTCCCGCCCTAAACTTCATCCTTATGTTTCGATCATTTATAGATGGACAATTTTTGATATTTTTCATGGTTTATCTCACTCTGGTATTAAGGCGACTGGAACGTTAGTTTCTAAAAATTATTTTTGGCCCAAAATGACTTCAGATTGTAATCTCTGGGCAAAAACTTGTATTAGCTGTCAAACTAATAAAATGACACGACATACCAAGAGTCCGATAGCTAACTTCGATATTCTTAAAGGACGCTTCGACCACATACATATAGATTTAATAGGACCATTACCTTATTCTAAAGGTTGTTCTTATATTCTTATTGTGATCGAATGTTTTACTAGATGGCCTGAAGTTTAATCACTTCATGATATTACTGCAGAAACTGTAGCGCGTACGTTATTTCAAAATTACGTTTGCGATTCGGTGTCCCTGTCACAGTGACAACGGGTCAGGGAGTTCAATTTGAATCGAAATTATTCCAAGAATTTTCAAAATTTTTGGGATTTCATAGAATTCGTACGACCGCATATCACCCGAGTAGCAACGGCATGATAGAAAGGTTTAACAAAACTCTTAAGACCGCTTTAAGAGCTAAAGCTTCCACACCACATTGGGTGGATGAAATTCCTATCATACTTTTAGCTCTCAGGACCATCCCCAAAGACGATTTGCAATGTTCCTCTGCTGAACTTGTTTTTGGTCAAACTTTACGACTACCTGGTGAATTTTTTATTAAATCATATACTTGTCCGGATATTCCTTATTTTATTACTAAGTTACGTACTTCATTTAATAATTTAACGTTATTCCACCTTTTCACCATGTCAATTACAAATCATTTGTCAGTTCAGATATTTCGATTTGTAAATTTGTTTTCGTTCGGAAAGAACGTTTTAAGAAATCTTTCACTCCACTGTATGATGGACCGTTTAAAGTGTTGTCCCGTACAGACAAATTGGTTACTTTTGTTAAAGGAACTTCTTCGGTCACAGTAAATATCGATAGGGTTAAACCGGCATATTTGCTCATAGATATGTGACATCTCTGCACCGGTGATTAAAAAGGTTCGTTTTGCCATAGATGCCTTAAATGATTGACTTTTCTTTTTATTGAAGGGGGAGTAATGTGGCAGTTCACTTGCCTATTTCTTAAGATTTCGAAGTAACCAAGGAATGGAGCAGAAGAAACAAAAAATAACAATTTATCATTTTGATATTTTACAAAAATGTTAACATTTAATTAAATCTGATTCTAAAAAGTATTATTTATAGCATTATTGCTATACTCTACCACATATATTTTCTTCTATACAATGTCCGTGAAATCTACAAAATAATACAATTATCCAGTATTTTACTTGAAAATAACCTCTACCCCTCTGACGTTTACGTCAAAGGAGCAGTTAGAGGGTGTTTTTTTTTGACAAATAATGACTAAGAACAAATATATAAAAATAAGGTAGGTATTTTGCTGATGTTTCGGAAACCGAATCTGTTTCCTTTCTCAAAGCGTATACACAGAACTTGTTAATACATCTAGTTGATAGCTTTATTTTAAATAATGTTCAGTTTGTTAAATTCTTCTTTTAACATCGGCAGCCAGGTTGTGCAAACATCTACTGAACAATTCAACACGCATTTATCCTCATTTAATAATATTCAGTGATCGAAATGTTGGGTTTAATTTCAGGTACGTCGTTACAAGCATTTATTAAAATATGCATATATTTTTAGTTGTACATATGTATACATGTATTCTATTATGCCAAAATAAATGAGAAACTCGTAAGGTAGGTTCGTATTACATTTAATTTCGATTTAATTTTGTAAGAAAGAACAAACTTTAAGTTTTTGATGTAAAAGTTTATATACCTACCTATATGCACCACTGGAATTAAACCTAAATTCCGATCACTGTATAGCTGATTCTTTAATTTTTCTTTTCTTGCTATTTGTCAGTTATGTGTAAGCAGTAAGTAAGTAAGTAAGTATCTATGGATACTGAATATAACAAATATATTCTTAAAGCTGTCTATTTAATATACACAGCATACAAACACTTATAATACGCTTTGAGAAACGGAAACAGATTCGGTTTCCGAAACACCCTCTAACTGCTCCTTTGACGTAAAAGTGACAAGTGTAGAGGTTATTTTCCAGTAAAATACTGGATAATTGTATTATTCTGTAGATTTCACGGTCATTGTATAGAAGAAAATATAATTATATGTGGCAGAGCATCCCAATAAGAAAAACAGAAAAAAGATGATATCTTGGATAATAATAATAAAAGATTTTATTGACAGGAATTAGATACAAATGAGATTCGACGTAAAATACAGAAATATCACGAAACACACAAAATCAGACTTTCTAACGCCTTAATTTTTCCGTCTTTCTTTACGTCTCTGAGACATGGACTGTTAAGGAGGTAGACAGACGGCGTATTAAGGCCTTCGATATGTGGGTCTGGAGGCAATTGTTACGAATTTCCTGGTCAGCCCCTCGCACCAACAGCTCGATTCTCCAAGAAATGTGCCTCTCAAAGCGACTCTCCAACATTGCATTCTCCAGAATTCTCTCATTTTTTGGCCACATCAACCGGATAACAATAAGAACGGTTGATTATTCAACGAAAACCAGAAGGAAGAAGGCGAGGAGAACCATCTCCAAAACTTTGGGCTGGTGTCACCAAGGAGCTGATGGATAGAGATTCGTTGAGGACGTTGTAGAACCTCCCAGAATCGATTTAAGTTGAAGCCAAAATAAAAATTCGACTTAGGTAAAAAAATCATTTAAGTGCATTTTCGATCATAGCATGCAAGTCTGAAAGGCTTCAGAGCCATAAACTAGCCCAGAAGGACTGTCATGAGTTCGTTAAGACATTAGGCACAACCGGGTGAAAATTTGAAGAAACACCGAATTTTCACTTAGAAAAATATGTACTGGTCCAGGCCCTGAGAGTGAAAGTATATGGTGGTCATGGAAAAATGAACCAAAAATAAAAATATCATATTTGATCAAGGAAAAGTGAACCATACACTTTCATGAAATTGTTTTTAACTTTTTATTCCTCCACCAAAGACAGTGACCATGGAGATGCAGTCATATATATCATTCGAAAGACTGAATATAAAATTTTAACTATGTTACATATCAAACAGGGTGAAATCCACAAACATGGCGAAGGCGAGTAGCGTGTATAGGCAAATATTGGCAAAAAATCAATGAAAATGAACAAGGCCGGTTTCTCACATAAAACAAGTTTGGATCCACCCAGCTTACTATAATTACAAAATTTATATATATTTTTAAAAAGGCTTGCATTAAATTCTGGGGAAGTTGAATGAACCTTTTCTACCAAATCGATTGTTAGCGCACGCTCTCATTTGTATGGTTAAAATTAACTTGCCTTAGTTGGGGAGGCGTGAATTTTTCACATTATATCATTTTTCAGAATCTAACTGTATTGTTTTAAATCTGTTAAATAAATGGTATTCTTTAAACTAATTGTATTTTATTGATATCTGGACTTGTTGCTAGTCTTAATCCCTTGATTTTTCGTTTGGAAGACCGAAACAACTGAGTTGATTCCGAAAGTTTGATACTCAAATCAAAAATCAAATCAAAGATATTTATTAATGTTTAAAGACATGAATGCGCCTCAGCTGGGTCCAGTCTAGAGCCGATCACCTCACCGCGGCGTGCAACGTCGCGGTAGGTAGGTGATCGGGTGGAAAGGTTTAGCTTCGGCTGTAACAACAGATGAAATTGGGGCGTTAGAGCTCCTGTTTGACATATATAAAAAACTTAAACCTAACAATTTCGTTGAACAATAATCCGGGAAGATATTAAAATACTTAGAAATAGCTAGAACTACGAAGAAACAATTGCATTTTTAACACACGCGCACTGTCACACGCGCGCACTAAATTTATGAAGAAAATCTTGTTGTCCATACGGGAAAAACTTAGTGAAAAAACCCGTTCGAGAGTCACGGATTTACCCAGTGGTCTACCTGCCTCTGGAAGGATGGGGTGAAGGGAGATTATGATTTTAAAAGTTGGGGTTTACTAGCAGTTATTGGTCTAAAGGGAATTTGGAAGAAGAAGAAAAAGGGACAAAAGAACAAAAATTGACAAAAATAATAAAAATGCAACTAATGGGGGAATAGAGGGGGTACAAAAAAAAGGTGGTGAAAGGAAATTGTAGTATAGGAAAGATGAGTTTACTGGTCACCTTACGGGAGCTCGATAGGGATTTTTATGTGATTTTTCAGAAATCATTAAGTGTAGAATCCGTTAAATCCAAATAACAATCACGTCAAATTTTAATCCCGTCGGAGAGAAACCTTCGATAGGGATTTTTTTTATGCAAAAATCACAAAAATCCTAAGGCGTTAAACCCATTATTACTGTATAAACAGATAAAAATCACATCAAATTTCAATCCCATTGGAGAGAAATCTTCGATGGGGATTTTTTTATGCAAAAATTACAAAACTTCCTTATTATCAGTAAATAAATGAAATCACGTTCTGAGAGAGCTTTAATGATCTGAGGTAATGCAGTATTGACCTATTACTTGTCTATCGAGTTATATCTTATCTCGAACCCACTTGGGAATAGAAGATCGGAACAGAACGCGGCTGGCGGCCTTCTAAAAATAAATTGGTGTCGCGTCAAATTGACGCTCGGTAGTGAGTTCTTCTACAAGGACATGTACATAACAGGCAACCACGACAGATAGCGTGATGTTTTCAGACATGTCATACAGTAAAGGGAGGCCAATAGAAGTAATACATGGATCATATAGCGCCTGTCAAGACGTTGTGAATAAGAAAAAGCGTAAGAAGATTTGTTTAGAGGACTAAAGTTTGGCCGACTAATTCATAGGATCTCTTCTACCTATTTAAAAATGAACCATCAGTTTTATGTCAATAAGATCTTTGGCCAAAACAATTAATTTTATAGTCGGAGGCATACCTGATGAAATATACACTTCGTGGGAAATTTCATGATGAAATTGTGGGAGTAAGTTTAATACATTTCTTATGCCCTTCATAATCATACATTATCAGGTGCTTTGGTGGAATTTGTGGCAGCCGGCCTATATGGCGTCATATATTCAAGATGGCGGAAATACCGGACATCATCGGAAGTTCTCGATTATAACTGTTGATAGGCCCTTTTGTACTGAATCTTTTTTGTTCTAAATAAAATTTTAAACAAAAAAAGATAGTTTTTGTGGTATAACCTACCGGTTATCAGTTACAGTCAGTTAAAAAGAGTATTAACCAATTTTTAATTTTTGGTTTTAAAGGATTTTTAGACAACTAGTTATGAAATTCATATTTATTTCAATATTTTTATTGAATTAATTGTAATGTTGTATTGCATGTAAAATGTTTTCAGATCAATACTCTTCATCTGAAAGGTCATCGATATCAAAATGTTGGTCATGATTTTCGCATGTCTTCATCACCTCCACACATATAAAGATCAGTGCATGAAATGTTTTGGGATTTACATTTACATATTTCCCTTCTACATACGAACACCGAATTAATTTTAAAATGGTTTCAGGAAGGAAGTATTGGTAGATTAGGGTGCCGCAGTCAGCAAGATGCCATTCTATAACCTGGTAATGTGCTCTACGAATAAAAGGAGATAGTGACGCTTTTGTAGGAGGCAGATTTTCAATTTGCGTCTTGTGCTTGGAACACATCAACCAACGAAGCTCCCCAATGCCTGAAAGCTTCGTCCTGGGTGTATATACCTTACGAATACATTTTTCAATGATAGTTTCAGCTTCATCGCCGAATTCTTCAATGGATCCAAGTTTCCCAATAATGTCATTATCTGCGGTCTTATAAACCTTCCAAAACGATGATTTTCCCTTCTTTGCAAGTGAACCTGTGACATCATATCCTGACAGAGTATGCAGACCTAGTAACCCTGTTATCTTTTCTGGTCCTAATGCGGTGCAAATTCCGCCGACGTCAATCAATATTCGATTATTTCCTATACCAGTGACGAACATGCTTAGACATGTAAAAGATTTTGACCACCACAATGCTAGTAGAAATACGTCTGTATCGCGAATATATATGAATCACAGTAGCTCCTTTCGGGAGGCAAAAAGGCAGTGCAGTATTATTTTAACGTCAGCTTCTTCATGACTGCTTTGAAGTTCACTTACGTCATTTCCGAAAGACGATTTGGTTTCAGTCCTCCAGCTTACGATTAGGATTCTCTTAATATTGCGTGCGTACAACAAAGCTTTTTCTGCAAGATACGCTGTTAGCTATCCTTTGTTTTTATATGAGAAAGGAGGGATTTCATCTGTATATTTGCAATGTTTGTGAAGTCGGTTATTTTGTACTCAGTGGGTGTTACTGTAGATGTTCTTTTATGTCACATCGCAGATTTAAGAGAATTGTCAAGATATGTGTCAAACACCAAGTGAATTTAATCATATTTTAAAAGAATTCCTTTGATTTTATTGTTGAACTCCAAAGCTAGATTATTTCATGTTTTAACCTGCACTGATTTTTTCAAGTGGAATTTTGCATTCAGATGCTCTGTTATATTTAAGTCCACCAAAGGTATAGACAAAGAAGTTTGTACAGTATTATCAATTTTTGCAGGGTGTTGCTCTTCTAAGATCTTCATTAGTTTCTTAGACCATTCAAGTGTGCCGCTTTAGCGCGAAGCGGCACACTTGAATGGTCTAAGATTAGTTTAGATTTATTTGTAGACAACTCCATTGATCCATCCATGGAGAACGGAAGTGCCGAGAATTCATAATTACTTAATGATGTTTTTAGTTCAATATCAGTACGGCTTCTCGATATAACTAGCAAGCGTGTGAATAATGATTGGTGTCAGCTAACTTGTTATTTGAGTGTAGCTTTATATAAATTAAGCTTTCCTTTCTACATTGGATCCCAAAAATTCGTAATGTCAGTTTCAATTCGGTTTTTTTAAAGCGGTGTACATTTCACAACTCTTTTCTAAAATGCTTAATGTATCCGTTTGTATGGTTTCATGAAATAAACACTTTGTTATTGTGTTGATCAGTTCACTGCCTTCATATGTTATAGGGTTGATCGATGTTCTGATAGTGTTATAGATACATTGCCCATCTTCATGTTGTCACTTTCCTCTAGATGTGTTATCTTTAAATAAATAAATACTATTCATTCATTCATTCATTTAGATCGTGTCAAATAGTGGTGTTTTGTTTTTACTTTTTCTGCAATTCCAATCATTGCTTAGGTTTCTGTAGAGAGTCTTGCCAGCTCAGGAGAGGTAAAAAAGAATCGTGTTAAAGTATTTTTCTTTTGTGTTATGTTAATTTGCAATGATACAAAATTAAAAATGTTTTTATACAAATTCCTAAGGACCTTCTTTATAGCGAATTTCCTTGTAAATAAAAAAGGTTCAGTACAAAATATTCATAGGATGGTTCTATCAAGGGGTGGACGCCATTTTGGTATATGACGTTATATAAGCCGCCTGCCACAAAATCAAGCAAAGTACCTGGTGAGGCATGATTATGGAGGGCATAATAGACCGGAAGGCAGTGACAGATCCCCGTGAACGATTAGTTAGCGTCTGCCAATTTGAGGATCAATTATTATAGGTACTTGACGAATTATAAGCGTATAAAGAAAGTTTCTTCGATTGCAGCAACATTGCAAATCAATTGTTTATTTGTAATTGAAAACTAACGTTTTGAACGATTAGTTAGCGTCTGCAAAGTTGTTTTTGTGAAACTCTAACAAAAACAATCCAGCGGAAGCTAATCTGCAGACGATTTCCACGTGCAGAAAGACCAAAAAAATTAACTTAACTTGCAATAAAATCATTAATGATAATTCAGTTAAATGGCAGACGCTAACTAATTGTTCTCAAATGTCCATTTTTTTTGCAAGTTAGGTTATTTTTTTTGGTCCTCCTGCATGTTTAAATCGTCTGCAGATTAGCTTCCGCTGGATTGTTTTTGTCACAGTTTCACAAAAACAACTTTGCAGACGCTAACTCGCTCAAAACATTAGTTTTCAATTACAAATAAACAATTGATTTGCAATGTCGCTGCAATCGAAGAAACTTTCTTTATACGCTTATAATTCTTAAGTACCTATAATAATTGATCCTTAAATTGGCAGACGCTAACTAATCGTTCACAGGGATCTGTCACTGCCTCCCGGTCTATAAGGAATGTATTGAAATTGGTCCCACAATTTCATCATCAAATTTCCCACGGGATGTTACGCCCCCCGACTATTATTTAAATTCGGTCATATGCAAATATTCACGTTGAACTATTTTAGATGGGATACTTTATATTTCTACTTACTTGGTATAAATAATGATGGCATACACAGACGGACCCATTTGAGTCTGTAAGAACAATTAAATCTAAAGAGCAATCGTGTATCCTAAGAGGTACAGCGTCATCTTCATAAATAAAACAAGATCCAGGAATCGAAGATAAGTGTGGTAAACTTAACGGTATATTCAACTGAAACAAAACAATTAAATTCAAAATATTGAAAATTAAAAGATGAAGCTTTCACTAATGAGTATCGTGAGAGAAGGAATCAAGATTCCATCAATAGTTCCCATAAGATGCATGCTCACGAAAATTCAAGTTACTCATTTATAATGCATCCAATAAAAAAAATGAGTGCAACCTATTGGACTGATTTTCTTTGTGCAGTTTCTAATATTTAATAACTTATATTTCAAGTGGCGGCTAATCCATTCATTTATCTCAATTACAGTTTTAGAAATAGCCATTTGGGTGTAAGCGAAACTTGCAACAAATTATCAAAAGAACCCCACCATAATCTCATGAAAATTGGATTTCAGCGAAATTGTCTTGATCTTTTATAAGTTGTAGCCCTTGTCATCCTGAACAAAAATCTCCAAGGGCAGAATCCTGCCATATTCTGCATAATATATTATTCGGAAAATTGAAAAAAATGTGGCGTAAAATCAAGTTCATTAACACTTCTTAAAAGTTATTTGGAAAATAGAAACTAAATGACTATATACGATGTGACGTCAACAATAGCGGATATAAATCATGGAATACCTCGAGGGTCCATCTTTGCACCTCTTTTATTCTTGATATATGTCAATGACCTTCCGAAATATGTTTTAAGTGCTAAATTCGTACTATATAAAAATGACGTATCAGCAATTTTAAATAACATTATTTTAGCAAGGAACACACCATATCTTACATTCCAAATATGCTAGTATCTGCAGTCTGAAGAAAAGGAAAATATAATCACCAAACTTTATACAAACTTGAGGAACCTCAAAACTGGCAGTTATGGTTGACTTTGGCAGAGAAAAAATATAGAATAGAGAATGGGTAGGGAAGTCTGCCATTTTCGCACTTGTTTGTAGTACAATAGTGTAGTTCTACTGAGCAATGAGGAGTCAGTGGGACGGAAACAGTTTATGGCCTATTTCTACAGTTTCTGCCATTATCCCCAATTCACTGCGCTCTCGATGCTGTTATAGAGGTGATTCAGATCTTATCCGAAAATGTAGCATTCAATAATACCATATTTTTATTATAATTTTTTTGATGGTAATTAATTCTAATTCTAAGAATGCCCACCTTTTTCGAATTTTTCTGATAAATTATACATCACCTTGAATATATTCAGTGGTTATAATGTACCTAAGAACTGACTATTAGAAACTGAACTCGATAAAATGTAATGTGACTGACAGTATACGTACCACAGTTTCATGAGGTACTTCATCGTTGAATTGGAGTCCGGATAGGGTAGGGGTTATTTTTGTTCCACTGCTTTCAACGATATCTTCCTCCCCTTCCACTAAACATCTGTTACGTTTTCTATTATGGATGTAATAAAGGGTTTGTTGCACTGGATCCCATTGTGCCCAGATAAACATTCTTACCAAAGACTCGTACGTAAAACTATCATCGCACAGTTCACTGTGAACTTTAATTTGATATTGCATAATACCTGAAAATATTATAGAGAAAATATCTTAGGTCGCGATCGTGAGTTAAAACTCTAGCAGCGAGGCATCTTCCACAAGTGTGTACCTACCCTTTAAGGCACTGTCCGTCTTTTCAGCAGGTAGCTTTCGTCAGGTTTTGTCGTGGTTGGGTTACATTGATCGATTAGGAGATCTTGATGCAAGAATAGACATTGTTTGGAACGAATTAGGTACTCAGTCGTAACGAATTACGTACTGAGTCGTACTGGTTTTATGGTCAAGTATTTTTTTCCCTACCAGTAAAACTCACTCTTTCTTTATTCTCTTGTGATTGTTTATTTTGTGGACCGACAAAATAAACAATCGCACGAGGATAAAGCAATATTCATTTTAAATTAAATAAATAACATATTTTCCCGTATTTTTTACATTTAGTAATATTTTGAACGAATATATGAAATTCAAGTTACGCATGCTGCTTTTAGAATGATGTCAATTACAACAATTTTTATGTCTATAATATCACAAATATTGCGATCCCTCATTGGGATGTATGGACCTATATACTTTTACAATGTTATCAACCCACACAGCTTGAAATATTCTAATAATATTCAAATTATATTATTAACAATGTTATCAGTGGTGGCTCGTCAGGGGAGGCAGGTAGGCTGAGCCTTCCTTTGGAAGAAGCAGCATATCTTAAAATCTTCCAAATTAATATCTTTTACTTGTAGAAATTTCTCTAATTGTCTTTCAAAATATCAAGCCTCCTCTGCAGTTAATATCACGAACCGCCACTGAATGTTATGCAAGTAACGTTTAATCGAATAATTGATATTGCTGAAACATTTCTAAAATATCCTGTAGTGTGAATTAAATGTATACCTATAACATATTCTTCAAATATTACTTCCACATCCAGTAGAATAGAAGTATAGTAACGACAGACATTTTTTTTAAAAATTTTATTGTTCAAATGGCTTAGAATATCATGAAACGTCGAGATTTGGGTGAAAAAAAGAAATTTCTGTCTGTCGGTCCGTCTGTAACTTTTTTTTGGGCCCACGTTTACTCTGCAACCGTTTAAGATATTGACTTGAAATTTGGCACAATATGTACTTTAACGAGATCTGGAACTAGATTATATTTTCATCTTGTTCCCTCGAAGGGTTGGGGGGGTAATTGGGGTAAATTTGGGGTACCTAGATAAATTAAGTAGGTAACAGTCCATAAAATTGATATTAAGTATATACAAGGAAAGCTAAAGTCTCAAAAAAATTTTTGGCATTAGCCACCCCCATTACCACCCCCACCCGATTATTAAAGGGGATGAAAAAAAATTGTGATTTAGTGTGTGTACAAGATATTTTTTTACTTCATCCACCTCCACTACCATCCCCCTATCACCACCCCCACTACCGATGTGGGATATCGTTTTATGGATTTTTGAGGTAGAGGATTTCAAATATTATATTATTAAAGTTCCATAAACAATTATTTCCACATACAAAATTTTTTCGTTGTGAGTGACTTGGATCGAAAATCCTGATGTGGAAGTAATGATTCCTTGGGCAGCGGTTTTTTGCAAATATTTCTACAATATTTTCATTGAATTACTTCAAAATATTTTAGAAACATTTGTACATTCTAAAATAAGGTTTTTTGGGAAATGTCATTTAAATATATTATATGACTTTTTCCAAACATTTTGCATATCACGTATTTATTGACATTTGATGCATTGATATTGGTAGATGGATATGCTTGCAAGTTATAAGTCGCTGACTTATTGTTGCTCAGTGGTCTGAGAATACAGTGCTGAGAAATCGATTCTTGCAAACAATAATTAGCGTCTCTTATGAACCAAGAAATATTATTTCGAGTGCATCAATATTGTTAACATATGATTTATATACCGTACATGTAATGGAAAGTTAGACATAGGAAGTAGAATTGCAACATCGCGTGTGCCAGTTGACTAAAATGAAATAACAGAGCTGAGATACTTCAGTAGTCGAGTGCCGGTTGTCATATCTCTCGCGCTACGTGGATGTACATGTCTAATCCGCAATTACACGCACTGTATTATAATATATGTATACGTACAACATATATATTTTTTTAACGATTGCACATATATTATTTAAATGTGGGAGTATTATCCAAACATTTTTCAAAATGCACTAGTTGGAGTATTCAATCGTTTATGATATTCAAAAAATGTAATTTTGCGTTGAAAGCAATATTGAATAAAAATTGCAATATTTTAAAATATTGTTAATATTATGTTATAAACATATTTTAATGCTGTGTGGGAAATTCATTAAACTATACATAATACTTACACTCTTGGTGCATAAGTATTAAAAACTTAATGGGTTGGTTCTCTGACAAAACAGACTGCCTTGGATATAAGAATTGTACCATGATTTGCTTAGATCTCTCCAGTTTTAAATCGTATATATTGTCAAAATCATCATTTATTTTATATAGATATGGTTTATAAGTAAATTCCAGATTTTCAGCTTCATTATTTTCTTTAACCACAAAAGCCAAAATATTTCTATTGCTGTTAATAGAAGCTTGAATGCAGTTTACTTTTCTGTCAAAAGAATAAACCTTAGTTAATTCATTTTCTTGGTAATTGTAAATTCCAATGTGAGTGCAATACGTTTCTGAATCTTTGTGGGATTGAACCCAGCTGAAGAGGAAAGTTCCATCGCGTTCTTGCCCCAGTAATCTCCATTCGTTAACTTCATCTGAAAATCATTGGTAAAAATAATAAAATTAATTGAAATAAAACTAGGTGTAATAGTCCAGTCTGCCAACGCTCAAAACAGTTAGAGAAAAAATTTGCCGATTTGCCTTAATATTAGGAAACCGAAGAAACCGAACAAACCGGAGAAACCGAAGAGTTCCTAGCTCTAACGGGTGCAAAATGGCATTTTTTAGAGGTGTAAAGTGGTGAAGAATGCATCTCGGAAAATATTCCTTATAAAAAATCTCTTTTCTTGCTGATAGCTGAGTCAAATACCCAGAGATGGTTCAAGGAAACATTCCATATTTGATAAAAGTCTGTAAAGGTCATGTAAATAATATAATTGTATGGACTTATTTGGTATCAAAATGAATCTTGCACCATCACGGATCAGAATTCATCATAAAATAGGCTATAAATATACCCAATGGAAAGTTATAACGAAAACTTCCTGGAAACTTTTGGAGTTTTCAAAACAGAAAGTTTCCAGGAAGTTTTCCTTCTAACTTTCCATTGGGTATATTGATAGGCTATTTTATGGTGAAATCTGATTTGTGATTATGCAAGCTTCATTGTAATAAAGGGGCCCGGTGCTCCGGTTATATTGTTGTAGAACTCTCCAAAATCGTTCTAAGTTGAAGACAGAATCAAAATTCGACTTAGGCAAAAATTTCATTGAAAGACATTTTTAAGAGTCTGCAGTGGCACAGATCAGTCCATAAGGACCGTTTTGGGTTCTATAAAGCGTTGGAAATGACCAGGTGAAAATTCGAAGAAACACCGAATTTTCACTTAGGAAAAATGTTTTTGGTTCAGGATATGAGAGCAGAAGTATATAATGACAAAGATTTATGAATAATATACTTTTTCAAAGGTACCACAATAATATTTTTAAAAGGGCGTCAAAGTTTGGCTCAAGAATCGATTTATCGAAAGTACGCCAAAATTTCACTTGCAGACTAATTTTTCAAAACTACCTTGAAATTTGGCTTGAAAATCGATTTTTCAAAAGTACGCCAAAATTTCACCCGCAGATTAGTTTTTCAAAAGTACCTTGAAATTTGGCTTGAAAATCGATTTTTCAAAAGTACGCTAAAATTGGTCTTAAATAGATTTTTCAAAAGTGCCACAAAGTCAGTTTAAAAAGTACCACGAAAATATACTTTGAATTATTTTTTATTTTTTATTCCTCCACCAAAGACATTGACCTTTGAGGTAAAGTCATTGAAAGCCCAATTCTAAAGTATGAGTATAAAATTTTAGCGATGCACTGCATCCAAAAGGCAAAATAGAAGATTTTGACAAAGCCGGCGTAGTGCCGATAGCTAAAATTGATAAAAATCAATGCACAAGGCCGGTTTCTCGCATAGAAAGAGTTTGGATTGACTCAGCGGCTCGCAATTTGGTCGAGCGCGTTGGGTGGTCCAGACAAAGTAATGGTAGAAAAACCAATAACAGGGCTTTTCAAATGACAAAGTTATAGAGGAAAACGTCTTGTGCATAAAAATCCAAAAATTCAATTTTGCCTAAAAGTCGCTCGAAGGTGGGTCACTGCCATATCGATAATATTGAACGACTGTGATGAGGGTTAGTAAGTCGTGGACTGATCGAACGCCATTCAACTTACGCAGTAATAAGTCCTCTGAATGTGTTTGAGTACGTGAATCTCCACGATACAAGAACTTTAAAGCTAAGTAGTCTCTAGCGAAACTAAATTCATTTAGTAAAACTTTTTTAAGTTAATTTCAGTCAGCCGTAATTATTCATTTACCCAGAGTCTGAAACGATTCAAAAAGCTCGCATTTTGATTCTGAGAAGGTATGCATGAATCTTTTCTACCTAATCGATCGTTAGCGTGAGCGCTCTCGCTTGTATGGTCTGAAAGTCATTACCTTGATTGGGGAAGGCACGATTCTTATCTTGAGAATTTTGTATAACCAATTCTGTTAAATAAACGGATTCTTTGAACTATTGTTTCTTAATTGATCTTGAGGCCTGTTGACGGTCTATAATCCCTGGAACTTTCGTATAGAAAACCGGATGTGTCGAGTTAATTCCCAATTAACGTTCGACCTTCTGGTTGCTTTACGGAGGTTTGATAGGGATTTTTTTATGCGTTTTTTGAGAAATAGATTCCATCATTAATAGACCAAAACGTGGTTTCCGCGTACCAAAACTAATCCCTCCGCAGAGAAATTCTTCGGTTGGGATTTTTTTATGCAAAAATTCAGGAAATTAAGAGGTGCCTAAACCCCTAACGAGGGAATTCAGGTCCAGACAGAGCGTCATTTCCGATCTGTGGTAGTACAGCCCTGGTCCATTACTCGGCTACCGAAGTACATCTTATCTCGAACACGCCTGGGAGGTAGAAGAACGGGGTAATACGCGACTGGCGCCCCCTGAGAAATAAATTGGTGTCGCGTCATTTTGACGCCCGGTAGTGCGTTCTTCTACAATATTACGTCACATAGCCTAGGCAGTCAGTTGTGCACATTTGGCGATTCTCAAAGAAACAAAATTATATAAATATTTCAATTTAATAAAAATCAATAACAATTAATTACTGTGGTCAGCCGGGGGCTATCCGGTATTGAGTTTAGGGGCCCTCCAGAGATTTTGACAAAATTTTTGTTTTGTAGCGAGGGGCCCGCTAGAAATCTTGATAAAAATTTATTTTCAAATTTCTTCCCTCCGCTCATCAATTATTGAGCGTGAGTGCCCGCCAGAAATTTTGACAAGATTTGATGTGGAGGGGGGGCTGACGGTGGTAGTTTTTTAATAAATTTAAAACTTAATGTGAAAAATAGAACGACAAAAGAGGGAAGGGGCCCTCAATAATAAGCAGCCCCGGGGCCCGGTAAAGCTGTCGGCGGCCCTGAGTGACGGTATGAGACCATTTCCGGTTTACCCTGAAATTACCGCAACTTTCTATTTTATACACCTTGTATATTTTTTACATATTTGAATTCAAGACAACATTATGAGTATACCATGAGACTTTTGCACACTATTGAGTCAATGTTCAGTTTTTTAAGCATTTTAAGACATTCGTCTAGAGTGCTTTGGAATACCATAATTTGTTCTACGGCAGGTAAAGTCAAAGGGAAAAATATTTTTCCTTAATAACTATTTACGAAGCCTCCAAAGTTGAACATATCACTTTTTTATAGAAAACTTTTATTTTTTTTTTCAAATGGGAAGGTGGTGGCTCATAGTGTTCAATACATTATATAACAAAAGAAAGGTGTCATTTGTAAACAATTATTGTTAGCGAAAGATTTGTGATATTTAACATGAATTACACCAATAACAAAAAAACTGACATGATATTAATTTATGGCGAATGCCGAAAAAAATCTGTGCTTGCAGATCAAATGTATGCTCAAAGATTTCCTGAAAGAAGACATCCATTTCGTCATTATTTCAAGAAATTAGAGAGAAAAATACGGCGAGAGTCACGTGTCCAAAATCAAGAATTCATTGTAAATGAAGAGTTGGAGATGGAGATTAATTTACTAGGAACCGTCAGCCACAATCAATCAGCCTTTGTTGAAAGGACTAAGATCAAATAGAGAAACAGTAAGAAGAATTTTGAAAAAACATAATTACCGCTCGTTAAAGTACAATCTGCACCAACATTTGTACGAAGGAGATTCTGTAAGACTAATTGTGTTTTGCGAAAGATTAATTAATGAGTTTCAAAGAGATAATTTTGTCTTCAACATTTTTTCCGATGAAGCACGTTTCACAAATAATGCGATGTTTAACCGGCAGAAGATACTGATCCCAACAAAATCAAAGATTAGTTAGACAAGGGCCGTCTCAAGAAAGATTTGGGATAAATGTATGGGGAGGTATTTATGGAACACGAATCATTGGCCCAATATTCTTCCAAGGTACGCTGACAGGACAAAGGTATCTCGAATTCTTACAAAATCAAATTTGGCAAAAAAATCGAACAAGTTCCTCTAGCACAATACCGATTGTTGTATTCCAGCAAGACGAAGCACCGCCCCATAACAGCCGCGTTGTTATGGATTATCTCAATGAAGCTTATGGCCCACAACTTATTTCAAACCAGGGTTTCATAACGCTAATGATGGATGAGGATGGAGGGTCGAACACCTCAAAGCAACTCACTTTCTTGATTGGTGTAAGCGACCAAGAAAGAAACAAAGACTGGGCTGGTGAGCTGTATGAAGCGCTCGACAAGGTTAGGAGACTAGCAGAAACCAACGAAAGAAGAAAAATAGCCCTAGCTCATTTGCAGGTAGGAGACCCGCAAACTATTAGGAAAATCATTGAATGTGCTTTCGTCAGTAGCGAAATGGAGGTTAGGTATTGCCTCCCACCGCAGAAACAGACACCGGGGACGATCCAGGCAACAAAAAGTAGAATTGGTGGAATCAAGAAACGGCAAAAAACAAAAAGTACAGAGGCGATCATAATAAAAAAGGATGAGGAGACCACCTACGCAGAGCTGTTAAAAAGCGTCAAGGAGAATGTTAACATCGGCGCCACAAATGTTCAAGTAAGAACAATTCGGCAGACAAGAGCCGGAGACCTGCTAATGGCTGTAGGGAAGGGGAACGCAAAAATACTAAAAGAGGAAATTGCGAGGAAAACGAAGTCGATGAAAGTAAGGACTGTATCGGATTCAGAAGAAAACTCTCCATGTTAGCGGCATCGATGGAATTACCACTCTAGAAGAGGTAAAACAAGCCTTTGAGGAGGTGTTGGGACCTATAAATACAGAAGAGATTAAAATTCAACCACTTAGACCCAGCGGAAATACAAATCAACTACGGTAATAGCTGAACCGGCACTGGCAAACAGGCTGCTGGAAATAGGTAAAATAAGGATAGGATCGGTATCCTGTACGATCCAGGAAAGGGTAGAAGTTGTCAAATGCTACAAATGCTGGGAAATCGGTCACTCGACAACAGCATGCAATGGACCGGATAGGAGTAAGCTGTGTTTGAAATGTGGGAAGAGCGGTCACTCTGTAAAGGAATGCCGCGGAGAGGCATGTCAGAAAGAAGGGCAAGGGCGAACACCACAGGATGTCCTGCATTTAGGAGAGCGTTAGCCGCAGCTAGGTCCACCTCTAGAAGGAATCGAACGTGAGTCCTCAAACAGCAAGCACCACAAAATGAGCAGGAGGATCTAGAGGGCCCAGGGAGGCTTCTTACAATAATGAATAGAAACGCCATTGCAATATTACAGGCAAATCTGCAGCGCAGGGTAGTAGCGCAGAACATGGCCTTTGCGGTCGCAGCAAGGGATAAAGTCGACATTTTGGCTGTAAGTAAACCAAACGTAAAAGCGATAAAAGGCACGAGATGGATAAAAGATGCAAGATCCGATGTAGGACTTGCTTAATAGGGGACTAAAAGTAGAATACGTTTATGCATGGGCCGGCTACGTAATCGTCGATATAAAAGTTTTCTCCTGTTGCTACTGTTCGCCAAACATCCCATGAGATGTTTAAAGAATATGCAGACCGCTTAATGGAGGATATCAGGAGAAGACCGGGAGAGGTAATAGTGCTTGGCGACCTAAACGTCAAATCTCCACAATGGGGATCCCCATCCTGGGATAAGAGGGGAGGGCGTACTGGGCAGACTGGCTTTCGACAATGGATATGGTGGTCCATAACGATAGGAAATCTCCCACCTGGCTAAGAGGAGACCAAATGAGCTACATTGATGTAACTTGTTCTACTCAACGTATAGCCGAACAACTTAGCGACTGGCAGGTTCTCTTGGAGGAATCGCTCAACGACCATAATTTTATTAGATTCGACATTAAAGTTCGAAGGAAGCCCAGCAGAGACCAAAGCAGAACCAGACCTCTTATGAGCAAGGAGACCTTCAGGGAAAAACTCATCATTAAACTCGAGCAACCCGAAGGAGAGCCCAGAAATTCAATAGGAATTGCAAACATGATCAAAAGCGCCTATAGGGATAGCCTAATTAGAAGAAATAACAGAGAGCCCGTGAGACTCCCCTACTGGTAGAGTGAAGATATAGAAAAAGTCAGACGAGAGTGTATCATGGCCAGAAGAAAAGCTACCAGGGACAGGAGCAGACCTGTACCCGAGGAGGAGCTCGAAGCCTGTCGCCAAGAATACAAGGATAAGAAACTGTCCCTCGGAAAATTGATCAAATCAGCCAAGAAACAGCATTGGAACGAACTTTACAATGACCTCGATACTGATATCTGGGGAAAGGGATATAAAATAGGGACTAGTAGACTAAAGGGCGAAACAACCTCTCAAACCAGAAGAGATTACACGCATCGAAGACGACTGGCCGATTGAAATTTACGATCATGTGGAGGTCCCACCTTTCACGATAGAGGAAGTAAACGCGGCAGACCGGAACCTTAAGAAAGGGAAAAGCCCTGGACCAGATGGGATACCAACCAAGGCGCTAGTCGAGGCCGTGGAACTAGCTCCGCAAATGATACAGAGGATGACCAATGACCTACTGCAGGCAGGGAGCTTCCCGAAGGAATGGAAGGAGGCAACTCTAGTCCTCATTTGGAAAGGGAAAAAGGCCCATGGAGGCGGCCGGCTCCCAGCGGCCCATATGCCTCATTAGTGTCACTGGCCTCCATGAGAGCTTGCTGCGGGCTAGGCTAGAATTGGAACTGGAAGAGGGCATAGGTCTCTCCGTGCACCAATACGGCTTCCGAAAAGGCAAGTCAACGATATGGGCAGCAACGTATATAAAAGACAAAGTCAAAAGGGAAACCAACAAATTATGTTGCCTAATAACTCTCAATATTACCCATACAGCACACCAAATAACGATTACGAAGTGTTCGCATTGTGACGATGTATCTAGATGCAGACACAAGGTTACACAATTCTACGATGTAAATGTGCTACGTTTACACATTGTAGGCAAACACGTATGCACAAAGGTTAAACGTCCGCCTCACAATGTAGCCACAGTATACCATTTACATACACAAATAATTTGATCCACAGTGTGTTATCGGATGCACAGTGATTGACTTCCTAATGTGTCAGACGAATGACGTCTTATGCTAGACGTTAATTTTTTCAGGTTATATTTGGTAATCCCCCCACAGGTTTTTAGCAATGGGAACATATAAAACTACATACTAGTTAGTAAGTCTACTTGATAAAAATAAAGTAATTAATGCATATACGTTTTGTCCTATGAATTTATTTGTTAGCCATCCGTATATTTTATTTACATTAACTATCTAATATTGTTTACCATCACTCCAATTTCTTCTCACAAGGGTTGCCTGTAAATTATAATGTTTATTAAGTTATTAAATTCATTTTTACTTACCTTTGCTAATTGCGGTGGGTAGGGATCGAACCTACACGTTTCTGTTGTCCGTATTACAGTACTGACGCTTCTACCAACTGAGCTATCGTGGTGATTGTTATTTCGGATGCTAAAAGCAGTATTTATGATGTGTATGAAGTCTTTATTATGTGTGAAATTGAATTTCTAGCCTTATTTAAAATATATGAAAATCTTTCAAGTTCTCTTTTTTTTTATTTTTTACGTGTTCCCAAACCTGAATTTTTCGAGTTACTAGTATTTTTATTTATTTATAATTATTAAGAACTTATTTAATTTAATTAAACTGTCACCAGTGTCACCTGAGTTAAGAATTAAAGTTTTAAGTTGAAGTACTTATACAAACCTGGGAAACGTGTTGGAGAAAAAACGGTCAGGTATAATATATCATTTACAACATAAATAGAATATTTAATGGTCTAAAACAGACCTAAAATTGAAAAGAAGTATATTCGTACATCGGTTTTATAAGCAATTATTACCTTGAAAAAAACAACTGAAAGTTTTTTCGCAACTATTTTAACAAAAAAAAAAAAAAAAGACAGAGTGAGCACGGATCGAACCGCGTACCTCTTGCCTCGCCGTCTAATGTTTAACTCACTCAACCACTGACTTCTGTTTGAATACCTGCTTAAAGACTTTATAGTAGAACACGTAACGACTAGATTTTGCTTTTTAATGCATTTTAATCTAATCTCTATATCTTTAAAACTGCCGAATCTTTACAAACTCTTTCGAATATAAATTGTTTTGGATATTGTTAAAAAACAAAAATGCCTGCTGTATGTGTGGCTATGACCACTCTTATAGAGGAAAGAGGACACATGAGATACACATGGCTGGTATGCTCACGCTGACGCTTTGCGCGCGCACACTGTTCCATGCTCGAATAGTCGAATGTAGACACGACAAGACACAACTAAAAAGTGTATATATAGTTATTTGTATCATGTATATATATCGCACTTTTATGTGGTGTATGCAGTAGGCACAAGTATTATATAAAGCATCACACATACATATGACTTAAACCTTGTAGGCATCTTCTACGGACGTCAAATTGCAACATTCTAATGATCCTTCTTTACGTTATATAAAAATGTTTAGAATCTTGAGTGCATACAGTATACAATTATTAAACGTTGTATCACATAAATCTGTCAATATAAACATAAGTGTATCTCATATGTGTACGTCAGTACTAGTTTAACAATTAGATCTACCTTAACATATTTTGTTTCTCATGTATATATCTTGTAGAGACGTAATTACAATTGGACGTGCTGTTTGGGTAGAAACGCCTTCAATAGCTGCGTGGAGTATGATTACAAGAGAACTAAAGAGAAGAGGTATCTCACCATACTTAGTCAGGGTAAACGAAGCATATTTTAATGAACCAAAGATCCTAGTCACCAAGCAAGAGGCAATCGAAATGACAACGGGTGTACCACGGGGTTCGGTCCTGGGACCAAGACTTTGGAATATCTTATACGACGGGGGTTGGAGCGTCGACCATCGCCTTCGCCGATGACCTTGCGGTCAGCACATGACCCGAAAGCACTAATGACCAAGGCAAATTGGACCTGCGAACGATAGACAATTGGATGGAGCAGCACTGTCTGAACTTGGCTCCAGAAAAAACGGAGGCAATTATGCTCAAAGGATATCGCAACAAGCAGAAAATCACATTTAGAGTAAAAAACGAGGAAATAGCCCCATCAAAATCGGTAAAAATACTTAGGAGTAACCTTCGACGTACGAGACACCTTCGGAGCCCACATTATTGCCACTTGTCAAAAGGCGGACAACTGCGCCACGGCACTTACTAGGCTGATGCCCAATATTGGAGGCCCAAGCAATCCAAAGAGAAAAATTTTGTATAGCGTGGTACAATCCATACTATTATATGCTGCCCCTGTATGGCACAGGGTAATTGAAATCAAACGGTATAAATGTTATATAATATTACACGCTATCTTATTGCGACTTAGCCATAATAAACCTTCACAGGTATATCGTATTTCACGATAACAGCTTCTCTTATTAATTGCTTATCTTCAAGATATCATATTACACCTTTGTTTCTCATAACTTGTGCAGACTGCAGAACTGCAATTCCTTTGTTATATATTTTGCTTACTCAGGTTCTGTATGTTATAAATATGACTAAACACGCTTTGTTGAATCAGTTATTAAACTCAGTTAGAATGCAACACTTCTAATTTATTATTCTAATTCCTTCTCCAAGAGCCAACGTTGGCTCCACTTAACTAAATAAAAGTTTTTAAAAAGTCATTCATGTGAACCGTGATCTAACATTGGCGCAGTCGGTAGGATCCGTAAACATCATCAGAACAAGAAGCCTAACTGGTAGTGAAGCGTAAGAGAACAAGGAGAACATCTGCAGAAGGTGCCTAACTAGTGCGTGTACATCTACTTGAACAAGGAGACCTTCCTCACTGGTGGTGGCGGATCCCAATCCCTTGACGGACGAAGAACCTACTCATGGAGATGAAATTAACGTAAGTCATTTAAGAATCATCTCGTACCATTTTTACCATTTTATTATTTTTTCGCAACTTATTTTATTAAAAGTGTATTATACTGCTAATATACTCGGCGCACAAAGCCAGCTCTATTGTCAAAGTGAAATCCATTCCTTTACAAACGCAACGAAACAAGTTCATTTAATCTTAAGTTATTTACTTTCGTATTATACTGCTAATACGAAACATTGTGTATTATACAGCTAATATACAATCCATTTACGCACGCAACGTAACAAGCTAATTTAATTTATCGTATCATACTGCTGATACGCAACCAATTTTTGTCCAAGTAATTTCTAAATACAAAAAGCAAAATGCCAGATAGAGCTCAACCAGAGCCAGTTCAACCAGTGCCACCGGCACCAACCGAACAACAACAACAACAACTACAACAGCAACAACTACAACAACAACAACCTCAACCAGAGCAAATTGAGCCTTACAAGCTCTCTGAGATATTTTCGTTGATACCCGAATTCGATGGCAATGCCATTAATTTACAAACATTTTTAAATTCATGCCATTGTGCACAAAGTATGGCCATTAACGACCAGAAAATTTTATTAACAGTCCACATCAAAAATAAATTAAAAGGCAAGGCTGCCGAATTAATAAACTCACGTAATCCCGGCACATGGCCAGAAATCAAAGCACTATTGGAAACCCACTTTGGGGATTCCAGAGATCTAACGGCCCTAATTCAGGACCTACAACGAATTCATCAATTACCCGGTGAATCCGCTTTAACATTTGTTTCGCGTTTACAAACGCACAATGCGAAAATGCACGCTGCAGTGCAAAAGCAAAATTTAACCTCGACACAAAGAACCGCACAATCCGACCTCATCGAAACGATGACTTTAAATAACTTACTAACGGGTTTAGAACCAAACTTAGGCCGTATCATACGTGCCAGCAACCCTCCAAATATATTGAAAGCTGTAAGTAGAATTCGTAGAGAGCTACAACTCTCTTATTTCGAGCAACAGAAATTTCCGAAAAATAGTCCGGTCAAAAATCCCACTTTACAACAAAAACGACCAACTTCAAATTTCCAACAAAAATTCTGTTCATTTTGCAAGCGCAATGGACATGTAATAAACGAATGTCGTACAAGGCAACAGCAACTGTCTATGCCATCGACATCAAATTTCCAGAGACCAAATTATCAAGGAAACCCAAATTTCCAAAATTTCTCTCAAAACAATCAATTTGGTCAGAGGACATTCCCTCAAAACCAACCTAATCAACCTCAAAATAGGCCCTCAGCTATAAGGCCGAATCCAAACTTTAACCAACAAAGACCGTCAGCTATTCAACCTAACCCGAATTTTAACCGCTTTAACCAGCAAAAAGCTCATCATTTAAATTACGAACCTTACGATAATTATGCCGATCAATTTAATCAATACAATGACTATTCACCCGATTATCAAAATGTAAGTGACAGTTATGAAAATTACGATTTAGAAAACGCTCAAAGCTTTTCAGAGAATTATACAGCTAATTCCCCATATGAACAGTACGAGAATTATACTGCTAATTCTCAAACGCCACAGGAGGATTATACTGTTAATCCTCAGGATTTTCGATTAGATCCGGAGTACCCCACGGATACTCCAACACAGCAAACAGACCAATTCGACCAAATAACAAATCAAATACGAACGATGAATCTCAACGACAGTTTCGACCCGTTGCTGAACTTCCCGGAACAAGGGTTCATGTAGAAACGCTATCACACTCATTGTTGACCGTAAATTCAAAAAATCTATACTACATTAAAGACATCACAAACAAATTCAAAATTCTAATCGATACTGGCGCAGGTATCTCTATCTTTAAACCAAAAACAGCGGAAAATTACAAACGGAGATTTTCAGAAAACGTAATTATACAAGGTATAACCGATCAGAAAATTACTATTAGTGAATCTGTTCTTATACCCTTCACTGATAACGACCCACATAAAGTTTACATCTACGACCTAGATATCAATTTTGATGGACTGATAGGAGCTGATTTCCTAGAGCACTATCATTGTATCGTCGACATAAGAAATAAACAATTAATAACCAATTTCAAAACGGTACCACTTTTCAAAGTAACCGACGATTCGTCGAAACCCGAATATGACAAAATCCAATCAAACCACAACCCTAATCAAAATAAGATCCAAATTGAAGGCCGTACCGAAAAAATTTATAAACTAAAATGTAACCTTAGAAACACTGACGCTATTTTGCAAGCGCAAGAGAATGAAAAAGTCCGTTTACCTAATGCTCTTGTTAAAGTAAACGAAAACGGAGAATTTTTAACAACAATAATCAATGCTAATGTCATCCCGAAGACTGTCGATTTTTCCAATTTAAATTTAGAACCTTTACAAAAATTTAAGTCAATTTTTAACTTAAACACGCAAAACCCCGACCAACAACTAACGACGGACAGATCCTTCGAAATCAGGAACGAATTGCGCTTGGATCATCTAAACGAAGAAGAGGCCGAAATAGTAACGCAGCTTTGTTTAGACTTTCAAGATATATTCTATTTAGAAGGAGACAATTTGACCTTTACTAATGAAATCAAACACCCTATTGACACCGAAAATTCCCGACCGATATTCACTAAATCGTATCGATATCCTCAGGTCCATAAAGAAGAAGTTAAGTCCCAAGTATCGAAAATGTTAAGTCAAGGTATTATTCAACCCTCAATCTCACCTTGGTCCTCTCCTGTCTGGGTAGTTCCCAAAAAACTGGACGCTTCTGGTAAACAGAAATGGCGCGTTGTAGTCGACTACCGCAAACTCAACGAGGTTACAATCGGTGACAAATATCCTCTGCCCAACATTTCCGATCTTTTAGACCAACTTGGCAAATGCCAATATTTCACAACCTTAGACTTGGCTTCTGGTTTTCACCAAATTGAAATTAATCCCGCAGACATTCAAAAAACTGCTTTCACAGTGGAAAATGGTCATTTTGAATTCGTAAGAATGCCTTTTGGACTTAAGAATGCTCCATCAACGTTTCAAAGAGTGATGGATAACATTTTGTTAGGTATCCAAAATGAACGATGTCTCGTTTATATGGACGATATTATTGTTTACTCCCCTACTATTCACGAGCATATTTCTCGATTAACAGAAGTATTCAAAAGATTACAGAAAGCCAATCTCAAAATTCAACCCGACAAATGCGAGTTTCTCCGCAAAGAAGTCGCTTATTTAGGACATCTCATTACAAAAGACGGCGTAAAACCGAATCCTTCGAAAGTTGACGCTATTCTAAATTTCCCTCAACCAAAAAATCAAAAAGAAATTAAATCATTTCTAGGCTTAGCCGGATATTATAGGCGCTTTATCCCCAATTTCTTCAAGATTACCAAGCCCTTAACAAAACTACTACAAAAAGACATACCATTTCTCTTCGACAATGATTGTATAAATTCTTTTCAAAATTTAAAACAAACATTAACGACCACTCCGATATTAATCTACCCCAACTTTGATGAACCTTTCGTTCTAACCACTGATGCGAGCGCATTTGCCGTCGGCTCGGTGCTGAGCCAGGGGCCTATTGGCAAAGATTTACCCATTGCCTATGCTTCTAGAACCTTGTGCAGTGCAGAAACTAAATATTCAACGATTGAACGCGAGCTTTTATCGATAGTATGGAGTGTAAAGCACTTTAGACCATATCTGTATGGTAGAAAGTTCAAGCTTGTCACCGACCATAGACCACTCACCTGGCTATTCTCTATAAAAGATCCAGGAAGTAAACTTGCCCGTTGGCGACTCAAATTAGAAGAGTACGACTATGAAATAATTTATAAACCCGGTAAAATCAATAAGAACGCGGACGCACTTTCCAGAATCAAAATTAATCATTTTTCCGAATGTTCCAAATTCTATTCAAAAGTTCTAGCTGCGAATGACGAAGAGTCAGACGACGACGAAAACCCAGACGATAACAACGAAATCACTAACGAACAAATTTCCCGAGAATTTGAAACTTTCACCAACCTATATAAAACAACATCCTTAATTGACTATTCGAAAATCAAAGCCTCGAACAAACAACTTTTGTATCGAGAACATAAAGATATTATAACCTTCTTCCAACAAAATAACTTACAAGACCTACATCACACAATTATTGAGGACATATTCGAAGAAAACCCCGAATTTCATAACGATAAAATCAATATTGTATCGAGCAAAACAGTCAGACATAGGAGATATTTTATCATTCCCCTACCGTTTGATATCGAATCCGTAATTGAACATTTATTTTTGGTATTATTTAAAAACCAAGATGTTCTAGATCTCTCTAAGACATACTTTGTCGAAAATAACTTAGACCTCCCCATTCTTGAAATCCTATCATTCATTTTTGCGGAAAAAGACTTAAAAGTAGTAATTTGTCAAGATATCGTCAGACCTGCCGACGAAGATGAAATTCCAATTATATTGGAGCAAAATCATTTTGGTAAAAATAATCTACACCGTGGAATAAATGAAACGATTCGAAGAATTAGAGAAAAATACACTTGGCAAGGTCTAACTAAAGACGTTGAAAATTTTATAAAAAATTGCGAAACTTGCCAAAAGACTAAAGTATGCCGGAAAAACCTTAACAACCCTCTAGTAGTCACAGAAACCCCAAGAACACCATTTGAAAGAATTAATATCGATTTATTTGAATTCCCAACTCGAAATTACGCTTTAACTATTCGCGACGAGTTAACTAAATTTACACAAGCCTATGCAGTCCCGGACAAATCCGCAAAATCCGTCGTAAATACCTTGTTGTTATACTTTCAACATTACGGCACCCCGCTAAGAATCCATTGCGATTACGGTGGCGAATTTGACAACCGTTTGCTCAAAGATCTCTGCACCCTCTACGACATAAAACTGACGTATTCAAGCGTAGGACATCCCCAATCGAACGGATCCATAGAAAGATTTCATGCTACTCTAGCTGAAATGATAAGAATTCATAAAACTGAAAATCCGAACGAACATCCTTTCACAATTTTACCATATGCAGTAATATGCTATAACAACTCAGTAAATAAAACACACGGTTTCACCCCATACGAACTTGTATTTGGACATACGTCCAACAGACCACCTGAAACTTTGTATAACCAAAAAGAGTTAATAACCAAATACGTTAAGGATTTAAACAACAGAATATCTCACTACTATAAAATAGCCCGTAGTCGAACGCAAGCTCAAAAGGAGAAAGCGAAAGTTCGCTTTGATAGAAATGTTCCCCAAAAACGACCCGAATACAAAATAGGTGACTTAGTTTACGTAAAAGAATCACAAATCAAAAACAAATTGCAAAACGAATTTAACGGTCCTTTTAAAATAAAAGAAATTTTTCAAAATTCTGCTACCTTATTAAACCTCGAAACGAAACAAGAAACCAAAGTAAATTTTGATAGAATGAAACCATATACTGAAAATTAAATTTATTTTCAGGTTTCTCCTGCTGTTCGGATCAGCACTCTGTCAATACAAAATTATCCCAATCAATAACACCGTTGGTGTATACTACCACCAAGATACGGACATCGTGGTGACAAATGACAAATGGACTCTACTAGTGCATAAAAACATTTCATCCCTCAAACTAGCTTTTGACAAAAATCAAAATATCTTAGACAGAATCCTGTACACTCTCCATAATGGTGATCATAAGTCAATTATTTTTACGAGTGAAATTAAAACAGACTTTAACCTTTTAACACAAATATCCAACTCTATAAAAATGAAATTTGACGAAATCTTTTCAGATACAAAAAGATATAAACGAGGAATACTTAACGGTATCGGTACAATATTCAAATCCATAACTGGTAACCTAGATGCTGAAGATGGCCAGTACTATACTAATTGTATAAATAAACTAAATAATGACGAACATCAATTGGAAAACTTAATCAAAAATCAAATTTCAGTTACAACTTCTGTTATTAAAAACTTCAACTCGACTATACAAAAATTACAAATTGACGAGGAAACCTTTAACAAAGATCTCGAAGAAATAGAACGCACAATTCAAACAATGACTCAAGCTATCGAGGCTGCTCACATAAAACTAAAATTTTTATACATTTCCGAACAATTAATGGCAAGCTATTTGTATATCGAAGATAATTTAAACGACATTCTAAATTCAATAACATTTGCCAGACTAGGAATCATTCACACGTCAATCATAACCCCTAATCATTTGGTAACAGCATTACAAGAAATTTCACAGAGCTTACGAAGGAACAATTTGCCTCTCCCCATTAAATTATCGGCAGTTGCTAAGTATTTGGACATTATTGAATTACAAACGTTTCAAATGGATTCTAACTTAGTATTTGTTTTAACAATACCACTTGTTGAACTCCAAAATTATAACACCTATCGCCTATATCCTATCCCGATACTTGATAACAGAACTGGTCTACATCACATTTTATCTATTTCACAAAAATATATCGCGAGAGATGATGATTCTTTGATGTACATACCTATACAAAATTTGAAAGAATGCAAACCACTTTATTTTGGAACCAAACTATGTTCGAACCTGTTTGCCTATCCTATCGACCAAAATGCCATATGTGAAGCCAGAATACTAAAACCATTGCCAAAACTTCCAGAGAACTGTCAAACTTCCTTCATTATTAGTCAGGGATACAACGTCCAAGAACTTGAAGACAACACATGGCTAGTAATTAATTCCGAACCACTTCACATTACCATCAACTGTCCAAAGAGAGAATCCACAACAGAGTTAATCAACAAAAATTCCATCATCAAACTACAACCAGGATGTTACGCCTATGCAGGCATTACTAGAATACAAGCCAGTGCCAAAGACTTTTCCGAAATTAAGGACAATTCACATCCTATCCAAATTCCTTTTGAATGCTGTAATCACATGCCCGAACAAAATCGAAATTCCAAAATTAAAACCTCTCAAATTAAACAATCTCGACGTAGAAGACCTAGATATTGCAAAAAACAAATTGGACCAATATTCCAAAGACTCGGATGACCTCATAAATGAACCTTTTGTGACCAAACACATATCTTGGTTCACATATTTCATAATCACTCTCATCATCCTATTAGTTCTACTTTACATAACTTGTAAATGCAGAAGAAGAAGATGTGGAGCATTGCGAATCCAACCCTCAACGGATAACCCTCCTTCACCTCCTTCAGAGCGAAGCAGAGTATTTACCAAATTTCCTAGACTGATCCCTCCAAGAAAGCGACCCGGTATTAGACCTCAAGAAGAAGAGGACATCGAGTTAACATAGACTTTCATGTGGAGTTTTACCCTTGTCTATTAATTTAGACTATTGTATTTTATCCTTATTACGTTATGTAATGTTTTATTATCGCTTACCAATTTTAACTTTTACATTATTTTATTATTTTGCTTTGTATTCATTCAACATTGTTTCAATCTATTTTTGCATTATATTCATTTAACGTTTTAACAATTTTCAAAAGTTGCTGCATAACATCAACTTTTTTATTAAGGGGGAAGTTGTTATATAATATTACACGCTATCTTATTGCGACTTAGCCATAATAAACCTTCACAGGTATATCGTATTTCACGATAACAGCTTCTCTTATTAATTGCTTATCTTCAAGATATCATATTACACCTTTGTTTCTCATAACTTGTGCAGACTGCAGAACTGCAATTCCTTTGTTATATATTTTGCTTACTCAGGTTCTGTATGTTATAAATATGACTAAACACGCTTTGTTGAATCAGTTATTAAACTCAGTTAGAATGCAACACTTCTAATTTATTATTCTAATTCCTTCTCCAAGAGCCAACGTTGGCTCCACTTAACTAAATAAAAGTTTTTAAAAAGTCATTCATGTGAACCGTGATCTAACATAAATACATGCTGGAGAAGACACAGCGTAGAGTGATAATAAGAGTCTCAGGAGCGTATAAAATGGCCTCGACAAAGGCTCTCCAAGTGCTAACTGGAATTCCACCAATTGAACTCATGGTGGAAGAAAGGAATTATCTCCACGAAATGGGTGACGGCCACTTAATAGGACGGAGAAAAGCTGCCCGGGAAATAACGGTAGTCAAATGGCAAAGCCTATGGGAAGAGGAGACGGTTGTTGCTCAATGGACGAAAAGATTGCTGCCCTGCCTGAAACCGTGTCTAGACTGTCCCTTTCAGCAAATGAATTACCATATGACTCAATTCTTTACTGGGCACGGGTCTTTCCGCCAGTACACGGAAAGAATACAGAAAACTGATGACGACGAATGTATTTACTGCGGGGAAAGAGACACCGCCGAGCACACTCTGTTTCATTGTCCAAGATGGGCAATACGAAGAAGACAAGCAGAACTGCAAATCGAGACCGTATTGGACACGGAAAATTTACTGAACAGATGCTAGAACACAAACAAAATTGGGTAGTAATACAGACTCTGGTCGAAGGGGATAAGGAGAGGGACGAGAGACTATATCAAGGAATTGATTAAGAAGGAAACTAGACAGGCCCTACACCCCGAAGAAGATGTCTCGCGACGTCCCAGGGTGACATAGGGTGAAGAATGGGAGGGGTTTTAGGGTGGTTCAAGTTCCCCACTGTCCGCCGTGTAGATCCTAAGCAGGCGGCAGGCGTCATGAGATTTCCCCTCTCCCCCCCCCCCAAAAAAAGGGGGTTTCATAAGGTGATTAGGTGGCCTGTAAAGTCACCTGATCTAACCCCATTAGACTTCTTTCTTTGGGGTTATATCAAGGGACAGGTCTACAAAACTCCCGTTATGACCATCGAGGATCCCGAATTGAGAATAAGAAGAGCTTTTAATAGCATCACTCCACAAATGTTAAGGAATGTAACGAGTAACACAATTGTGTGAGTATGAAAATGTATTGATTGTGATGGGGATCATTTTGAAAAATATTTGTAAAATTCAAATGCCGTTCGCCATTTCTAGGAATTTAACATTTATAATTGTGCGATTTGCACTTGCATAATGTAAGTATAATTGGATGTTGTTGTGTTTTCTTGAAATTATATAGCTATTATTCCACCGAAAATGGTTAATGCACAAACGATATTAAGAAAGTTACAAAAAGAATATTTTAGTTTCTGTGAATTGCTACCCAGTCATCTCCTACCTATATAGAATTTTGTTGTGTTTTCTTGAAGTATAGGTACATAGTTAATTTTCCACCAAAGACAGTTAATGCACAAACGATATTAGAAAAATAATTACAAAATTATATTTGACTTTTTGTGGATTCCTACCCAGTCAGCCCCTACCTATATGGGGATTTTTTCTGTTTTCTTGAAGTAAGTATATCTTTATTCCACCGAAGAGGGTTAATGCGCAAACGATATTAAAAAAGTTACAAAAAGAATATTTTACTTTTTGTGGATTGCTACCCCGTCAGCCTCTACCTATATCGAATTTTGTTGTTTTCTTGAAACATATAGCTATTATTTTACCGAAAATGGTTCGTTCATTCACAAAACATCTTAAAAAAGTTACAAAAAGAATATTTTACTTCTTGTGGATTGCTACCCCGTCAGCCCCTATCTATATCGGTTTTTGTTCTGTTTTTTTGAAAATAATTTACACGACGTAAAAGAAAGAAAAATATGGAGGATTGCTAAAAAAGTTACTATCTTCACTCCGTCAAATTTTTAGCTTAAATATTGTGGCGTTAAGCCCTCATAATTTGAAAAGCCAGTGATAGCCGAGACTTGTGTCCATGAGAACTTTTGCCCAGAAAAGCAAAAGCTACAACATAACCAAATCTCAGGAAATTCGACTGAAAGCCAATTTCCATAAGGTTTGTGGTGGATCCTTTTCAGCTTTGTGTACATCACGTAAAAATGTCGGTTTATTTTCATATTCATGTTTCCCTGCAAAAGTGTTAGCAACATCCCTTGACTGGGAGACATTTTTTTTTGTATTTTGTATCAACTAAAGTTTTATTAAAAAAAAAAAATCAGCATTGTGCACATTACGTAAAAGGTATCTACTGTGCTTATCACGTAAAAAAGTCACTGGCCCCCAGACTATATGTAACGTAATCCAAGTGCACAGTCTGAACCCGAACACCCCCGAGCATATTTTAAGATCATGCGCAGCCACCATCAGTTATGTACCATAGGTATCTACCGGAGTAAGTAATCAATAATATGAAATATTTAGAAATCGTTTAAAATAATAAATAACTGATACTCCAGTACCCGAATACATATTTTTAAGCCAAAAATATTATTTCCGGAGTGTGTACCTAATTAATACCATGCTTGAACATAACTTACCCTCATTATTTTCAGTGGAAAGTAGGGAATATAAATTTGAAGCCAAGTTATCAACCGACACCATATTCTACGTTGATCGCACTATATTCTCGTAGGGGAAAGTGGTGTAGAGTTAAATTACTTATATACCAAACATATCTAACAGAAGAAAACTCTTAAAATTCAACCTTTGAAATACCTTCCTAGACCTAGGCAATTTAAAAATTTTATATTTTCTTATTTTAATAAATAAGTATCGATGAAAATAATTTCAGTTTAACCTTTGTGACAGAGACGCGTCTACTTCATGAAAATTAAAGAGTAACAGTACCTACCACCCAGTTCTCGTTTCCATTTAATTGGTTTTTATGACAAACATATTGTATTTCACCTTGTTTTATTAAGGTTATTTTTATTTTTGTGAACAGTACAATTATTGTTTTAGAACAGGTATTGCTTATACTTATGTAAATTATAGTTAAATAGGTAGGTACTTCCCTATTATATACCTACCTATACCTTTTCAATTCGATTTAATACTGGGCCCTGAAGGGGAGTCGAACCTTTCATGTGACAAGGATATTGAAATAATTTTCTTGATCAAAACAGAGTGAACACTCATTCGATGCGCTTTATTATTTTAATAAGCTATTAAGTATTTTCCCAGGAAAGTGCAAAAATTTAATTATTACTATTAACAATGTATTACTTAAAGAAAACAGATATATTTTTTATGGATAATACGATGTTTTAATATTTCGGCCCACAGAAAATTCAAGAATATGCAAAATTCCAAATAGCTGTTCTATGGTGGTCAATCTACACCTATACTTACATGTCCCCAATTTTAGAGTGGATAAGAGGGTAAACTTTGTTATTTCTCATTTTACACGGAAAATTTATTCATCATAAAAAGTTTTGCTTTTATTAAAAACATGATTCCCATGGAGTAAGTTAACACGTCATGTACAGGGTGTTCAGAAAATTAAAAAATCTGAAAATTATGTATAAGAAGTAAATTACGTTCAGTTTTAACGATACGAAAAACTGTCAATAAGAACAATTGTTTAGAATTAAAATTTATGTCAGAATTCCAATTTGTGAATGTCTTCCTAATTCCTTTTTTTAAATTTTTTATAAGTATCGATTGGGATCATGCGGTAAAACTTACGGTAAAATAAAAGTTGTTACCCTTTAATCCACTCTGTGGAGATACTGTATATAATGGAGGTCAATATTCATAATAAAATGAAGACGCTATCAAAGGAGACATGAAATATATTGTAGAGAAGTTGCAGAGATTAAATTTTCTTCAAAAAAATTAGTGAGAGCCAGAGCCCGAGAGTATATGCCTGCTTATTTTTTATAGTAACTGCACATGAAGCGTTCAAAGTGTGCGGCATCGTACGGATTCACTGTATTTAAATGCATATATTGCCCAAACATTAATAGATACATATATGCCACCACCCACTTTTTTATGTGAAATTTAATTCTCTTCAACTTTGTTCCTACAGTTTTTTTCCACATCTCTTATTATTTTGGCAGCTTCTTCATATAATTGTAGGTATTACATTCTATGTAAATATAGACTAGCCAACTTATTTTAGCTGCCATTTCAAATTTTATAAGTTTTGCAATTTTTCGGAGGTCGAGAAGGTATTCCCTACCTCCACACCAAACTTCAAGCTCCTATCGGGAAGTACTCCAACAATTCACCATGCAGATAATTATAATATTTAGTCGGGAATCGAGAGCCATGTAAATAGTCATTTTTTTTTTCTAATTTCTTAATGCTTTCCAAACCAATGAAAAGATTATTCTTTGTAGATTCAGGTGCTGCCCAGTTATTCTCCGAATTGTTATTAACAAATGCTACAGAAATTGTTTAAACAAAATTTACCCAAAAAGTGTAGTGTAAATTTCAACATCGGACACATTTTCAAAACTATTGTAGATAGATGCATATACTTCCAGATATAAAATCTGCAGACAAGAATGGAGCAATTTTTAATGCAGTCACTTGTGAGTAATTAAGAGTAATTTGCTTGCGAACAAAACTTTTTACATTATAAATTATAACTTAAAATATTAATAAGATGCAGAAAACAACGCGTAGCTAAATAAACTTGAATTCACTTCTTCTGTCTGAAAAATAACAATATCGGAATGGGCAAGTATACATTTTTTTTTTAAATAATTTTAATAACATCTACACAGAAAAACAGTTGACCCGTACTTTTTGTTTTATTTTTTAAATAATGCCTTTTTATGGTAAGAAAAAATCGTGAAGTTTAAACTGTGTTTAAACGGTTAGATATTGCCGAAAATTTTCGAGCTATTCTATTGGCTATGACGTAATAGCGTAATCACCAGATTCTAATTTGTGCCTGAACAGAGAAACGAATGCTACGTTGCCATATTTCAATAAATAATGTAAGATATTTTGTACTGCTATACGGAATCCTCTGTAATATTACAATTATGTATTAGCAAGTTATCAATCAGCCTTAAAAATATATAAAATGTTTACTCGCTGGGTATTTGAAACAGGGTTAAAAATTAATATTAAAATTTATTTATTAACAGTGCAGTAGTGCACATTCTTTTTTAGAAATGTGGCAATGTAGCTAGTTACTGTCAAATGTAAAATGTCCCTGTTTTAGAGGTTATTACGCTATTACGTCACGAGATATCCGGAAAACTACCTTATTTTAAATCCACTCTGCATATTCATTTTACAATAAAACCAACAATAGTCGGTAAAGTTACCTTGAAATTATATTGATAATATTTTGGAGAGTCATACTATATTATTAATATTGTCGTTTTCGTTATTGTCTACTAGCCCATTATATATTTATATTATATATATATATATACAACTAAATTGTCACCTAATAATTTACTCTTTCAATATTAAAAATTTCAACATTATGTCAAAAAGGTAGAAATATTAAAACTGTGTTCTAATCATCTCCAGATGGTGCCAACATAGTTGGCGAAACGCTTGTCGAGTAATAGTATTCAAGTGTTTTGGTGCTTGTATAGAAACTACTTCAAAAGCAAATGCATACACTCTTCGTTTTCATATTAAAGAGTATATTAATGACTGAATTACAAATTAATAATGAACAAGTTACGTTGTTAAATATCACTATATTATTTTATTTACCACCGCTGTTTTGCAGCAGCGGCGTAACTATGGGGCAATCCGCCCCCGCCCCCATCATGATGTGGCGCACCTACTGTAGCTAAAAACCAGTATTTTATTTTTATTTACAACTTTTTTATACCGCTTTTAAACGACTGCCTCCTCCGTCCCAAAAAGCTGGTTACGCCACTGTATTGTAGTTACTAGACTACATGCTAAAGCACAGCCTCTCTATTCTTTACGATTGGTTACATCATTACATGTACAGTGGCGCTGCCAGCTGTTTGGTGCGGAGGGGGCGATCGACAAACATTCAACATAACTTAGCAGGAGCGCTATATAAGGGGTGGGGGGCACCCTAAGCATGCCACTGTATATGTACCTCTATCTGTATTTATATTCTACAGTTGTCTATAACTGTATTGGGCATATAAAAAACTCAAAGCTGCCGACCGAGTTAATATAAGGAGAGACCGGGGCATGCTTTATTTTTCTACACTATATTAAATAATAAATATAATGTATTACTTAGTAGATAAAACATCATTAATCATAGGATTAATGATGTTTTATAGAGGCGTGTTGATGTAAAGTATGTTCTGGCATGATTAAGATAAAAAATGAACGGAAACACGCCTCTTTTAATTAAGATTTCTAACTCTTGTGATATAGTTACACGAATCACCTCTAACTAGAACGGCGCGGAGTTTATTGTCAGCGTTAACACCAGGGTAACAGATTACACAGGTCTACAAAAAAAAAAAAATAAAAGGTCTTGTCTTAAGGTTCTAATCTAATTGTTCTGAAGTGTTTTGATGCACTGAAGCCAATTTTGGACAAAAAAAATGTTCTACCGTGTCATTTCTTCTCTACCACCCCTCTTATCACCTAAAAAGGCAAAAAAATTGTCTTCTCCTGGGTTCTAATCCAACTTTTCTGAAGTATTTTGATGCGCTGAAGCCAATTTTGGACAAAAAAATTTTTATCGTGTCAGTTTCCCTCTACCACCCCTTTTTATTAAAGGCAAAAATGAGGTCTTGCTTGTCCTAAGGTTCTGATCTAACTTTTCTAAAGTATTTTGACGCGCTGAAGCCAAGTTTTGACAAAAAAAATGTTCTACCATGTCAAATTCCCTCCCACCTCTTTTATCCCCCCAAAAAAGAGAATTTGTCTGAAGATTCTGACTTAATTTTTTTGAAGTATTTTGATGCGCTGAAGCCAGTTTTGGACAAAAAAAAATTTCTATCTTGTCAGTTTCCTTCTACCACGCCCTTTTATCGCCATAAAAAGGCAATAATGAGGTCTTGCTTGTCCTAAAGTTCTGATCTAACTTTTCTAAAGTATTTTGACGCGCTGAAGCCAATTTTGGGCAAAAATATTTTTTCTACCATGTCAGTTTCCCTCTACCACCTCTTTTAACCTGAAGGTTGTGACCTAACTTTTACTTCCACGTCCAGTGGAAGTATAGTAACGACAAAAAAATTTAAAAAAATTTTTGTTGTCCAAATAGGCTTAAAATGTCATGAAACGTCGAGATTTTAAGTTTGAGCGAAAAAAAATTTCTGTCTGTCTGTCGGTCTGTCTGTCTGTCTGTCTGTCGGTCTGTCTGTCTGTAACTTTTTTTGTGCGCACGTTTACTCTGAAACCGTTTAAGATATTGACTTGAAATTTGGTACACATATGTACTTTAACGAGATCTAGAACTAGATTATATTTTCATCTTGTTCCGTCGAAGGGTTGGGGGGTAAATTGGGGTAAATTTGGGGTAAATGGGTAAATTAAGCAGGTAGGAGTCCATGAAATTGGTATTTAGTATATACAAGAGAAGCTGAGGTCTCAAAAAAATTTTTGGCATTAGCCACCCCTATTACCACCCCCACCTCCTTATCAAAGGGGATGAAAAAAAAATGTGATTTAGTGCATGTACAGGAATCAGAAACCTCAAAATATTTTTTTACTTCATCCACCCCCCACTACCACCCCCACCCCTCTACCGATGTGGGGTATCGTTTTATGGGTTTTTGGGGTAGAGGATTTCAAATATTATATTATTAAAGTTCCATAAACAATTATTTTCACATACAAAGTTTTTTCGTTGTGAGTGACTCGGATAGAGAATCTGGATGTGGAAGCAGTGATTCCTTAGGCAGCGGTTTTTTTAAGTATTTTGACGTATTTTGGACAAAAAAAATTTCTATAGAGTCAGTTTTCCTCTACCAACTTCTTCATCCCCTAAAATTCTTTTTATCCAAAATGTTTCAGCGCGTCAAATTGCACCGCATCAAAATACTTCAGAAAAGCTAGATTAGAACTTTAAGACAAGACCTTTTTTTTTGTAGACCAGTGATATCAGAGCCGCGTACTTTGAATTTACCTGTCAATGTCGGGAAGGACAGGTAATGCGTCCACCAATGCATAAGATATTCCTATCTTGACGTAAAACAGAGTAAAGTGTGTCAGAAACCTCATTAAGTTTCTACCGAAAAGACAATTTTTAAATCTCTAGTATTATCTTGTTCATTCTAATACGCAAAAATTTAAAGTACGGCTCTATAGTACTATTCTGATCATGTAATAGCGCCTACTTTGACATTTTTATGACCGGTTTTTTTATGTCATTTTTATGTGCCCAATACAATTGTAGACAACTATACCTAGTACAATAATTCGATATCCAAATAAATATACCCTTCTTTATCCCACAATGTACTCTAGATAAGTTATCTAAGCTTGCTGCATCATTGTTGTTAATTAAATATGTTAATATAAAAATAATATTAAGAAAATAATGAAGTGAATGTTACTGGCACCGCAAAAATGTATTTTTATAAGTAAATTGGTACAAGAAAGATAACTTTATATAAATCTCACGTTCTACATATAGTCCATGTAAAACGCGGGGTTTGACGCTCGGAATGCCCCCCTCATCGGGACCACTTGCATTCTATGTTTTTTTACTTCCACATCCAGTGGAAGTAGAGTAACGACAAAAAAAATTTTTAAAATTTTTATTGTTCAAATAAGCTTAGAATGTCACGAAACGTCGAGATTTTAAGTTTGAGCGAAACAAAATTTTCTGTCTGTCGGTCTGCCTGTAACTTTTTTTGTGCGCACGTTTACTCTGGAACCGTTTCAGATATTGACTTGAAATTTGGTACACTTATGTACTTTAACGAGATCTAGAACTAGATTATATTTTCATCTTGTTCCGTCGAAGGGTTGGGGGGTAAATTGGGGTAAATTTGGGGAAAATAGGTAAATTAAGCAGGTAAGGGTCCATAAAATTGGTATTTAGTATATACAAGAGAAGCTAAGGTCTCAAAAAAAAATTTGGCATTAGCCACCCCCATTACCACCCCCACCGCATTATTAAATGGGATGAAAAAAAATTGTGATTTAGTGTGTGTACAAGAACCAGAAACCTCAAAATGTTTTTTTACTTCATCCACCCCCACTACCACCCCCTGTCACCACCCCCACTCTGCTACCGATGTGGGGTATCGTTTTATGTGTTTTTGGGGTAGAAGATTTCAAATATTATGTTATTAAAGTTCCATAAACAATTATTACCACATACAAAATTTTTTCGTTTTGAGTGACTTGGATAAAAAATCTGGATGTGGAAGTAGAGATTCCTTGGGCAGCGGTTTTTGGGTCGCTAATCACGAAAATCAGAGTCCCGCGGCTCTAAAACTAGTGTGTCACCCCTAAAAATGTCAAAAACAACTCCTTCTGGGGGTTTTTGGCAGTAATGTGAATAATACTGTAAAATAATGTTATGGATGTGCTAATTGTAACGATATTTTGCCAGTTCAATATGTTCATCTAAAATAAGGACAAATTTTACGCCGAGGGTTAACCAGAGGGGGTAAAACTACCTCTAAATTGACGTAAAATGGAAAAATGATGGATTTTTTTTTCACTTTTTGATTTGAGTTTATATGAATGGGTATTGTACAATGAAGAAAATTTTTTTCCAACCCTTCAGGGGTGAAAACTATCCCTACATCGCCTTTAAATTGAACTAACGCTTAGAAAATAAGTAGAGATGTATACTTTTTAGTTTGCTTGTAATTTCTGATAAACTTCCGTCGAAAAGAGAAGGTAAAAATATTCTTGATAAATGAACACTTCATATTGTTTGCTATATTTTACATAAAAAAATATAAATATTGTGATTATGGTGCAAAATTAAAATAATTCAATTTTTTTATCAAAATATAAACATTATGTACTAACTTTTCTCCAGTCTTAGTCCTTATGGGAGGAAATGAGCCCCTCTTCATTATCGCTAGAATCAATTAGCTCGTCTTCATACACTTCGGTTGATGCATTGATTCCCGATTCATACCAATCATAGCTAAGATTCAGTTCATCCGCTTCTCCTTCTTGAAAAGAAACTTCCGGCTCAATTTGCATGTCTCAATTTTCATCAAAATCTTCACCTTCATCAGCAAAGTGGTGGTTAAAGTGTTTTCACTGTTTTCGCAATCTCTCCCTTTACACTCTTTGCAGAAAATACTGCAACCAAGGCCTAATTTTTTGCGTCCATTTATATTTAGATTACCATATTTATATTTCTTTATTAAAAATATTGCAAACAATATGAAGTGTTCATTTATCAAGGATATTTCTACCTTCTCTTTCAATTCCCTGCAAGTTTGGGGGTAGTTTTCACCCCCAAAAGGAGTGAAAAAATTTTTTTTGTATTTTTTTCGACGTAAGTTTATCAGAAATTACAAGAAAATTAAAAAGTATACATCTCTACTTATTTTCTAAGCGTTAGTTCAATTTAAAGGCGATATAGGGGTAGTTTTCACCCCTGAAGGATTGGGAAAAAATTTTCTTCATTGTACAATCCCCATTCATCTAAACTCAAATCAAAATGTGAAAAAAAATAATTCCATCATTTTTCCAAAAAAATTTCTTCATTGTCCAATCCCCATTCATCTAAACTCAAATCAAAAAATGAAAAAACAAAATTCCATCATTTTTCCATTTTACGTCAATTTGGAGGTAGTTTTACTCCCTCTGGTTAATCCTCAGCATAAAATTTGTCCTTATTTTAGATGAACATACTGAACTGGCAATATATCATTACAATTAGCACATTCATAACATTATTTTACAGTAATATTCACATTACCACAAAAATAAACCAGAAGGGGTGGTTTTTGGCATTTTTAGGGGTGACGCACTATTTTTAGAGCCTCGGATTTTCGTGATCAGCGACCCAACAAACATAAAGTACAAGTGGTCCCCATGAGGGGGGCATTCCGAGCGTCAAACCCCGCGTTTTACATGGACTAATAGTATATTGATTCAACTACTGAATTTCAAATACCGGGTGTCCTAGGATTACGTTAACAGGCGATTTCTTCGTTATTTGAAAAGATGATAATGTAAATAACAAAATCTGTAAAAGGCATGAAAGACTCCAACTGCTTGCAATTGCATCCCTACGTAATTCTGAGTATAGTGATATACCATAAAAACATAAACATAAAACACACCACAGATAGTAGACAACCCCCAAATCCATAGCCAAGGCTGTGCGGAAGGGGGTTACACATTTGAAAAACGCAGACATACATCCACACCCACCGGTGTTGTCAATACCGGGGCTGGGGGTCGAACCCTGAGCGCGGTAGACAGTCGATCAGCATATTCGCCACTCAATACGCCTTAACCGATTGAGCTACCGCGCCGGTATGTTACTGTTGTTTAATAATTACAAATAAGACAGGCTGCAAAATGATGGCAACAGATAAATATGCACCATATTAATAAATTAAGAGATTTTGTTAACAAATGTCCACTGGATGTTCAATTGGGCATATCCGGCCTCCACACGAGCTTCTAAGCGTTGCAGCAATTTTACTTCCACAAGTGGTATAGTAACGACATAAAAATTTTTAAAAATTTTTATTGTTCAAATAGGCTTAAAATGTCATGAAACGTCGAGATTTTAAGTTTGAGCGAAAAAAAATTTCTGTCGGTCTGTAACTTTTTTTGTGCGCACGTTTACTCTGGAACCGTTTGAGATATTGACTTGAAATTTGGTACACATATGTACTTTAACGAGATCTAGAACTAGATTATATTTTCATCTTGTTCCGTCGAAGGGTTGGGCGGTAAATTGGGGTAAATTTGGGGTAAATAGGTAAATCGAGCAGACAAGAGTCCATAAAATTGGTATTTAGTACATACAAGAGAAGCTAAGGTCTCAAAAAAAAAATTGGCATTAGCCACCCCCATTACCACCCCCCACCCCATTGTTAAAGGGGATGAAAGAAAAATGTGATTTAGTGTGTGTACAAGAACTAGAAACCACAAAATATTTTTTTAGTTCAGCCACCCCCACTATCTCCACCCCCACCCCACTACCGATGTGGGGTATCGTTTTATGGGTTTTTGGGGTAGAGGATTTCAAAAATTGTATTATTAAAGTTCCATAAACAATTATTTCCACATACAAAATTTTTTCGTTGTGAGTGACTTGGATAGAAAATCTGAATGTGGAAGTAGTGATTCCTTGACAGAGGTTTTTATGTATGGATTGCTCTAAGCATAGTTGTTGTTACTCTACGGAAAGCCCCACGAATCCCATCCATAAAATACTCCAGACATACCAAGTATGGTATATCACTCTGCTCAGAATGACATGGGGATGTTATTTCAAGCTCTAGCTATACAGGGTGCCATTTGAAAAAAAAAGTTGTGGGTGGTTTCTTGAGGGTTGCAAGAGGCAACATGATTCCAGAGTTGTTATCAGACGGAGTCTATCATGTCTTTTGCAAGTTTTTTTATTTACATTTTATCTTTTCAAATAACGGAGATATCGCCTGTTAACGTAATTCTGAGAAATCCGGTATACCTAATGAAATAGGATTTACTTTTAATTAAAAAAAAATTAAAGAGGAGGAGGTTCGTGATTCAATCTGCATCTTTGTTTTTTTATGTTTGTTCAACCTTTCTCAGGTCGTTGAACCGCCAGAAAGGCAGTGGATAGCCCAGGGTGGGTTAAAGTTGGTGGCTGAGGACCGTGGTGTCCACGTAAATTGTAGGTGCAAAGGATCCGCCATTGTGGCCAGTAGCGGAGCGTTTCTGTTACGGGCCTAGGTTCGAATGGTTTTCCGCGGGCCCAGGCCCCAGCATCAAATCATGGGCCCCGGTACTAAATTCACTGGCGGCCCCCCGCGCCTAATAATTGATGAGCGGGAAAAATTTTTTTTTTCAAAATCTCTGGCGGGCCCGTCTCGAAAGCCAACGGGCACCCGCGATTAATAATTGATGAGCGGGGGGGAGAGATTAAAAAAAAAATTGCCAAAATCTCTGGCGGGCCCCCACTACGGGCCTGTGGGGGCCCAATACACGCAGGCCCCCAATCAAACTTTTCTTGCGGGCCTTTTGAGGAGCCCTATAAAACATGTTTTTTGCTTGTTTGACTACTAAATATAATGTATTTTATGGAAGTTTATTTTGTGATTAATTTGACTTGACTTTCGATTTGTGAAGTGTAAGGTGTTGAAGTATCTGAGCTGGTTTGTTCCGGGCCCCTAAAGCTCCCGGGCCCGGGTTCCGCGGAACCCCTGTAGATCCGCCACTGATTGTGGCCCAGTTACCTAGTAAAAAAGTAATACTATGCACTCTCCACTATCTTTCTTAAATCGCAAAGTGTTTGGCTTAGAAGGCGGTTCCATAATCTGAAAATCCTGAAAGGGTATAGCTGGATAAGTTAGTGAAATGTGCCCCCGCACTTACTTAGTTAAAATGGCTTCCAGATGATGCAGTTTATAGAGTATATTACATGGTAAAAATTTGAACCCTCTACTACCCCTACGAAGGCGGAAAAAAATAATATGTCTTTAACTATTATATTTTTTTTTTTTTCGGCTTCTATGCAACCGATCGATTTGTAATTTGGCACGAGTATTGCTTGCGTGGAGATAACTTACTCCAAAAAATAAGGTAATTTTACGACCATTTTAACCATCGGAAAAAAAATATAATTTTTTTTAGAGGACAAAAGGGTGGCTACCCTTTGTGGTACAATCACCATTCTATGATATATTATGTCTTGGTACTTCGTGATTATCATACTAAATTGTCAGATTTTTTGCTGTGGTGGAACAATATGGAAAAAAATAAAATTGGGTAAAATCAAATATTTACACATGCCTCTTAGTTGTAACAGTTTATACTTATAGCCTTACAAGGTATTATTGCATATCTACAACCGACCGTGGGTGCCAGTGCGATGTTGCCAAGTCTACTTTTTCCCCAGGCGTAAGGAAATTCGGCACAATCTGGCAATACCACTTCTGGAGGTCCCAGGGTTAACCCCTGGCGAAGTATTAACTTTCTAGGACCTTGGGGAAAAGTTTAGCAACGAATGATGTTCATTGTAATTACTGTCGCATTACGACATCTAAAAAACGACGTACTGAACCAGATGAAGAAAGTGAGGGAACGATCGAAGAAGACCAGCCTTTTGTGCCTTCGACGTCTTCTAGCACTACAACTAGTGACTCTGACGGAATAATGGAACTGCCATTGCGAAGACTCGTTGCTACACATAAATACTGTTGCATATGTGGTGATGATAAAGAACTGACAGTAATACCCACTGTGAGACTACAGTGCTATTGAAACAAACAAATTCATCTCCGAGGCAATCGTTGCTGTAAAATACATTTGATTAAACACCGCTTTTATGAAGACGATATTGCACATCTGGAACAATATGCCAATTGTAGCTCGATTCCTAAATCGAATTTACGTATTCTATTAAATTCCTTAACCCCAATAACAACTCTAAAAGGCTCTACAGACCACTGGGGTTTATCAGAGAAGCAATTATTAACGTTTACAGATACCATTTACGAATTAAAGTCACTGTTGGAAAACTCCAGTACAAGAACATCTTCTGTCCCTGTTTTTCTATTAAAATTGAAAACAGGTAGTTAATGATAACAAAATGACCTCCTACATTACCAAATTGTTCGATATGGTGCCAGCGTGCAGCGCACTTGCTAGGAAGCTGAACAAATTGACCATCCTCAGAATGATATCATTGGTATATTATTAAGGTTGTAATTAATAACCCTAATAAGATCTGATAAACCGCAGTGGCCTGTAGAGCCTTTTAGAGTTGTTATGTTATTGGAGTTAAGGAATTTAATAGAATGCATAAATGCGATCTAAGAATGGAGCTCCAATTGGCATATGGTTCCAGATGTGCAACGTCTTCATAAAAGCGATATTTAATCAAGTGTAGACACATTTCACGCGCAGGTATCCATCAGGGCGACTTAAGTTTACACATAGACTGAACCACGGATAGTAAAACCACAAAGGTTATAAAAACAAAGGCATATTAGGAATCAATATCACAAATCAGGATAAGTATTGACAAATGACAATTAATGTTAAACAACTGTACCATACTGAGATAAAAAATTATCCATAGCTGGCTCATGGAACCCATCCAAGGCCAAAAATGGGGGGAAAAAAATTCAAATGTATTTTACAGCAACGATTGTCTCGGGGGATGTATATTTGTTTATTTCGATAGCACTGTAGTCTCGCAGTAGTGGGTATTACGGTCAGTTCTTTACCATCACCACATATGCAGCAGTATTTATATGTTGCAACGAGTCTTTGCAATGGTAGTTCCATTATTTCATCAGAGTAATCATAGTGCTAGAAGATGTCGAAGGCACAAAAGGCTGGTCTTCGTCGATCGTTCCCTCACTTTCTTCATCTGGTTCAGTACGTCGTTTTTCAGATGTTGTAATGCGATAGTAATTACAAAAAACATCATTCGTTGCTAAACTTTTCCCCAAGGTCCTGGAGAGTTAATACTTCGACCCTGGGGGGTGAACCCTGGAACCTCCAGAAGTGGTATTGCTAGATTGTGCAGAATTTCCCTACGTCTGGGGAAAAAGTAGACTTGGCAACATCGCACTGGCACCCACGGCCGGTTGCAGATATGCAACAATACCTTGTAAGGCTATAAGTACTAACTGTTACAACTAAGAGGCATGTGTAAATATTTTATTTTACCCAATTTTATTTTTTTCCATATTGTTCAACCACAGCAAAAAATCTGACAATTTAATATGATAATCACGAAGTGTCAAGACATAATATATCATAGAATGGTGATTGTACCACGAAGGGTGGCCACCCTTCTGTCCTCTAAAAAAAGTTTATATTTTTTTCTGGTGGTTAAAGTGGTCATAAAATGACCTTATTTTTTGCAGTAAGTTATCTCCATGCAAGCAATACTCGTACCAAATTTAAAATCGATCGGTTGCATAGAAGCCGAAAAAAAAAAAAAAAAATTTCCACCTTCGTAGGGATAGTAGATGGTTAAAATTTGTACAGTGTAATATACTCTATAAACTGCATCATCTGGAAGCCATTTTAACTAATGTAACGAAGTGTTTTTTTTTCTAATAATAAAATGCAGTAAATTAACCCTACGCTTCGGTGCTTGTCCCGTTTTCTTGAAACATTTGCTTGTTTTAATTAATTGAATAGATTTTCCTCACCCTCATCCGTGCAACTGAGGAACTCCCAAAGTAAAGAACTGCGTTGTAGAATCCTATCTCATGTAAACTGTATTAAATCTCGCCCTGAGAAGATAGCGGCACGACATATCAATATAATTTACAAAATTGTCACCAGTGTCGCTGGCCGTAATTCATTTCGGGAATATCAAAGTTAGTGTAAAGGCATTTTGGTCATTCCTGTATCAGCTCTTGTTAAGGGAAGATGCACTAATTTTATTAAGTGGGCAGCTCCGTAGCCAATTTGTCAGAGATCCCGTACATCCAACTATTAAGATTGTACTACATGATTAAGTGTATTCAACTGTTAATTTCAAGTAATTTCGATTAAAATGCATAAAATGCGATTGTCAATTCCCGAATTATCCAGATACTTTACACAGAGACGAACCCACGGGGGGTTATGGGGGGGTACGCTCCCCCCCCCCCCCCAATGTTGATTGAGTTGGGAAAATCACCAAAAATGTAAAAAAATGTTTATTGGGTATAACTGCAAAAAAACGAATAATGAGTTGATAAAAATTAAATGACACTGTCACTATGACCATTTTTTTATAAATAATTTTAATTGATATTATTTATGACTAGATGCGACTGATGTGAGAGCCACCGAATAGTCGACGGACAACGCACAACGCCGACGGGCCTACGCGACGGGCCAACAAAATAAACTCGTCAACTCGCGGAAATTCGACGTTCGACCCAGTAGACGGCACGACCAGAGCATACAATTCACAAAGACTGTCTTACATTAGAAATATTAGAATATTACTCCTTTTTGCCTTTATCAATACAATGCTTTGTCCTAGCTATAAAGTCATTGGTTGTTGGTTTATACGGAGTATCACTAGTATCAGTTACCAACCTCTCAACGAGAGATAATAATAATAACAAATTGTTGTGGGTCAGAAATTGTTAAAATATTAAATTCTTAGAGGACACTGAATCAGAATCTGGGACTATTAAAGGGGTCTATACAGACGATCCAGCTGCTGGGACCCGACATTGTTGGTACGCTTCGAAGATAATTGGAATTCCAGCGGACCAGTTCACTTTTACGAATGAGTTCAAAGCATGCCGACAAGGCTGGCTCCCTGTCGCTGGATCGTGTGTAGACCCCTTAATGCTACCTATTGCGCGTAATCGTATTGTATCTTGTTTTTCTCCACGGTCATTAAACTATAACGTCATTAAACTATAACGGTTACCTCATCCAGTAGCTTCTAGACGAAGGAGAGCGCGGGGTCAACTTAGGTCTAGCGCCTACATCATGTAGTTTAGTTAAACTTCTTTTGCATAATATTTGTATCGCTAGGCTAACTTATAGATTAAGTCTGAAATAAAAAAAAACATAAGGAAATATAAGTTGTAAAAAAAATGGGCAGTTGGCAAATTAGTTGTAGCTTTCCCCCCCCCAAAAAAATAGCTGGGTTCGTCTCTGACTTTACATATAATTTTTGTTAACGTCGGCGTGTTACAGAGACACAGACTGATAAATTCTCGAGATTTTGTTCAAAACAGTTATGTTCCAGTAATTTTTCTTAGGACCGAACCAAGAAAAAGAAACATGGTAGACATTTTTGAGAGAGTAACGGTAAACCGTTTTTTACCAGATTATTTTAACTTGAACCGTGTTTTTTTCTATTCAACGAGATAAAATAATGCTTGATAATTTACCGTGCTTAGAATCTGTTTTTCTACCTGCTTTATTTAACCACGTCGTGTTGATATAAATTAAAAATGAAATACTGTATTCTGAAGAAGATAAAAATTTGTTATAAAATAATACCTGACAATTTACCGTATTTAGAAACTGTTTACATGCAAAGTATTTTAACAATTATTACTCTTTATGAATAAGCAATAAAATCCAGTATCCTGAGGAATTTATGAAACTTTGTCATAGTCCGGGAACTTGACGCGAAAATCTGACAATCCCGAAAAATTAATTATTTTTCATATGTTGCTACGTAACATTCTCTAAAACCGCTCTGGAAAATTTGCTTTTGGCTAGTAAAGGCAGCACATCTCCCGCTAGGCGTTTGCCGAAAACCGCAGGCAAACCGCCAGATCGGAAGTAAAAGAACAAAGCCGTGTTCTTTAGCCGTACTTTCTGATTATTATAAAGAACAAAGTCGTGTTCTTTAATCCTGTTTCCTGATTATTATTTCGTGCACGCCTATATTGCTGTAAATAATTGCCTTGCTACCACCTAGAATTCAAGCACTGCCTGTTCTAACTTTTTATGCTATTTTATATATATTTTTTTGTATATACTGCCTGTTGTTTCTTTGTATACTGCTTACAATTTTTTTTTTTGTCGCTTATCTACTGTTTAGCATCCTGTGGGTTGCCAGCTTGCCACTAGTAACAAACCCGTTTAATAGTAACATTTGCAACACCCCGATTAATTATCTTCTCTCCGCTTGATTAGTCAGTTTTTTTTTTAGTTATTCGCGATATTTTACCTATTGTAAAATAAAATATCATAAGTTTTATCTGTGATAAACTCCTTATGAGTATTTGAGTATCTGAACATTTCTTTTTACTATTGTTATTGAATTTATCATGTTTTAATAAACGTTGTTATTTGCCGACTTTTGAGTTTTACTGTTTGAATGTGCCTGAAAATCTAATCTCAAATTTTGACCCCTGGACATTTCCGTTTCTTCACTGAGTTTATCCCAGCCCTACTGCAACAGGCTGCATGAGGAGGCTAATGTGGGACCTTTGCCCCATGTAAAAATTGTAAAGGTGGCGCCCGAGTGATACCGAAGTAGATCTCGGCGTCAAAGTGACGCTTCCACTCGTTTATGCGCTAGGCGACTGGAAGAAACTACTTCACACTAAGTAAGTGCCGCGGGGGCACATTTCTCTAACTTTTCCGGCTATACTTTTTCCATAAATATAAAATTTCACGTAAAAATCTGCAAAAATATTACAATTATGGCAGCCATATTAGGTTCAAAACGTTTTGAATTCTTAATTTTTAAAATCAGATTTGGTATCAGCTATACTACCTCCTGTAGTACCTACTAACTACCAATTTTAATGCAATTTCTATAAAAATTCTTCGCCAAATGTAAAATTTTTTAATTTAAAAAATCTTGTGTTTAATTTTCGCTCACTTATTACGGATCACCGCCAAGCCATACCTTGCAGTTTGAGAACATGTTATAGAAATCGCTTAAGCCAATATACAAGTAGTCTAGGAGATAGCTACATATATAGGGCCTGGGATATAACCTGTTGGTATGGCTGTTATGTTTTAGCAAATATTTTTCCGAGTATTTTATCTTATTTGAGTCAGACCTCCCCTCCTGACAGTTCTGGCGCTAGCCGCCCCCGAAAATATTCAGTTGTGGAACAGAGTATAACCCTTTGGGGCTTGGTGTTAGTTGAAGAGGGTATCTTGGCGATCAACATTTTTTCTCGGTGCAATTGGCAGCACTGGTGACATCAATTATGGCTAAAATTGGAATGTTGTATAACCATTTCTGACCAGGTGGAAAATTTTCGTTGTCAATGCTCATTGGCCTAAAACGGGATAAAATTGGTGTTTTTCAAGAAAAAATGTTGGCACCTTCTCAAACTTGTAGTTTTCGTATCAAAGAATAGTCTCTGTGAGTGCCAACATTTTTCTCTCAATGTAACCCTTCCAATAAACCACCCTCAAAACCCCAAAACATTCAAATACTTTGTTATGTTAAAAATGATAATTTCTCGCTAAATGTGTCATTTTCGTATCCTTTTTGGCATAATAATCGGTATTTGAATGTTTGGAGGTTTTGGGGGTGGTTTGGTACTTCCAAAATGTAAATACATAAATTTTCAACTTATCATTCTTATCAATTTTTGACATATCGATATTATCTGTTATATCTTTTTAGAATTTAAACGTTCACTTCTCATTTGAGATCGTAAAACGTTTTTAATAAATTTTAACGAACTGTTAGAAAGTTTCTTTCTTTGGCACTGAAAAACCAGAACTGTAAATAAATTGGCATAACTGGAACATTAGTATAAGTGTACCCTTTCTTGTAACTGTTAAGCCGGCGCGCGGCGCCACACATGCGGTATTCGCCGAATTCCGAACATTCGCCTTTTGGCGAACTATTCGCGGAATATTTGCCGAATCACAAGCACATTGCTCCCCACACATGTGTAGTTGTCAAAACTCAGTGTGGATACCAGAACAGGCGAATCATTCGGCAAACATTTTCTCTAGAGATGAGAGGTGATTAAAATGGACAATTCAGAAATTTGTGCAGCAGCATTTTTATTTATGAGTTCTGCAACTTATCAAAGAAAATTAAAAAAAAGCCTAGACAAAGAAGATGGTGGATGGTTTCGCTTAATCGGAGCAGATCAATGTAAATAAGAAAAATCTCATTGTCAAATTTAAACGAAGGCGTACCTACTTTGTGTGGAAAAGAAAACGTACCACGGCCTTGAGCCACAGAATCTCTTTTCTGTGCTTGAGCGCTATTTTGAGTTTTTTTAGCTATGTAAACATGTTTTTAAATCAAATTTATCGACAATGTGTGGCAGATTTATTTTACTAGACGTCATGTAGACTATAGAAAGAATTCTGATATGTACAGGCAAATAGTAGGCAGGGGCGGCTGGTGAAATTTCAACAATTTTTTTCTCGTCTGTGGTACATGGGACCCAAACGAAATATGGGAAATAACATCTAGAGAAGCACTCCTCTAACGACCCCTAAAAAATTTTGAAAAAGCAGTTTGCGAAAAATTTTTTCAAAATTCGATTGACCCCCCTAGGTCTAGGGACTCCTGCTTAAAATTAATTTTTTTTGTCATATACATTTTACTTTTCATAAAAATACAACAACAGGTTTTGAAGTTTATGAAAATATTTCCATTACTAACTGAGATACAACGAATTGAAATTTTATCATTTGTTAAATTGTAAATTACAAAATTTCAGTTCACGCCTTCTATTTTACATCTCAAAAGATATTTGCAGTTCGCCCTGAAGCTCATACGGATCTGGTTTGTTGCAGGAATACGCATGGACACAATTCAATTTTAAAACTAATGTGGTATTCTAATTTAATTATATAATATTTGCTATTACAAGAACTGGTAGAAAGGATCATAAAGTTCAACTTTCCCTTGCATTTGCAAAAAACGAAAAGCTAACAAGATGTTCAAATGTTTTCAAAAACTTCTCCCGTTAATGCCATTTTTAACCGTATGCCACATGCAACAAAAACTTTTTAAATAACATGAGAAAATTGGTGGCAATTTGTTTAAAAGGATATCTGTCTGAGTTACATTAGGGGAAAATAAAGTAAAAACAAACAAAAAATTTTTTGTAAATTTTTTATTCATTAATTTTGCTCAAATTGCGCTCCCCCATTTCTTATACATGCGCGACATCTTCTTCGGATTTCTACCGTTGTTGTACGGAGCCGCATCTCTTCTCTCATCGTTGCGAAAGCGGCGTTAATTCTTTCAATTAACTGGTTTTGGTTGTGAATTTCTTGTGAGTACACAAGTTCTTTAGCTCGTCCCCAGACGTGGAATTCAAGAGGTGTCAGATCTGAGGACCTTGCGGGTCATGGAATAGGGCCACGTCTACCCATCCACGAATTGGGAAACACATTATCTAAGTGCTCCCTGGCGGTTATTCTGTAGTGTGCCGGACAACCGTCATTTTGAAAAACAAAAATCGGCACTTCAGCCAATAATTTCGGGAGGTCATTCTGTAAGAAGTCCAGGTAATTATCACCATTTAGGTTGCCCGGCAAGTAGTGCGGTCCGATAAGGGACCTTTCGATCACACCTGCCCAAACGTTCACACTGAATTTTCGTTGAAATGAGGTAGGCCTGATCACATGTGGATTCTTGTGGCCCAATGGTGTAAATTGTGTAAATAGTCAACACTAAAATAGGAAAGCAGGCGAGTCCTCGGATCGTACGCACGAAAGACAAAGACAGTAGAATTATTTTACCTGCACCAAGAGTGTTGTTTACCTGCTCGCTACATGTGTATTTGTGTATCTCGCAACCGACTTAACTTCCATCGTTATTTGTTATTGTTAGCGTGCCCCGTATCTTTGTAAATAAATTACCACCAATTTTCTCATGTTATTTAAAAAATTGTTATTGCATGTGGCATACGGTTGAAAATGGCATTAAAGGGAGAAGTTTTTGAAAGCATTTGAACATCTTGATAGCTTTTTGTTTTTTTGCAAATGCAAGGGAAAGTTGAACTTTATAATCCTTTCTACACTCAAAGAAAATGATAGGTAAATTCAACCAAAAAGAGCATATGAAATCGCGCCGATCTAGTTTCATAGTTAAATCAATCAGAAAAGAATAGTCATACAACTTTATTTGTTTTCGTAAACAAATAGTAGTTTAATAATCATATCTTCTTCTAACAAATTAAATAGTACAATGACATTTTTTTATGTTCACTAACCATTTTCAATTGGGTCTACAATTAAATAGTACAACGACTTTGTTTTTTGTTCACCAACTAATTTTTAGGTTGATCTACACTTTATTATGTATGATGAAGTTTTTTTTGGTTAGCCAAAATCTCAGTATTGAGACATCAGACCACCCAAACCAAAGATTAGAGATCGTTTATAAGATCCATCCAAATATATCGATGATCCCTGACAGAATTTGAACATTGCAATCATGTTATTAATTTTCTATAAATTCAGAAGAGTATAAGATAATGCATGATAGTCTTATTCATCTATTTTTTAAGTTAATGTTTGTTTTGTTGTACAACTTTTTATTAATTAAAATAACAATCAACTCTTGTTTAAAAATACCATCAATATAGTTTAGTTTAACAAAATTAACGATATTGTTCGTTAACCATTTTTTTTGTTGAATTTACCCATACTATTTCTTTGAATGTACCAATTCTGGGGACTCTGTTAGCTCATAATATTTTTTTTCTTTAATTATCAGCATCCCATATGACTTTGTTAGAACACAGATACATTGCAGAAAATAATAAAGATAATTTTGAACTGTTACAACCATAAAAAAACTGTTATACATGCCAAAAGGCTGATTTGAGTGAAATTTAAATAATAATAATAATAATAATAATAATAATAATAATAATAACCCAAAGCCACAAGACCTAGCAAGAATGGATTCGTTGCTCAATGATGAGCTTCCAGAAAATGCCACCATATGGCAGATCAACAGTGCCGTGTACGCAGCCGCTAGGCAACTCGTTCCCCAGCAACGCCTGGCAAGCGTGTTGGGTAAGGTCGAGAAGACTAAGCGGCGCGTACAGAAAATACAGGCAAAAATTAAATCGGCGAGACAACACGCGTCTCGAATCCAGAGTGTGGTGGAGTACGTAACGGCAGCTAAGCCATTCACGTCGAAAATTCGGCGTATAGTTGCCGGTATAAGACGACAACACCGCACTCTTAATCTGGCAGTGCTGCAAACTATCAAACGGCACTGTCTAGATAGGATTCGAGCACTCATGGTCATCAAAAAATCTTTGGTCAGACGAGCACGGGCCATGGAACAAAACCATCTGTTCCAAATAAGTCCCTCTCGTCTGTTCCAAGACCCACCGCGTGTTGTCGAAAATCCGCCGTCTGTTGAAGCTGTCGAGGCTTTCTGGAAGGGAATCTATGAGACAACGAGTCCATTCGACAGCGGCACTCCAGCGATAGCACGCTTCGAGGAGCTCTGCAACACTCTGTTGGGAGAGCAAGACGAAGTGTGTCCGGCGATCATTACCGAGGAAGTTCAACAAGCACTTGTTGGAACTAAGAACTTCGCTGCTCCGGGTCCAGATGGCATAAACAACTGGTGGTGGAAGAAATTCCCTTCCACCCACCGCCATCTGGCCCGAGTTTTCAACTCATGGTTGAACGAGGGGCAGCCGATTCCGGACTGGTTTGCCGAGGGGCGTACTGTACTGATCCCCAAAAAGGGAGATCTGTCCAACCCGAAGAATTATAGACCGATCACCTGCCTCAATTCCTGCTACAAGATATTTACACGTATCGTGTATGCCAGGACATTGAGGTTAGTTGAGCCGGTCTACCGACAGATACACGAACAGCGTGGTGGCAAGAAAGGTGTGGCAGGCTGCAAAGAGAACCTATTGATAGACCGCTGTATTACACAGGATTCTGTGCAATACTAGCGTAATCTATCAATGGCGTGGATTGATTACCGCAAGGCATTTGATACAACATCTCATGCACTATTATTACACTTGTTGCAATGCCTTGTGGTACCTGCCCCACTAGTGAGATGCATCGAACAACTGATGCCACTCTGAAGAACCCGCTTCACCATAACATCTGGTGCTCAGCGGGTATCAACAGAGTTGGTAACTTTTAGGAGAGGAGTTTTCCAGGGTGACTCCCTGAGTCCTCTCCTATTTTGCATCTCACTGCTGCCGCTATCTGTCAGGCTCCGCCAAACCCGCGGATACCAATGTGGCCCACCCAGCAATCGGAGGCATAAGGTCACCCATCTGTTTTACATGGATGACCTAAAACTTTATGCCTCCGGAGAGTGCGAACTCCAAAACTCTCTAAGGGTGGTCCAAGAGTATACACGGGCCATTGGCATGGAATTCGGGCTGGACAAGTGTGCAGTCGTCCACCTCAAGAGAGGACGAAGCGGGATATTCCTTGAAGACACGCAGCTCGCAGACGGAAGCATCCTACGATATCTGGATGCCGGAGAGACCTACACGTACCTGGGTGTGGAACAACATCACATCCAGGACGTGAAACAAATTAAGGATACTCTCCGCGGCAAGTACAGACACCGGCTCCGAAAGATTTGGTCTTCCGAACTTTCGGGGAAGAACAAGGTGTCTGCAACTAATATGCTTGCCGTTCCGATTCTGCTCTACTCCTTCGGAGTAGTTAAGTGGACACTAGATGAGCTGCGCCAATTGGATAGGGATACCCGCAAGATGATGCATATCCACAGGAGCATCCATCCTAGGTCGTCCGTTCCTCGAGTGTACCTCCCACGCCAACGGGGGGGCCGAGGACTCTTGAGTCTGAAGTGTGCGCATGGCAGAGTAGCACTGGGTGTGGCATGCAACGTCCTTAGGAGCTCGGACCCACTCCTGCGTTTTGTGAGAGATCATGAAACTGCAGGAGTTGGCGCATTTTTATTTAAGGCAGCACGTAAGGCCGCAGATGATCTCGGTCTCATATTCGACTTCAGGCGAGGAGGCCGGCGAGGTGCTGAGCTAGAATCAGTAACTGAGCTTGCGCCAAATCGCCTGACAGCCCAAATTAAAGCTGCCGAGCAGAGGAATCTGTTCAGGCAGCACGTCGATAAGCCCATGCACGGTGTATTCTAGAGACACTGGGTTTATCGACAAAGCTGACCTTCGCTTTCTTACGGTCAGCAGGGCTAAAGTCGGAGACTGAGGCATTCATTGTGGCCTGCCAAGATGGTGTTATTAACACCTTGGTCTACCGCAGTCGCGTTATGGGTGTGGAGGTCCCTGACATTACCTGTAGGACCTGCCGTCAGGCGCCGGAGTCGCTCATGCACTTACTATCTGCATGTCTGGTATATGCGACTTCGGCCTACATCCATAGGCATAACGCGGCTCTACGAGTGCTGTACTACCATCTTCGGCACTCGTACGAAGTAGACCAAACACCAGTGCTGCCTTACGTCCCCGGAGAGATCGAGTCCGTTGTCGAGAACGAGAAGTGCCGAATATATTGGAACTATTCGTTTCCGACGGTCAGACAGATACAAGCAAACAAGCCTGACATAGTCCTCCTCGACCATCAAATCAAGGTGATATATGTCATGGAATTCTCGGCACCTGCCGAAACAAACATCATCTTGAAGGAGGGGGAAAAACGGGCTAAATACCGAGATCTCCGGTATCCCTGCCAAAAATTCCACATAGAAACTTATAAAAAAAAAGTGATGCGGTTTTATCGTTCCTATAAGTTATATTAGTATTATACAGACAGGATTTTATCTGTTTTATTAAGCTTTAAATCGGTTATGAAACAGTAATTCCGAATGAGCTATTTGGAATTATCATGTTGCCCTTTCATGAGTACTTATATGAAATATACATCAACAAATCTACAGTTTAGTAACTGCAAATGCACCCTTGCCCTTATATCTGTAAACATATGGAATTACAGACACAACTTTAAAGAGATTCTAAACTTTTCTATAAGTAATATCATAAGAGTTCCAGTCCGTCCTTTCTCCAGTATCTATCGTATGTAACACACCATTTATCAACATGTTTTTATTGTAAATTTCAACATTGTCTTTTTATTAGTATTAATGTGGATACACATGTCAACAAATGTACAGTTTCAATTGTATATTTTACAGATGTATTTTTATTGTAAACTTCCATTTTGTTTTTCATTAGTATTAATTTGGATATGCATGCCGACAAATGTACAGTTTAAATTGCATATTTCAAATAGAAATACTAATATTGTGGTAAACACAAAATACTGCAAAGTCCATTTCCTCGGGTGTTCTTTGTTCTAGCCTAGAAGCAATGAATGAGTTAGCAGTGAAAGAGACTGCTTTACTTTTAATTTAACAAACACACGTCAGTTCCTTAGGTCACATTAGATTAGATATGAATTAGCGACACGTATACAGCTCCCTCTACTAGAGCCTGGAGTTAAAGTTGCTGCTGAAATTTCTATCAGTTTCTACCAGAATGGAGCAGCAAACATTTACTTATACCACATCAATGAGAATTTATGAGAACAGTATCTAAGGTAAAACGTGCGGCTTTCCGTGGTTAAATGGCAAGTGTTTCTATAAGAAACGAGCTGCATTAGGTTAGGACAGTTTTGACTTGCAATTGAAGATTACTAATTATAATGTTTGAATAGGGATTTATGAGATCAGTTTCTATGAGTATTAATGTTTTTTTTCAGTAATATATTAAATGTGTTTTCATTTGTTTGAATGGGTAAAAAGAAAGGTCAGTTTTCAACTGCAATTACAAATACAAGTTTAATCACTTTGAATGGGGTTATATGCTATTAATTTCTAAAGTATTTATGCTGTTTTCCGAATATAATTGTGATGAGGTTTAATCAGTAACAAATTGTTCACTACTTGTTATGATATGGTCGGAAATTCCAAGTACACATTTAGTATTCCTTCAAAAGGATTGATGAGAGCAGTTTCTACGAGTATCTATTTGTTGTTCCTCTAGTAAATTATATAAGTCTTTACATTTACTTATACTATCTCAATGAGAATTTATGAGAACAGCTGCATTAGGTTAGAACAGTTTTGATTTGCAATTGAAGACTACAAATTATAATGTTTGAATAGGGATTTATGAGATCAGTTTCTATGAGTATTAATGTTTTTTTTTAGTAATATATTAAATGTGTTTTCATATGTTTGAATGGGTAAAAAGAAAGGTTAGTTTTCAACTGAAATTACAAATACAAATTTAATCAGTTCGAATGGGGTTATATGCGATCAATTTCTAACAGTATTTATGCTGTTTTCCGAATATAATTGTGATGAGGTTTGATCAGTAACAAATTGTTCACTACATGTTACGATATGGTCGGAAATTCCAGGTACTTATTTAGTATTACTTCGAAAGGATTGATGATAGCAGTTTCTACGAGTATGTATTTGTTGTGAAAAAATAGTAAATTATATAAGTCTTTATCAGTATGCATTCGGATCTAATTTAAATATGAAAATTATATCAGAATAAAGCAACCAAATATTTTAAACAGTATCTATTTGTAAATCCAGACATTTACTTATACTATCTCAATGAGAATTTATGAGGACAGTATCTAATGTAAAACGTGCGGCTTTCTGTGGTTAAATGGCAAGAGTTTCTATAAGAAACGAGCTGCATTAGGTTAGAACAGTTTTGATTTGCAATTAAAGATTACAAATTATAATGTTTGAATAGGGATTTATGAGATCAGTTTCTATGAGTATTAATGTTTTTTTTTTCAGTAATAAATATATTAAATGTGTTTTCATTTGTTTGAATGGGTAAAAAGAAAGGTCAGTTTTCAACTGCAGTTACAAATACAAGTTTAATCACTTCGAATGGGGTTATATGCGATCAGTTTCTAACTGTATTTATGCTGTTTTCCGAATATAATTGTGATGAGGTTTGATCAGTAACAAATTGTTCACCACATGTTACGATATGGTTGGAAATTCCAGGTACATATTTAGTATTCCTTCGAAAGGATTGATGATAGCAGTTTCTATGAGTATGTATTTGTTATTCCAATAGAAAATTTGTCTTTATCAGTATGCATTCGGATCTACTTTAAATACAAAAAATATATCAGAATGACACAACCAAATATTTTAAACAGTATCCACTTGTAAATCCAAACATTTAAAGATATATTTTAATGAGAACCAATCAGAACAGTATCTAATGTAACGCGTGCGGCTTTCCGTGGCTAAATTTTAAAAGTATTTTTAATAAATAGCTTTAACGGATTTGAACAGTTTTAATTTGCAATTCCAGATGAATAATTTTAATTGTTAAATAGGGATCTATGAGATCAGTGTCTTTGTGTAATGTTTTTTTTCCAATAATTTTCCATTTTATTGAAAAAAAAAACGTTACACTGACCTCATAGATCCCTAACAATTAAAACTATTCATCTGGAAATGCAAATGAAAACTGTTCGAATCCGTTAAAGCTTATTTATTGCAAATAATTTTAAAATTTAGCCACGGAAAACCGCACACGTTACATTAGATACTGTTCTGATGAATTCTCATTATAATATTATCTTTGAATGTTTGGATTTACAGGTGGACACTGTTTAAAATATTTGGGGTTTCATTCTGATATGATTTTTGTATTTAAATTAGATCCGAATGCATACTGATAAAGACTTATATAATTTACTGTAGGAACAACAAATAAATACTTGTAGAAACTGCTCTCATCAATCCTTTTTAAGGAATACTAAATATGTACCTGGAATTTCCGACCATATCGTAACATGTAGTGAACAATTTGTTACGGATTAAACCTCATCACAATTATATTCGGAAAACAGCATAAATACTGTTAGAAATTGATCGCATATAACCCCATTCGAAGTGATTAAACTTGTATTTGTAATTGCAGTTGAAAACTGACCTTCCTTTTTACCCATTCAAACAAATGCAAACACATTTAATATATTACTGAAAAAAAACATTAATACTCATAGAAACTGATCTCATAAATCCCTATTTAAACATTATAATTTGTAATCTGCAATTGCAAATGAAAACTGTTCTAACTTAATGCATCTCGTTTCTTATAGAAACACTTGCCCTTTAACCACGAAAAGCCGCACGTTTTACAATAGATACTGTTCTCATAAATTCTCATTGAGATAGTATAAGTAAATGTCTGGGTTTACAAATAGATACTGTTTAAAATATTTGGTTGCTTTATTCTGATATAATTTTCATATTTAAATTAGATCCGAATCTTTACTGATAAAGACTTATATAATTTACTAGAGGAACAACAAATAGATACTCGTAGAAACTGCTCTCATCAATCCTCTTGAAGGAATACCAAATGTGTACTTGGAATTTCCGACCATATCATAACATGTAGTGGACAATTTGTTATTGATTAAACCTCATCACAATTATATCCGGAAAACAGCATAAATACTTTTAGAAATTGATCGCATATAACCCCATTCGAAGTGATTAAACTTGTATTTGTAATTGCAGTTGAAAACTCTTTTTACCCATTCAAACAAATGAAAACACATTTAATATATTACTAAAAAAAAAAACATTAATACTCATAGAAACTGATCTCATAAATCCCTATTCAAACATTATAATTTTGAATCTTCAATTGCAAATCAAAACTGTTCTAACCTAATGCAGCTCGTTTCTTATAGAAACTCTTGCCATTTAACCGCGGAAAGGCGCACGTTTTACATTAGATACTGTTCTCATAAATTCTCATTGAGATAGTATAAGTAAATGTGTGGATTTACAAATAGATACTGTTTAAAATATTTGGTTGCTTTATTCTGATATAATTTTCATATTTAAATTAGATCCGAATCTGTACTGATAAAGACTTATATAATTTACTATAGGAACAACAAATAGATACTCGTAGAAACTGCTCTCATCAATCCTCTTGAAGGAATACTAAATGTGTACTTGGAATTTCCGACCATATCATAACAAGTAGTTAACAATTTGTTATACTGATTAAACCTCATCATAACTATATTCGGAAAACAGCATAAATACTTTTAGAAATCGATCGCATATAACCCCTTCGAAGCGATTAAACTTGTATTTGTAATTGCAGTTGAAAACTGACCTTTCTTTTTACCCATTCAAACAAATGAAAACACATTTAATATATTACTGAAAAAAAACATTAATACTCATAGAAACTGATCTCATAAATCCCTATTCAAACATTATAATTTGTAATCTTCAATTGCAAATCAAAACTGTTCTAACCTACTGCAGCTCGTTTCTTAAAGAAACACTTGTCTTTTAATCACGGAAAGCCGCACGAATTACATTAGATACTGTGCTCATAAATTCTCATTGATGTGGTATAAGTAAATGTTTGGATTTACGAATGGATATGGCTTGACTCATTTTGCTGGTCAATTCGGATATAAACTGATAACAATTTCAACAGCAACTTTACCTAACTCTTATAGAAACTTATTGACCATATAGGTTCTCATAGATACTTATTAATTTTTGATAATTTTCAATACGGATTGATGAGATTTTTTTGACAGGGTAATTTCAGTTGAAAACTGACCTTTCTTTTTACCCATTCAAACATATGAAAAGACATTTAATATATTACTGAAAAAAAAACATTAATACTCATAGAAACTGATCTCATAAATCCCTATTCAAACATTATAATTTGTAATCTTCAATTGCAAATCAAAACTGTTCTAACCTAATGCAGCTCGTTTCTTATAGAAACACTTGCCATTTAACCACGGAAAGCCGTACGTTTTACATTAGATACTGTTCTCATAAATTCTCATTGAGATAGTATAAGTAAATGTAAAGACTTATATAATTTACTAGAGGAACAACAAATAGATACTCGTAGAAACTGCTCTCATCAATCCTTTTGAAGGAATGCTAAATGTGTACTTGGAATTTCCGACCATATCATAACAAGTAGTGAACAATTTGTTACTGATTAAACCTCATCACAATTATATTCGGAAAACAGCATAAATACTTTTAAAAATTAATCGCATATAACCCCATTCAAAGTGATTAAACTTGTATTTGTAATTGCAGTTGAAAACTGACCTTTCTTTTTACCCATTCAAACAAATGAAAACACATTTAATATATTACTGAAAAAAAACATTAATACTCATAGAAACTGATCTCATAAATCCCTATTTAAACATTATAATTTGTAATCTGCAATTGCAAATGAAAACTGTTCTAACTTAATGCATCTCGTTTCTTATAGAAACACTTGCCCTTTAACCACGAAAAGCCGCACGTTTTACAATAGATACTGTTCTCATAAATTCTCATTGAGATAGTATAAGTAAATGTCTGGGTTTACAAATAGATACTGTTTAAAATATTTGGTTGCTTTATTCTGATATAATTTTCATATTTAAATTAGATCCGAATCTTTACTGATAAAGACTTATATAATTTACTAGAGGAACAACAAATAGATACTCGTAGAAACTGCTCTCATCAATCCTCTTGAAGGAATACCAAATGTGTACTTGGAATTTCCGACCATATCATAACATGTAGTGGACAATTTGTTATTGATTAAACCTCATCACAATTATATCCGGAAAACAGCATAAATACTTTTAGAAATTGATCGCATATAACCCCATTCGAAGTGATTAAACTTGTATTTGTAATTGCAGTTGAAAACTCTTTTTACCCATTCAAACAAATGAAAACACATTTAATATATTACTAAAAAGAAAAACATTAATACTCATAGAAACTGATCTCATAAATCCCTATTCAAACATTATAATTTTGAATCTTCAATTGCAAATCAAAACTGTTCTAACCTAATGCAGCTCGTTTCTTATAGAAACTCTTGCCATTTAACCGCGGAAAGGCGCACGTTTTACATTAGATACTGTTCTCATAAATTCTCATTGAGATAGTATAAGTAAATGTGTGGATTTACAAATAGATACTGTTTAAAATATTTGGTTGCTTTATTCTGATATAATTTTCATATTTAAATTAGATCCGAATCTGTACTGATAAAGACTTATATAATTTACTATAGGAACAACAAATAGATACTCGTAGAAACTGCTCTCATCAATCCTCTTGAAGGAATACTAAATGTGTACTTGGAATTTCCGACCATATCATAACAAGTAGTTAACAATTTGTTATACTGATTAAACCTCATCATAACTATATTCGGAAAACAGCATAAATACTTTTAGAAATCGATCGCATATAACCCCTTCGAAGCGATTAAACTTGTATTTGTAATTGCAGTTGAAAACTGACCTTTCTTTTTACCCATTCAAACAAATGAAAACACATTTAATATATTACTGAAAAAAAACATTAATACTCATAGAAACTGATCTCATAAATCCCTATTCAAACATTATAATTTGTAATCTTCAATTGCAAATCAAAACTGTTCTAACCTACTGCAGCTCGTTTCTTAAAGAAACACTTGTCTTTTAATCACGGAAAGCCGCACGAATTACATTAGATACTGTGCTCATAAATTCTCATTGATGTGGTATAAGTAAATGTTTGGATTTACGAATGGATATGGCTTGACTCATTTTGCTGGTCAATTCGGATATAAACTGATAACAATTTCAACAGCAACTTTACCTAACTCTTATAGAAACTTATTGACCATATAGGTTCTCATAGATACTTATTAATTTTTGATAATTTTCAATACGGATTGATGAGATTTTTTTGACAGGGTAATTTCAGTTGAAAACTGACCTTTCTTTTTACCCATTCAAACATATGAAAAGACATTTAATATATTACTGAAAAAAAAACATTAATACTCATAGAAACTGATCTCATAAATCCCTATTCAAACATTATAATTTGTAATCTTCAATTGCAAATCAAAACTGTTCTAACCTAATGCAGCTCGTTTCTTATAGAAACACTTGCCATTTAACCACGGAAAGCCGTACGTTTTACATTAGATACTGTTCTCATAAATTCTCATTGAGATAGTATAAGTAAATGTAAAGACTTATATAATTTACTAGAGGAACAACAAATAGATACTCGTAGAAACTGCTCTCATCAATCCTTTTGAAGGAATGCTAAATGTGTACTTGGAATTTCCGACCATATCATAACAAGTAGTGAACAATTTGTTACTGATTAAACCTCATCACAATTATATTCGGAAAACAGCATAAATACTTTTAAAAATTAATCGCATATAACCCCATTCAAAGTGATTAAACTTGTATTTGTAATTGCAGTTGAAAACTGACCTTTCTTTTTACCCATTCAAACAAATGAAAACACATTTAATATATTACTGAAAAAAAACATTAATACTCATAGAAACTGATCTCATAAATCCCCATTATAATTAGTAATCTTCAATTGCAAGTCAACCTAATGCAGCTCGTTTCTTATAGAAACACTTGCCATTTAACCACGGAAAGCCGCACGTTTTACCTTAGATACTGTTCTCATAAATTCTCATTGATGTGGTATAAATAAATGTTTGCTGCTCCATTCTGGTAGAAACTGATAGAAATTTCAGCAGCAACTTTACTCCAGGCTCCAGTAGAGGGAGCTGTATACGTGTAGCTAGTTCATATCTAATCTAATGTGACCTAAGGAACTGAAGTGTGTTTGTTAAATTAAAAACAAAGCAGTCTCTTTCACTGCTAACTCATTCATTGCTTCTAGGCTAGAACAAGAACACCCGAGGAAATAAGGACTTTGCAGAATTTTGTGTTTACCACAATATTAGTATTTCTATTTGAAATATGCAATTTAAACTGTACATTTGTCGGCATGCATATCCAAATTAATACTAATAAAAAAGCAAAATGGAAGTTTACAATAAAAATACATCTGTAAAATATACAATTGAAACTGTACATTTGTTGACATGTATATCCACATTAATACTAATAAAAAACAATGTTGAAATTTACAATAAAAACATGTTGATAAATGGTGTGTTACATACGATAGATACTGGAGAAAGGACGGACTGGAACTCTTATGATATTACTTATAGAAAAGTTTAGAATCTCTTTAAAGTTGTATCTGTAATTCCATATGTTTACAGATATAAGGGCAAGGGTGCATTTGCAGACACTAAACTGTAGATTTGGTGATGTATATTTCATATAAGTACTCATGAAAGGGCAACATGATAATTCCAAATAGCTCATTCGGAATTACTGTTTCATAACCGATTTAAAACTTAATAAAACAGATAAAATCCTGTCTGTATAATACTAATATAACTTATAGGAACGATAAAACCGCATCACTTTTTTTTTATAAGTTTCTATGTGGAATTTTTGGCAGGGACAAATACAAATTTAATCACTTCGAATGGGGTTATATGCGATCAATTTCTAACAGTATTTATACTGTTTTCCGAATATAATTGTGATGAGGTTTGATCAGTAACAAATTGTTCATTACATGTTACGATATGGTCGGAAATTCCAGGTACATATTTAGTATTACTTCGAAAGGATTGATGATAGCAGCTCCTACGAGTATGTATTTGTTGTACCAATAGTAAATTATATAAGTCTTTATCAGTATGCATTCGGATCTAATTTAAATATGAAAATTATATCAGAATAAAGCAACCAAATATTTTAAACAGTATCTATTTGTAAATCCAGACATTTACTTATACTATCTCAATGAGAATTTATGAGGACAGTATCTAATGTAAAACGTGCGGCTTTCCGTGGTTAAATGGCAAGAGTTTCTATATGAAACGAGCTGCATTTGGTTAGAACAGTTTTGATTTGCAATTGAAGATTACAAATTATAATGTTTGAATAGGGATTTATGAGATCAGTTTCTATGGGTATTAATGTTTTTTTTTTTCAGTAATATATTAAATGGGTTTTCATTTGTTTGAATGGGTAAAAAGAAAGGTCAGTTTTCAACTGCAATTACAAATACAAGTTTAACCACTTCGAATGGGATTATATGCGATCAATTTCTAAAAGTATTTATGCTGTTTTCCGAATATAATTGTGATGAGGTTTGATCAGTAACAAATTGTTCACTACATGCTACGTGTGGAAATTCCAGGTACATATTTACTATTACTTCGAAAGGATTGATGATAGCAGTTTCTACGAGTATGTATTTGTTGTGCCAATAGTAAATTATATAAGTCTTAATCAGCATGCATTCGGATCTAATTTAAATAAGAAAATTATATCAGAATAAAGCAACTAAATATTTTAAATAGTATCTATATGTAAATCCAGACATTTACTTATACTATCTCAATGAGAATTTATGAGAACAGTATCTAATGTAAAACGTGCGGCTTTCCGTGGTTAAATGGCAAGAGTTTCTATAAGAAACGAGCTGCATTAGGTTAGAACAGTTTTGATTTGCAATTGAAGATTACAAATTATAATGTTTGAATAGGGATTTATGAGATCAGTTTCTATGAGTAATAAGTATATTAAATGTGTTTTCATTTGTTTGAATGGGTAAAAAGAAAGGTCAGTTTTCAACTGCAATTACAAATACAAGTTTAATCACTTCGAATGGGGTTATATGCGATCAGTTTTTAACAGTATTTATGCTGTTTTCCGAATATAATTGTGATGAGGTTTGATCAGTAACAAATTGTTCACCACATGTTACGATATGGTCGGAAATTCCAGGTACATATTTAGTATTCCTTCGAAAGGATTGATGGTAGCAGTTTCTATGAGTATGTATTTGTTGTTCCAATAGAAAATTTGTCTTTATCAGTATGCATTCGGATCTATTTTAAATACAAAAATTATATCAGAATGACACAACCAAATATTTTAAACAGTATCCACTTGTAAATCCAAACATTTAAAGATATATTTTAATGAGAACCAATCAGAATAGTATCTAATGTAACGCGTGCGGCTTTCCGTGGCTAAATTTTAAAAGTATTTTTAATAAATAGCTTTAACGGATTTGAACAGTTTTAATTTGCAATTGCAGATGAATAGTTTTAATTGTTAAATAGGGATCTATGAGATCAGTGTCTTTGTGTAATGTTTATTTTCCAATAAAAACACATTTTATTGAAAAAAAAAACATTACACTGACCTCATAGATCCCTAACAATTAAAACTATTCATCTGGAAATGCAAAACTGTTCGAATCCGTTAAAGCTTATTTATTGCAAATAATTTTAAAATTTAGCCACGGAAACCGCACACGTTACATTAGATACTGTTGTGATGGATTCTCATTATAATATTATCTTGGATTTACAGGTGGACACTGTTTAAAATATTTGGGGTTTCATTCTGATATGATTTTTGTATTTAAATTAGATCCGAATGCATACTGATAAAGACTTATATAATTTACTGTAGGAACAACAAATAAATACTCGTAGAAACTGCTCTCATTAATCCTCTTGAAGGAATACTAAATATGTACCTGGAATTTCCGACCATAACATGTAGTGAACAATTTGTTACGGATCAAACCTCATCACAATTATATTCGGAAAACAGCATAAATACTGTTAGAAATTGATCGCATATAACCCCATTCGAAGTGATTAAACTTATATTTGTAATTGCAGTTCAAAACTGACCTTCCTTTTTACCCATTCAAACAAATGAAAACACATTTAATATATTACTGAAAAAAAACATTAATACTCATAGAAACTGATCTCATAAATCCCTATTCAAACATTATAATTTTGAATCTTCAATTGCAAATCAAAACTGTTCTAACCTAATGCAGCTCGTTTCTTATAGAAACTCTTGCCATTTAACCACGGAAAGCCGCACGTTTTACATTAGATACTGTTCTCATAAATTCTCATTGAGATAGTATAAGTAAATGTTTGGATTTACAAATAGATACTGTTTAAAATATTTGGTTGCTTCATTCTGATATAATTTTCATATTTAAATTAGATCCGAATCTTTACTGATAAAGACTTATATAATTTACTAGAGGAACAACAAATAGATACTCGTAGAAACTGCTCTCATCAATCCTCTTGAAGGAATACCAAATGTGTACTTGGAATTTCCGACCATATCATAACATGTAGTGAACAATTTGTTACTGATTAAACCTCTTCACAATTATATCCGGAAAACAGCATAAATACTTTGAGAAATTGATCGCATCTAACCCCATTTGAAGTGATTAAACTTGTATTTGTAATTGCAGTTGAAAACTGACCTTTCTTTTTACCTATTCAAACAAATGAAACCACATTTAATATATTACTGAAAAAAAAACATTAATACTCATAGAAACTGATCTCATAAATCCCTATTCAAACATTATAATTTTGAATCTTCAATTGCAAATCAAAACTGTTCTAACCTAATGCAGCTCGTTTCTTATAGAAACTCTTGCCATTTAACCACGGAAAGCCGCACGTTTTACATTAGATACTGTTCTCATAAATTCTCATTGAGATAGTATAAGTAAATGTTTGGATTTACAAATAGATACTGTTTAAAACATTTGGTTGCTTTATTCTGATATAATTTTCATATTTAAATTAAATCCGAATCTGTACTGATAAAGACTTATATAATTTACTATAGGAACAACAAATAGATACTCGTAGAAACTGCTTTCATCAATCCTCTTGAAGGAATACTAAATGTGTACTTGGAATTTCCGACCATATCATAACAAGTAGTTAACAATTTGTTACTGATTAAACCTCATCATAACTATATTCGGAAAACAGCATAAATACTTTTAGAAATTGATCGCATATAATCCCATTCGAAGCGATTAAACTTGTATTTGTAATTGCAGTTGAAAACTGACCTTTCTTTTTACCCATTCAAACAAATGAAAACACATTTAATATATTACTGAAAAAAAACATTAATACTCATAGAAACTGATCTCATAAATCCCTATTCAAACATTATAATTTGTAATCTTCAATTGCAAATCCAAACTGTTCAAACCTAATGCAGCTCGTTTCTTAAAGAAACACTTGTCTTTTAATCACGGAAAGCCGTACGAATTACATTAGATACTGTGCTCATAAATTCTCATTGATATGGTATAAGTAAATGTTTGGATTAACAAATGGATATGGCTTGACTCATTTTGCTGGTCAATGCGGATATAAACTGATAACAATTTCAACAGCAACTTTACCTAACTCTTATAGAAACTTATTGACCATATAGGTTCTCATAGATACTTATTAATTTTTGATAATTTTCAATACGGATTGATGAGATTTTTTTGACAGGGATACTCTTGAAGGAATACTAAATGTGTACTTGGAATTTTCGACCATATCATAACAACTAGTTAACAATTTGTTACTGATTAAACCTCATCATAACTATATTCGGAAAACAGCATAAATACTTTTAGAAATTGATCGCATATAATCCCATTCGAAGCGATTAAACTTGTATTTGTAATTGCAGTTGAAAACTGACCTTTCTTTTTACCCATTCAAACAAATGAAAACACAATTTAATATATTACTGAAAAAAAACATTAATATTCATAGAAACTGATCTCATAAATCCCTATTCAAACATTATAATTTGTAATCTTCAATTGCAAATCAAAACTGCTCTAACCTAATGCAGCTCGTTTCTTATAGAAACACTTGCCATTTAACCACGAAAAGCCGCACGTTTTACATTAGATACTGTTCTCATAAATTCTCATTGAGATAGTATAAGTAAATGTCTGGATTTACAAATAGATACTGTTTAAAATATTTGGTTGCTTTATTCTGATATAATTTTCATATTTAAATTAGATCCGAATCTTTACTGATAAAGACTTATATAATTTACTAGAGGAACAACAAATAGATACTCGTAGAAACTGCTCTCATCAATCCTCTTGAAGGAATACCAAATGTGTACTTGGAATTTCCGACCATATCATAACATGTAGTGAACAATTTGTTACTGATTAAACCTCTTCACAATTATATCCGGAAAACAGCATAAATACTTTGAGAAATTGATCGCATCTAACCCCATTCGAAGTGGTTAAACTTGTATTTGTAATTGCAGTTGAAAACTGACCTTTCTTTTTACCTATTCAAACAAATGAAGACACATTTAATATATTACTGAAAAAAAAACATTAATACTCATAGAAACTGATCTCATAAATCCCTATTCAAACATTATAATTTTGAATCTTCAATTGCAAATCAAAACTGTTCTAACCTAATGCAGCTCGTTTCTTATAGAAACTCTTGCCATTTAACCACGGAAAGCCGCACGTTTTACATTAGATACTGTTCTCATAAATTCTCATTGAGATAGTATAAGTAAATGTTTGGATTTACAAATAGATACTGTTTAAAATATTTGGTTGCTTTATTCTGATATAATTTTCATATTTAAATTAAATCCGAATCTGTACTGATAAAGACTTATATAATTTACCATAGGAACAACAAATAGATACTCGTAGAAACTGCTCTCATCAATCCTCTTGAAGGAATACTAAATGTGTACTTGGAATTTCCGACCATATCATAACAAGTAGTTAACAATTTGTTACTGATTAAACCTCATCATAACTATATTCGGAAAACAGCATAAATACTTTTAGAAATTGATCGCATATTATCCCATTCGAAGCGATTAAACTTGTATTTGTAATTGCAGTTGAAAACTGACCTTTCTTTTTACCCATTCAAACAAATGAAAACACATTTAATATATTACTGAAAAAAAAACATTAATACTCATAGAAACTGATCTCATAAATCCGTATTCAAGCATTATAATTTGTAATCTTCAATTGCAAATCCAAACTGTTCTAACCTAATGCAGCTCGTTTCTTAAAGAAACACTTGTCTTTTAATTACGGAAAGCCGCACGATTTACATTAGATACTGTGCTCATAAATTCTCATTGATATGGTATAAGTAAATGTTTGGATTAACAAATGGATATGGCTTGACTCATTTTGCTGGTCAATGCGGATATAAACTGATAACAATTTCAACAGCAACTTTACCTAACTCTTATAGAAACTTATTGACCATATAGGTTCTCATAGATACTTATTAATTTTTGATAATTTTCAATACGGATTGATGAGATTTTTTTGACAGGGACTTACTTAAAGACTTACATAGTTGCGAGTATAATAAGCTGCCGAATCTTAGACTAATATACCTATTTATTTCAAAATGTAGAAAACATTTGAATGTGTAATAAATGTTTAGTATCAAATAATATCATTAATAATTTACAAAAAAGGTTAAAACTAAATTATTAATGACAAATTACAAATTACTACAAAAAATAAACTACAAATTTTACAGAAATAACGGTAAAATATAAACAAAAACATTGACAAATTGAAAAACCAGTTTTGTTAACGTTTTTTTTATTTTTATATTAAATAGACGACTTGCTGCTGTCCCTATAAGGATCTAAAATGTGAGTACTTGCCGTAGGTACATAAATTGGTCATCCAGAGGACGTCCGTTGCGGCACATATGTTGGCGTTCAGTGTGGTATTCGCTGCTATGTATACGGACATAAAGTGTACATACTTCTCGTACATAAAATGGACATTCAGAGGACGTCCATTCCGTACAATTTCAAAGTAAATCCGGTGATGGACGTCCGGTAGACGTCCAGTTTATGTCCATGGGCATCAGTACATTAAATGGACATAAAACAGACGTCCGGCAGACATCTTGTGCTATTAGGGAAATGAAGAAAATTATTTAATAAATATGAAAAAAAAGCTTTTTTATTTCTGCAAGATATCTGAAACATTAGCAGATATATATTACATTTTTAAGTTAAGATATATGTCAGCAACATACGAAATGAAATATTTCAAACTTCATATCCCACAAATATAGACACTGAAATGTAAGATTTGAGCAACATTGCGACATTTCTGACATATTACTGAAGCAATGTGTGCTGTGTGAGTGACACTAGTCGGGCGACAACTTGTACGCTGCGACCGCAACGTGTTGCAATCGTGAATGAAATTGTATGGTACTTTGTAGCTTTCTTGCGACGAATTCGTGAGTTTTATTTTGCGGTGAACTATTTGATTGTAATCTACATATTGGATTGTGGTATATATTTTTAATTAATATGATACTTAATAATAAATACAGCGTTAATTAAGAACATGCTATGTTACTATCTTTTTGCGAAAATATTTAATTTCTCATAGATTTATATTGTACTTCCAGCATCGAGTTTTTTATGGTACATTTTTCTTTAGTAATCATAATATAAAAATTATCCGCAACTTCCTGCAACTTTCAATATAAAAAATTATAAAGTAAACGTGTTTTTGAATACCCCGCATAAAACGTTCGGATGCCATATCTATAAACTCCGATACTATTTATACTGCAGGGAAATTAGACAAAAATTGAGGAAACCTGGACAAAACTAGTAAAAATCTGAATTTTTACACAGACGTTTTTTGAGGTGTCCCAAACCCAAATCCACAAAAATCACAAAAATCCCAACATGGCTACCCAAGATATTGAAGGTCAAAGTTTTTCGCAAGTATCTCGCGTCCTATGCATCGGATGCCCATGAGGTCAATGTGAAAGTTGTAGAGAATTAAATTATCAAATTATCTACATGTTCTCTTTTTTGTTTTTTACCAAACCGACCCCCCCCCCCCCCCCCCCTTTTTCCGAGATATTCAAGGTCAAAGTTTCAAAAACATATTTTTTCGAGAATATCTCGCGCCAAAAAAAAATCAGGCAGCAATAAAGTTAACACAAAAGTTGTAGAGAATTCAATTATCTACAAGATTGCTATTTTTTATTTTTTTCCATTACCTCACCCTTTTCGAGATATTCACCCATATAGCATTCGACATGATATGTATATACCGTTTAGGTCCATAATATGAAAAATATATACCATATTAGAATGGTATATCTATAAAATATACATGGGGGTATATTCTGTTCTGTATGTACTTATAATATACACATATGTATTTTTACTTTGTTGGATATACCTACAATATACTTGTATATGAATATCTTTTTACGTATATACATACGACCTGCCATTATGTATATGTTCCATATGTACATACCCAGTACAGACCAACAAGTATATATTCTGTATATGCCTAAAACATATATACCTAAGACATATTTGCGTGTATATATTTAATATGTATATACCTACTACATACAAACATGCATATATTCCGCATATGCCTACCACCCACATAGTTAGGACATACTTGTATGTATATGTTTTGTATGTATAATGGCTGTTAGTTTGAACTCTTGGAAGTTACATCTATAATCCGCTAGATGGCACCATCGATTTAATTTGCAAGCTGCAGCTTTACATCGAACTAACTTTATCGAATAGACAACATTGGCAAATAGAAAGCATACTAATATAACTCAAGGCAGGCATCTACTGATGGAGAGCCTTAGCTAGAAGAGGCAACATACTACGAAGGTAGAAAGCATACTTACCTGGCGTAGAGGTTACCGTGATCAACAAGATGGTCCCTCCAGGGCGAGGTCCCTCCATTACACTACGGATGGGCTCAAAACATAATATTTCTTTAATTGTGTGCGACAGTGCGACGTTTCTCACTCTCAGAGATGCCTAATGGCGACTCTGATTACTCGTAATATACATGTACTTGACAAATATGTCGTTATGCTGTATATACCTCCAAAAGTAAATCAGAGGTACATTTATATCTGGATGTTTTATGCAAGTACATGCGCGTATATACATATCATACTTTAAAAACGTGCGTATATATTTTGGACATACATAGTACATATGTAATGTACCCAAATATAATATATTTTATTCATAGGTATCTGCTAAGTACGTATATAGGATCCGCAGGGGTGAGACAAATGACATCTGTTTTGCAGACAATTTGAAACTTATTTGCATATACTAAGTACATCCCATATACTTAGAGGAATGTGACATGTACATGTTAAGAATCTCCTTCTGCTGTGTGGGCAAGGTCGAAAGTAAAAATAAACATTTGTTACATAGGAACAGAAAGAGTCATCCCAAAACAATAAAATGTATCTAAGTATAGAAAAGCGACTAAAAACGAAAAGAAAAACGAAAAAATTACGTTTTGAGCCTTAGGCAAAAAGCCAAATGAAAGCCGGACATGTTAATTTTTAGCCGGACGAAACCGTAAAAAGCCAAACATGTCCGGCTAAAGCCGGACGCCTGGCGACCCTAACCACAGCATAAAAAACAATGGTTTTTTATGCTGTGGTACAAAAATCTTTGTAGTAGATATTAGTTGTTCGGGACATCTTTCGGCAATTCCCTAAACTTAATGAAAAATTGTGATTTATGCATATTTTTATTTATAGTCAAAGCATGATGTAAACATGAGTCAAAGTACGGTCAGAGCAGGGCGGGATTAAGGATTAGCGCGCCTCTAGACTAATGATATAGTTGCGCCCTCTTAAAATTTTTTTTCCCGAAAATGAAAATTGATGAGCGGTGGCAGCAGTGCCGGTTTTAGATATAAATTGCCCCTAGGCCCAGGTCAATTTTGACACCCCTCCCCCCCCCCCCGGAATAGGAACAAATTAAATGTCTTGTATTATAATCTCTATGCTTGCTATCAGTTTATGGGCACTAACTACTAAGATGAAAGGCAAAGGAGCTCCCCGCAGAGTGGCGCCCCTAGGCCTAGTCAGAAAACCAAAACATTTTTTGATGACCGGGGGGGGCCGAAATAGGCTGTCGGCATACAGTATACATTCTGTTATATCTTACACTATTCTAATTTGGGGCACTCTTCATTCTTCTGCTAGCAGAGTGTTTGGTATTCAAAGGAAAGCCATCAGAATAATTGCTGGGCTTAAGTATAGAGATGAGTGCAAAACTGAATATATTACGTTGGGTATTCTTACATTACCATATGTACCTTCATCTTGCCTTGCAGTCACTCATATGTAAATGAAAATGAAGACAAATTCATAGTTACCCAACCGTAAAGTGACCATTCATTCCCGATTAGGAGGGACAGTCTCCCTTTTGATGGAGCTGAATGTCCCCCATTTGCGTGGTTTCATTAAAAATGTCCCCCATTTTTGCATGGTTTCATTAAAAATGTCCCCCATTTTTGCATGGTTTCATTAAAAATGTCCCCATTCCCGTGGTTTCACCTCCCCCCCGCTTATCAATTATGAGACCTGGACAAAAAGTATTTTCCCATTCTATCCTTCCGCTCATCAATTATTAAACCCGGAATTTTTTTTCCATTATGTCAAGCAACTTATTAACTTGAACAAGTTTAAAATCTCCATAAAGAAATTTTTACTCAGAAATGCATTGAGAAATTCATGGGGGCCGATTTTAATAACCGGTAATTGTTAAGGTGATTGTTGGTATTTGTCAATAGTATATAGTCAGTTTCGTAGCTAGAAACTTTGGCGTCCAGGGAAGGATCTAATTTTGCGCCCCCAAATAATATTAAAATTTTTAAATATTAATATATCACAGGTAAGTATAATTAAAACATACTGGGTGTCCAAAAAGTCTGGAAAAAGTCTGGTCAAATATCTCGAGAAATACACATTGGATCCAAAAAAGAAAAAACACGTCATTAATAAATTTAAAAGGGCTATCCGATGATACCAAACGCGACCCCCACCCCTTGGAGTGGGGAGGGGGGTAACTTTAAAATCGTAAATACAGAATCGAATTCTACGGCAAAAATTACGTCAAGTTTGTCTAAAACGTTTTTTTTTTCGATTCGTGACAAATGGCGCTGTAATCGCAAAAATATTTCTTTTCGTAATTTCTAAACAATTCTACGGAAGAATGAGAAATAATAATGTACGAGTTCATTTTCTTGAAAAAGCCATTCAATGATGTACAATTTAATAACCCCCCCCTCCCCCCTCCGCCACCACCATGAGGGGGGAATTGGTGGGCAACCTTAAAATCTTAAACGGGACCTCATATTTTTTATTGGCGGATGTAAAGTCTGGTGAACAAACAATGATATATAAAACTTCATTTGCCTAATCTGGCCCTTAAAACATAACATCCCGTAAGCAACAGTGGTGGGTATGTGTAGAAGGGTAAATATTTTCATCAAAATGAATTATTGTTTAACTGCTCTTAGTGCTCTTTATACAACGTGATGTAGGCATGCAATATTACAGTAAGATAATGCATGATATATTTCAAATTTAATTAGCCTAAACTTTGAAATAGGTAGGTATATCTATTGTTACACTATAAAATCTCTCATCATTCATAAAAATTACATTTCTCTATTTTTTCTGGAAGTTTACATAATAAGAGTGTAAATATTATACATATTTACATGTAAATGTAAATTTTTTTATTTGAATGTACGTCATTATAATTTATTGTTTCTGCACTATTGAATAGCATATTTAATAAACATACCACAAATTAGACAAGCCTCAAATTCAATGTCAAGATTGTCTGGGTGAAGTAAAAAAATTTTTGAGGCCTTTTGTTTCTTGTAAGTACACACACTAAATTACAAGTTAATTTTTTTCACTCCTTTAATAATGGGGTGCTTGGGGGTGGCTAATGCCAACAAGCTTCATTGGGACCTCAGCTTCTCTTAAATAAGAGAAAAGAGTAAAAGTCTTTATTTATAAAAAAGTGTATTTAAAAACCATGGTTTTATGTTATTCAAACATAAAAATGTATTATTTACAAGACTATTTAACCAATAAGATGAGTAAGTCAGTATTTTGGTGATAAAGTAAGTGTTAAAATCTAACTCGGCTGCAAAACTCTGTATTTGTTTGCCTCTGTCAGATGCATAACTACGTAGTTGCTATTAACCAATTATTGTGCAGTTTTATATATTACGTGGGCCAGCAATTTTGCCGCAAAAACCGACGTTAGTGTTTACTGAATTTAAAAAAAATTAACAAGTCTTGATAAATTTGAGCATTTCTATTATTTTTTTAGAAGTTGTTTCTATTTTTCGATCATTTTAAGTTATACATATACATCTACTAGACATTTAGTGGCTTCTGTGAGTCGGACAGGTATGTAAATAATTTATAGCCTAACGAGACTATGCCCCCCCCCCCGTTTTCGAGGATGCTGAACACGATGGCGGTAGTTTAAACTCTTTCCGAGTTAACCCCACCCCCCCAAATGGGTTAACGCGGATACGGCGTCTCATACCGACTAAACCAGCGTCACCCCCGTTTTCAAGGATGCTGAACACGAAGGCGGTAGTTTAAACTCTATCCGAGTTGACCCCACCCCCCAAACGGCCAAAAACCACCCCCCAAATGGGTTAACGTGGATACGGCGTCTCATATCGACTAAACCCTGTTTTCAAGGATGCTGAACACGAAGGCGGTGGCTTAAACTCTATCCGAGTTGATCCCACGCCCCAAATGGCCAAAAACCATCCCCGAAAGGGGTTAACGCGGATACGCCGTTTCATACCGACAAAACCTGCGTCACCCCCCGTTTTCGAGGATGCTGAACTCGAAGGCGGTGGTTTGAACTCTTTTTGAGTTAACCCCACCTCCAAACGGCCAAAAACCACCCCAGAAAGGGGTTAACGCGGATATGCCGTCTCATACCGACAAAACCTGCGTATCCGCGTTTCACCTCTTTCGGGGGTTGTTTTTGCCCGTTTATGAGGTGGGGTCAACTCGAAAAAAGTTTAAACCACCGCTATCGTGTTCAGCATCCTCGAAAACGGGGGGTGACGCAGGTTTTGTCGGTATGAGACGCCGTATCCGCGTTAACCCATTTGGGGTGTGTGGTTAACTCGGAAAGAGTTTAAACCACCGCCATCGTGATCAGCATCCTCGAAAACGGGGAGTGACGCAGGTTTTGTCGGTATGAGACGACGTATCCGCGTGTTCAGCATCCTCGAAAACGGGGGGGGGGGGACATGGTCTCCTTAAGCTATAAATTAGTTACACTTTTCGAAATTTTTTCCGACTCACAGAAGCCTCTAATTGTTTGAAGTGGAAAAATCTTCAATCTCCGATCTTTCGGAAAAGCACAAGATTTTTGATCATCCAGAAGAACACGGTGCATAAAATATTAGTGATGTTAAGAATTTTGACGAGGCTTTTTCTAAGGTGTCATTAAGAGTATGTCTTTTTCATAAATGTGCTTTTTAATAAATAAGATGTTTTTAAAGTAAATATTTTCTATCAGGTACCGCTTTTGGAATAACAACTTTCTAAATTACGTGATTTTTAATGTATAACGCTGCTATTTACCAAGTGTATTACAAAATACCAAAAGTGTGCTACAATAAATTATAAAAGAGTTTTAGGCAGATTGCTTCATCTTTTTTTAAATAATCAATAGACTAATTAAAATTGGAAAGTTTCCAGGAAAATTTCAGAAGTTTCCGGAACGGAATTTTGATAAAAATGAAAGTTTCCTTTAAAATATTTGAATATTCCGAAAGTTTCCAAAATTCCGGGGAAGTTTCCAAAACTCCGGCAAAGTTTCCAAATTTTTCACGAATATTTACACATATTTACTCATAAATTTGAAATTGCCGCCACGATGATCTAACATAACCTCAAACGCCAGAAATCCAGTTTTAATTTGTTGATATTTTTTCGAAATTATCAAAAATTAATCGGATGTTTGATGACGTAGGGTTTCATATGGTCAACGCTTGGATTATTAATATTGGCATTGGCACAGAATTTCTCTAATTTCGTGCTATTGGCTATGATCAAGGATGAGTTGACATACATATGATAAGTTACGTTTATTTGTATACCCGACCCGCACTATCGCTTCCCGATGAATAATATCTAGCATTTTTTCTGTTACATTAAAAACGAAAATGATTAAAAAGAAATATACTTTTATTTTTTTACAAATTATAAGATATTATTTAATTTAATACATTTAGTGTTATTTTAATTAAATAATATGCGATTTAGATGTTATTTCTGTCTTGCCTTCTATATTTCAGTTTCTGCACAAAATAGGAGTTACGACTTACATATGATATTATTTACATACATTTTTAATTTTATAATCCACATATTTATCACATTCTATAAATTATTTTATTTATATTTAATTATTTAATAATTCAAACAAAACAAATTACTGGGTAACCACCCAATTGCTCCATATTCTTCATATAGCACAGGGCACATATAGCGGGTGTCATATAATATCAGTTATTTGGTAAAAGTCTGTAAAAGTAATGTAAATAATATATTTATATGCACTTATTTGGTATCAAAATGAAGCTTAGATCATTACGAATAAGATTTCACCATAAAATAGACTCTGAATATTCCCAATGGAAAGTTTCCACGAAAGCTTCCTGGAAACTTTCGGAGTAATCAAAACTCCGGGAGTTTACCCCTCTCTGGTGTTTGCACATTTCATAAGCAAAACTTGGTCTTTGCATAAGGCAGATGCAAAACTGGGTTTTTGAAACCTTTAAATGCAATTATTTATTGATAATATGCGATTTTAGGGAAAATTAAGCCTTTCTTCTAATAGTGATTATTTCAGCTTTAGTTGTCTGCAACGTTTCTAAAGATTTACAAAAAAATAAACACGAGCGTTTTTTGCATTTTTCTCAAAATCACTGAGTTTTGCATCTAGTGTACTCAATATCTCAAGCAAAATCTTGCTTGATTTACCTATTTATCTCCATTTACCTCAATTTACCCCCTTCAAACGGAATAAGATCGGAATATAATTTAGTTATTTAATAAAACAACGGCAATATTTCAGCTATTTTATGTAATAATTATTGTTGGTTAAATTTTCATAACCCTAGATACATAACTGTGGATTTAACAAATATAATAGGTAGAAAGTTAATGTGTTATTCTAAGAAAATTATATATTGAAACAATATTAAAATTTAATTGCTATTCACCTTATTAAAACTGTAAACACAACCTCATCATGAAGTTTATACTTACTTATCAAATGAACTTATCCAAAACGTTACGAATAGATCGACTAGCTAATGAGGAACTTATGGGATGTTTGCAACTGAGGTACCTTAGACTGTGACTATCTCAGCAACAAACAGTACACATTATGTATCTAGAGATAAGTTCTGCTTTGATCGGAGATGTAGTCTATTTATCTGTTTTATTTTCCTTATACTATAATCTGACTTAAACATAAACATAAACACACCACAGATAGTAGACAACCCCCAAATCCATAGCCAAGGCTGTGCGGAAGGGGGTTACACATTCGGAAAAACGCAGACATACATCCACACCCACCGGTGTTGTCAATACCGGGGCTGGGGGTCGAACCCAGAGCGTGGTAGGTAGTCGATCAGCATATTCGCCACTCAATACGCCTTAACCGATTGAGCTACCGCGCCTGTAAATACTCCGTGTATAACATACCAATATAGTTTATTATTTATTATTATACTAACAATTTTAAGCATCGAATAAATGAAAGCGATATTTGTCAACACATCTTCAGATTTTTAAGGTACATGCAAATTTGTGACTCTAATGATGCATTTTCTTTGTACTTACCAAATGTCAGTAAATGGCAGGAGCCAACCCGGGTTATTCGTAATTAAGTTTTTCAAGTATTTACAGTCTTTAGGAATAGAGCATTTCCATTTAGTACCAGTTATGTAATGCGTAATGCATACTGTATTAAAGCTTCGATGCCAGTTCCCGTCACTTTGCTACTAGTTGGGAATCATGTTTTCTGTTGCATATTCTAACATATCACTTACTAGAGGCTGGTAGTATGATTTCAAAAATTCTGTGTCAATCTATATAGTTGCTTTGTTAAATGGTCATTGGAAAATATTGTTAAATCAGTGACTTCAGGGAAGTTAGTGTAATGTATACTGGCAATACTATTTAGTAAGGCCATATGCGTAACAGGTTACAGATGACATGATAATGACAAAACGCACCATACAGCAAAGGGAGGCCAACTAAGATAATGCCCGGCTATAAACTATCTATCAATACATTGTGAATAAGAAGTAGAGTTGTAAATAAATCAATCAAAGGTACTTTTCTTCAAATCGGCATCATTTAACATACATTTTAAAAATAATAACAACGCCAATTTACGTATGGTATTTATTTGGTTTATTATACATCTGCATTAATGAAATACAAATAAATCAAAAATAATAATTATTAGATAAAAGTTAATCTGTTGTAATTAAAAAACATACTGGAAATGTTAACTATTTCTGGAATAAGAGCTCTATTACTCTTGAAATTAGAAAATGCGCAATGTCGTTTTTAGCGCAGCTTAAAAAATTCTGAATATTAATAAATTATACCGAACAATATTTGAAACTAAATACGTGCTAATTTTGTTAAGTGACGTCTAACATAGATCAACTGGGCTTCACTTTCTAGTTTAGACAATTCTTGAATAATGGGAGCCATCTGTGCGGTGTGATTTTCATAGAGGGATCCCATATTAGCACGCTTTTGACCATACACTACTTTACCATCAAAATCGTCGTGGGGTATATTCATCTCAGGACCAACTTGTTGAATTGTTACGTTAAGATGTTCTTCAATGTCTGCCAAAAACTGAGGAAAAAGAAATTAACACAACAGTTTAACAGAAAAAATTAAATATTTTACCTGTGGTTCATTGTACCAAATACAACAACCTTTCTGCTCAACCAAATTGGTATTCCAACAATTTCTGCCTCTAGATTTACACCATTCACCATGGTACCAAACCTATAAAGTAACGAACATGCAAAATGCTTTTATTATTATTAACTATTTATAATTAAGTGAAATGAGTTTAAAAATCCAAATCCAAATTTAGAAAAAAAAAAAAATAAGCCAAATAATTTGAATATCAGTTTATTGTAGCAAACAAAAAAGTGCAGCATTATTATAATGCTTGAGTTGAAATCTTGATAAACTGACAATTCAGTTTTTCAAAATTGAATTAATGTCAAAGTGTGCTTGTTAAGCTATTGCATAGCTTCTATCGCGGGCCTTGAGCGCGGGGACCGAATCCAGAAATTCCGTAACGAAAAAACCTCACGCTCCCCACTCCGACGGGCAAGGAGGTGTGGCTTGAAGGCCGTGCATCGTCTAACGTCGTTTCAGTTCAGCAGTCTTCGACACGGCGTTGTGTGCGTGCGATTAGACGTATTGTACGACTCTACGAAACTCGCACGAATCGAGACGAGCTGCTCCGAAATCGGACGAATACATAAGCAGCTGTTTATGAGAAAGTATATAGGTGTATAGGTATTTATGTACAACAGTGAATAGCTGTACTTGTAAAATTTGTGTATAAAGTGTTTTGAATATGAATGAACAAAGTGCATTTATTATTAATGAAGAAAGTCATTATTTAATAATAGAAAAATTTGTTTTCTTATCGGTCACCACGCTCAAAAAGTGTAACTTGAATTAATATCAAAGAAAAAGCAATACTGCATGAATAAAATAAATAAATAAAATTATAATTGCATAAGTTGATACAAAATGCTATGCAATAGCTTTACCGCGGCAGTCCCCGAGTGCCACACGTCTTTTTCTACAGTGTATTTCAATTGAAACCATTATAATTTTGAAATGGAAAATTATTCAAATGTAGAAACGGCGGATGATTTTTATTTATCGCCAGATGTCTGGAAATGCAGCTCGAGCAAGGTGTCTGCAATGTCTGTATTCGGCAGCTTACCCAAACAGAAGATGCCTGTGGCGAAAAATGTTTCAGAACAATCAGTAACGCATAAGAGAGTTTCTCTTTGATGGCAAGAGTAAATGATCAGGATAAAGTCGGGTTTGTAAGGATGCCAGTTATAAAAGATTGTGACTCTAACCGTAGCCTACGTAAATGATTTTATCAGGCCTCCGCATTGCACTCGAGTCCGCGTGTGACGTCACGAAAGGAGTCCTACGACTTTACAAAGTTTAGTAATTAATTAAAATTTAGTAATTTGTTTAGTATTAAGTTGAGTATGGATTAGTGCCAACTAATTGGATTTCAATTTGTACTGGAGTCGAATGAAAAGGGAATTACTTAAATATTTAATGTGCCTAACACAGTAATAATTCACAAAATAGATCGTGAGAAATACTAGAAATAAATGATTCAGCCTCCTAATACTGAAATTAGATATTGATTTATTACTGTATCTTTATACTGTGAACATTATGAAAACGCCCTTAATTAATGAATGTCAATTAAAAGAATGTCCCGTCGATGTTGTGTGCCAGTGCAAATCAAATTACAATAAACAACGATATACTACTGTTTCGTTTTCCGTCGGACAAGAACCTGGCAAAAAATGGTCTCACAGCATTCACCGAAAACATTTTATCTCGAATAAAAATTCAGTAATCTGCGTTAATCACAAGTCTTGTAACGACAAAAAAATAAAAAAAAAAATTTATTGTTCATTTAGATTTAGAATGTCATGAAACGTCGAGATTTTAAGTTTGAGCAAAAAAATTCTGTGTGTCTGTCACTTTCTTTGTGCGCACAATTACTCTGCAATCGTTTAAGATATTGACTGAAAATTTGGTACACGTATGTATTTTAACGAGATCTGGAACTAGATTATATTTTCATCTTATTCCGTTGAAGGGTAAATTTGAGTAAATGGGGGTAAAGAGGTAAATCAAGCAGGTAAGAGTCCAAAAAAATTGATATTTAGTATATATAAGAGAAGCTAATGTCTCAAAAAAAATTTGCCATTAGCCACACCCCCTCCTTACTACCCCCACCCCATTATAAAAGGAGGTGAAAAAAAATTGTTATTTAATGTGTGTACAAGAACCAAAGACCTCAAAATATTTTTTTACTTCATCCATCCCCAATACCACCCCCCTTCACTACCCCCACCCCACTACCGATGTGGGATATCGTTTTATGGGTTTTTGGAGGTAGATGATTTCAAATATTAATTAAAGTTCCATAAACAATTATTTCCACGTACAAAATTTTTTCGTTGTGAGAGACTTGATATACTTTTCTAATATATTGTTGAACAATTATTCTAAAGTGAAAAATAATCGTATCAGTGAGGAAAAAAATGAGGTGTAATAAGAAAAAAAATGACTAGCAAAGAAGAGTTTAAAATAAAGTCTGATAAAGAAGCCGCTGCCCAAGGAATGAATCATTACTTCCACATTTAAATTTTTTGTCCAAGTCACTCACAACGAAAAAACATTGTATGTGGAAATAATTGTTTATGGAACTTTAATAATATAATATTTGAAATCCTCTACCCCAAAAACCCATAAAACGATAACCCACATCGGTAGAGGGGTGGGGATGGTGATAGGGGGTGGTAGTGGGGGTGGATGAAGTAAAAAAATATTTTGAGGTTTCTGGTCCTTGTACACACACTAAATCACAATTTTTTTTCATCCCCTTTAATAATGAGGTGAGGGTGGTAATGGGGTGGCTATTGCCAAAAATTTTTTTGAAACCTTAGCTTCTCTTGTATATCCTAAATACCAATTTTATGGACTCTTACCTGCTTGATTTACCTATTTATCCCAAATTTACCCCTTAACCCTTCGACGGAACAAGATGAAAATATAATCTAGTACCAGATTTCGTTAAAGTACATATTATGTGTACCAAATTTCAAGTCAATATCTTAAATGGTTCCAGAGTAAACTTGCGCAAAAAAAAAGTTACAGACCGACAGACAGAAATTTTTTTTCGCTCAAACTTAGAATCTCGACGTTTCATGATATTCTAAGCCTATTTGAACAATAAAAATTTTTTTAAATTTTTTTGTCGTTACTATACTTCCACTGGATGTGGAAGTAAAAGAAAAGTTGAAAAGTTGCAATCTCTGTGATAGGAATTAAATTTAAAATAAATATGTTGTACATACTCGTGTATGTACCGATCTTTTAATATTTATTACAATAACTGTTGTAACTTATTATTAGAGAGGCATTTTAAATTTTTGTTATCCACAATTTATTGCTGTTAGAGATTAAAGAAATAATTATTTTTTGTTTTGTTTTCAACTATTATTAGAAGTGTTTATTTTATTCTGAATCAATAAGGTATCAAGTGTGTATTTTAGTTTTATAGATATATTTTATTTAATAGTACAATAATACTGATTCTTAATCATTTACATATTATTTAATTATTTTTAGAAAACTATTTATGTGTTTATAATATATTTTATTATTAATTATATAAAGTAAATCATTTTTAAGCATTCTTTGTTGTATTAGTTCATATAATTTTATTAGAAATATTCAAGAAAGCGTTAAGGGTTTCAGTATGCACCGGAATGGCTAGGACTCCGACGGCCGCCATTGAAATCCAATGCGTAGGCCTGATAAATCATTTACGTAGGCCACGCTCTAACACACTAATTGGACCATTTGTGTTGTCTAATCGACTAAATAGTCAAATATCACAATTTTTTTTTGTCAACAAATTGTTGGATCTTTTAGAAGATGTATCCTTGAAGGTTGGTTTAAGTAGGATGGGCCACCACCGCATTAAACACTTAATGTAAGGCGACATTTAGATGAAACGTACAGGCAGATTGGTCAAGGAGATCCCCCCCCCCCAAGTTCCCTGACCATAACCTCCTAGATTATTTTTGGTGAGGACATCTCAAGGTGATAATTTATGTAGAACCAAATAATGCCTTTCAACAATTGTGCTAGGAAGTTGGACTTCGCATGCACTGAATCTGCTTTCTACAGACTTGGAAATTACAAAAGTAAAATCACGTGCAGTTCAAATTACAAAAATATTTTCACAATACACAATAGCCAAATGCTTGGAACAGAGAAAAAGAGGTCAAGAAACTAACATTACCACAAGAAGTAAGATGGAATACAATTTCCGACTGCCTTGAGGTTTACGTCACTGAAGGCCCAAGTTGTTGCAAATCTGTGAAGAACACAAAGATGACATTGATTTTTGAAAAAGTGTCGAATACTCAAATTAAAAGGATGGCCGAAGCCATTTTTAAATTGCTGAAACCAATTTCTGTGACACTTGACAGAATTCAGCGGAAAGGTGCCAGTTTATCCCTTGCAGTTGAGAAATGAGAAAAATTAAGTGCTGTTTTTTATAGTTTTGAAGATGAGAATAGAAATTTAGAGCAATGTCAGATATTTGAAAGGAGATATATATGAACAAGTTTTAATGCCATTTCACTTTTTGGCAATTAGGCAATCCAACAACCTGTCAAATTATTTTGTTGTGAGCAAACACAGGGTTTATTTTAATTAACTCGCGGAAACGTAGCCAAGGCAACCAAAAAACAAACTGTTTAACAAACGTTTAACAAATGAAAACAAACGTTTGCCGGATGTTTGTCCACAACGCCATGTTAAAAGTCACGTGGTTTGGATTGCTTAATTTGATGGATCCTATCAGAAATAAAAACAAATATCCACTGTCGAAAGAAGGAAAAAGGCTGCTTTAGATATGAATCAACGTTTTTTTGGCACAGGGTGATTATCATTAGTAATTACTGTCTGTGTGCCGTTGCTTCTTCTGCAGATGTGGAAAGAATATTTTTTCATATGGACTTCATTCAGATATTAGGAATAGATTGGTCAATGGAAAAGCACCTAAATTAGTATTACTCTTTAAACGTTATAATACTTAATTATGTCTTATTTCGTTCTGTTTTGAAAAACATATTTTTATTTTTATATGTTCATATGTTTGTTGAGTTAATGTTCTATGCCTTTAAATAAAAGCCTTTTTAAAGTTTTATTTTTGCAAATAAAAATTTATACTTTATAACATTTAAACTTGTAAAGAAAAAAAATTGCTATTTTAAATTTATGGTAAAAATTAAAAGATTGAACAAAAAAAGTTACAGGGTGAAACACCTCTTTTCCCTTCCATAAAAGGTATGTATGCCTATGATTTTAATAACCAAAAATGCACATCTTATTCAGCCTGAAAAACTATGTAATCTACCTAAGAATAAATTAAAACCTTACCTTTTCTGGCACAGTGCTGACTAAACTGATGGCCAAACCCATTCTTTCGGCTCGCCCAACACGACCAATTCTATGCACATAGTTAGATTTCTCATCAGGCAAAGTTACATTTATCACTAAAAAGAAATATCTTTAGTTAAATATAAATATAAAAGGGATTTCACATACTAAATGGCAACCCGGTAATATCGAGGCCTCTCGCAGCAACATCAGTACAAATCAAAAATTTAACTTCCCCTCTCTTGAATGCCTCTAAATTGCTTTTGCGTTCATGAGGCTTTCTATCACCATGAAGACAAACACATGAATATTTTTGCCTATCAAGTTGCTTCATATATTTTTCCAAGTTGTCACAATCCAGTTTGGTTCGGCAAAAGATTATTGCCCTATCCATGTTGTGGATGTCGATGGCACGGATACAGTACTCTCCTGAAAATCATTTGCATTAATAACCTGTAACAAAATTTAAACAGAAAAATATTTTCTATTTAAATTTTATTAGAAAAAGGTCATCTTTCACAAATGTGAACATTTTTCCATCTTAAGAAAGTACTCACAGATGCTTTTCATGACTACTTTGCAATAAGGTAAACAAAGAAAGGCTCATTGACTGGAATCTTTCAACTTGTGAGTTTTTACAATAATATTAATATATAATATACAGATAACGGCAGCCAAGTATGTACACATACTAATATATGTGTAACTAGACATTTCATATTCACAGGTGCGAAGCAGATTGAATGCACAACGATACTAAGGAATTTAAATGGAAGCGGTTGGTTGCCCATTTATTTCGCATGTAAACCCGGCTCGATACACGTACTTTCCTGCTGTTCTCTGTGCAATGATATATTAATAATTAAAATTGGCAGCAAATTGAAAAAAAGAAAAGACCATTTTTTTTTCAACTCTATACCTATTCTTGAGTCAGGACTCATAGGAACAGAAATTTCATGAGAAAAGGGGGCGTGGTTCTACTAACTTATTGAAAGTGGTATTCATTGTGTGATTTTTAAGAGAATGCTATTTTACTGCTATTTCCTAGGAGAACGGTTGAATTGGCAAGAGAACTCGACTTGACGTTTGCACATCTTCGAAGTTTTTGAAGGTTAGATTCTTGTTTATATACAAAAAATTAAGTGTATCCTTACCAAATACATAAGGATATACTGGTATGGTCCGTTGGGCAGACCATTGGGGGGGGGGGTGTTTTTTGGGGGCTGGGGGTGAAAAACGATCCAATATGACAATTCTGACTTCAGATTTGGTTTCAGCGGATCTAAATACATAAGAATACACTGGTATGGTCTGCCGAACGGACCATATTTTTTTTGGGGTGGTGGGGGGTTAGGGATGAAAAACGAGCCAATCTGTCAATTCTAACTTCGAATTCTGATTCAGCAGGTCAAAATACATAAGGATACACTGGTATAGTCCGCTAGACAGACCACATTCTTTTTTTTTTTTTTTTTGGGCGTTTTTTTGGGGCTGGGGGTGAAAAACGAGCCAATCTAACAACTCTGACTTCAAATCGGTTTCAGCAGGTCCAAAAACATAAGGATACACTGGTTTGGTCCGCTGGACAGACCATTTTTTTAGGGGGTTTTTTGGGGTCAGGGGTGAAAAACGAGCCAATCTGATAATTCTGACTTTGGATTCGGTTTTAGCGGGTCCAGATACTTAAAGATACACTGGTCTAGTCCGCCGGACAGACCACTTTTTTTTTGTGGGGCTGTGTTATTATTATATTAAACGCGGTTTTGGATAACCAAATAATTTTTAATGGCGTAGCCGACTTTTTGTAAAATATATTTTTAAAAAGTCGCAATTTAAAAATTATTTAAAATAACAATGAGAATTCATAATTTGTTTACTGTTTTTCATATTGTGACTCGAAATTCCCCGATTTTGGCAATTCTTTTTAAATTCCCTGAGATTTCCATGATTTTTTAATGGTTTTTAAAATTCCCCGAATTATCCAGGTTCTTCAGGTTTTCCATACGAGTTCGAACCCTGTTTTCATTTAAAAATCTTGTAAGAACATTAACATTATAAATTACACTGTTTCCTCACTGTGTCCTCATATTTCCATGAATACTTAACTATGTAGTACAGTTCGTTAAAGAGTAATTAAAATACAGTTACTTGATATATAAATTAAATTGTACGGTATCCATTATAGACAGAAATTTACCTTTAAGCATTTTAACAGCTTCACTCATAGTTTCTGGGCTGTTATTTCCTGGTCTAACACCGTCTTGAGCATGCACACCATCTGTCAGTATATGCCTTCGTAAATTATGCCAGCTTTTATCGTTTTGTGGATCTACGTTTACTACAACATGATGAACTGTCTCTGGTACTGCATCTTCACCTTTTAAATCTACCCAGGTAGGGAAATGCATCAGTTTTTCCTAAAGAATAATGATAAAAATATATATTACAATACAAATAACAATATAAAATCAATATTTAAAAAAAAATGTGTTTTAACCACCTTCCATGTCACCTCAATCACCCTTTTAAGGCTAAGAGATCTAGATCTATGTGTGTATATATATGTTTATTTTAACTTATATAATATATGTATTTATGTAATTTTTAAGAATATTGTCATTTTTTATATATTTAGCTATATTTCTTTCTTATTCAATGCCTCTCTACTATATATGATTATTTAAATTTATTATATTGTACTCTATATTATTACTCGCTATCTCGGAAATTACGTGGAAGAGCAACATAGTTGAACGTCGCCTCCGTCTTAGTCTATACAACTTGTAACCATTATTGAAGGAAGTAATACAGACTTATTATTATTATTTGTCTAAGTAAAGAAGACGGAGCCCTACATTTTCTAGTGGGATCCAAACCACTTCTTGTGGATAATACCCTATGAACGATTTATTTCACTGTGTGAGGCTTGAACCCACTTTGCTAGGTACGCTCAGAGTGCAAGCTAGATATGCTAAACACTGAGCTACCAACCCCCTATAAGTTATTGTATTGCTTTAGTACAGATAGCTTGCTTTAGTGTGCTTTTAAATACAGGCTTGAAAATCTGCACATAGATAAGTGATTCCTGTGGATAGAGTGAATTTATAATTATTTCTTATCGTACATTTCATTTGGTATGGTATATGATAGGTTGTCAGTTTTATACCCAAATATGTTTTTATCAGATTGCTTATGTTTGAAAATGTCTAACTACCTACATCATATTATAAATTGTTTAGACATTCAGTGACCATTAAATAATAATTGAAATTCAAATTTCTTCAATCTTTAATAGGAACTGCCGAGTTTTTGCGAGTACCACCGACGGGCGTGTGACGTCACACGACCCATTATTGTTCTTCAAGCCTCTGTCTTTACTAGTTGTTCTAAGCAAGCATAAAGTACAAGATTCTTGTCAACTATACGTAGTTATCATAAGCTGGTTTACAAACAGAATAATATTCATAAGTGTTTTTTAAACATTACGATGGCAGAAAGTGATTTCATAAAGACATAAATATATATATATATATTATCTATATATTGTCGAATTGTCAAATTATTGTAAGCCTCAATCGTAATATTCAGATTACTAATTTCTCTAATAATTCAAATAAAGTTGTTACTATTTCACTTCTCGATGAAAGTGTTTTGTGGATAACGCAGGTCTTATCCTCAGAAACGCCCAATTAGCCTCTATAGTTTTCGCAACTATTTAATTATGTAAATTATGTTAAAATTTTGACTAGCTGAACCAAAACTAATTTTCTATTTGCTGTACAGATACAACAATTTATGAAATAGTCATTATATATAAAATTTTAGTTTCTAATGTTGTTCAAATTGAAAAGAACCGAAAATCATATTTTACTTTTACTTTAAACCAATAATATAATAATAATAATATTCACTAAAAGGCGAACTGACTAAAAAAAGTGAGTTGACATCAATAAATAGGTTCATTTGTGCGATATCTTGAGATATCTTATCAATAATGTATTCTTGGTTCTCTGTCAATGACATGGCCTCTCGGAGGAAGAGAACGTAAGAAATGCTCTAAATATAAACAAATGCAAGGTTGTAACTCACTCACGAAAAGATGAATTCATTGATTACGACTATCATATCGACACACAATCTGTGTCCTGTACCGACAACCAGAGATCTAGGACTATTCTTCGATAACAAATTATCATTTGTCAAGCACATCAAGTTAACGGTTTCCTCATCTATGAAAACCTTGGGGTTTATTTTAAGACTAAGTCAAGTCTTCCACGACAATGGCGTCTTAATCAAACTATTTTATTGCTATATTCGGTCTAAACTTGAGTACTGTTCACTTATTTGGAGCTCTATCTATGATTATCAAGTCAAATTAATCGAGTCCGTTCTTAGAAAATTCTTAAAACTACTCTACTTCCGCACTGATGGTAAATATTCAAACAGAGGCTGCGACCAGACTTATTTGTTAAATAGGTTCAACTTCGACTCATTACAATTAAGAAGGCAATTTTACGCTGTAAAATTCCTGTATTTGCTCATACACAACAGGGTTGACTGCCCTCCTGCACTAAGCCAGTTGAACCTTTTGGTTCCAAGAGCCGCCAGTCGCACCCTCTGACATTTTATTGTCAATTGGTGCGAACCAATATAATGCTGAAGTCTCCTATATTCGTTATCTGCGCTAACTACAATTCAATTTGTGATACTTGTGATATATTCAACTGCACGGTCAATACAATTCATACTTCTCTTAAGAATTGCAGCGTCCCATAATGTTAAAATAATATAAACATGTAGTGCACTTGTAATTAATTTTATATTGTTTGTCACTCATGTATGTATGTAGCTATGTATTTTTCTTTTTTTTTGTCGCTTTCTTGTCCTGTAATTGGTTCTTTTGTACTGTTGGAAAAATGTCTTGAATAAATAAATAAATAAATAAATATATAAATATATAAATAAATAAATCTGAATTAACTGCGGAAAAGTCATACGTGCTTGCATCGCATGCTAAAGTCACTGGTAAATTGGGATTATAATGTACAAATACCCTGGACGATATTAACTCTTAATATTTTCGAAAGCTCTCTGTTGTGCATCATTCCCATTAAATTGTTGACTTTTTCTTAAAAGAATATAATAGTTCGGTCGAATTGTAATTTGACATGGTGAAAATACATAACCACGATTTTATTGTTTCAAGTTGACAACTAAAACAAGCCCTTAGAGCGTGCCAACTGATGTCATACCGGATAAGGGGGGGTCGTAAAGTTGAAAAATCGTTTTTTCGCGTTTAAATAGAAGGCTAATAATCTGAGAGAAAAGTTCAAATGGGAAAATATAGGTATTAAAAAAACCTATAAAATGAGCCCCCGAATATTAAGATAGCTTTATTAGGTCAGGAGTAAATTCAGAAAAACCGAAATTTTGAAAAAAATTTTTAATTTCAGCAAAATTTTAGAAAATAATTTTACTAAAGTATGTGCTAGATAGGAGGGAACATCTGATAAATATTTCAGTTCGATATATGCATTATTTTTTGATAGATTCAATTTTTTTATGAAAAAAATGGTCTTCGAGAAATGGCTATAAGTACTTCACTTTCTGTTAGATTTTGCTATGAGAAGAAAAATTCTATGAGAGCTGTTCAATATTTACAATTTTTTTCTATATGGTCATTATGAAAAAGTGGTGAAAATTTAATTTGAAAAAATAGAAAATTTTTTTGCATAAAAATTCCAATTAAAGTTAAGTAAATATCTTTTGAGTGGAACACAGTGTCGCTAAATCACGTCTACCATTTTGAAGTTCTATTTTTTTAGTTCACCTCAAAAAAAAAACATTACTCATAATAACTGGTTTTCGAAAAATATGAAAAAGTAGTGTGCATGTGCATAAAATGCGTTTAGGCATAATAATTGAGATAAAATATTAGCTACTTAGTTATTTTTTATATTTTTAAAATGTGACGACAGTTGTAATTATATACACAATTATTTAAGAATAATTATTTATAAATGCCAAATGTCTTTTATAAAGATTTATTAAACTAATAATCTAATTTCGCATCTTCGTCCGAAATTCTACAAAATAAACAGATATTGACAACGTTTTTTAATCCCATTGACTTTCGATTTTTAGTGGCGTTTTTCAAAAATGTTACTGAAACGGTGGCAGTCTGCACTAGACCGTGGTTGAGTTGGACTACATGTTAGTACTTTGAACCTTTAATTATTTTTGTAATTACATGAAAAAAAGGAAAATTCGTTTGACGAACCTATTTTTGGAAGAAAATGTTTTTGTAACTCGAATTTCTAACTTTTCATTGAAATGAAAAATTTGACCATGAAAATACAAAATTTTCGTCTGCGGCGTATTTTGTCCCTTTGGGTCTTGATCCACAAAAAAAAAATTGATTCTACCCTGGACCACCCAAATTTGAGATTCTGGTTGGGTGCCTGATTGGGCCGTTTCCCTAAATTTGCCAGGGCCGGTTGGACTGACCCATTCACCTTTGGCTAGTGCTGCAAAAATTCTATTATTTACTGCTCCAAGGCTCATGATAAACTGGTCTATGATTCGGCAGACACCTAAGTATAAATAGTCCCCCTTTGAAGGATTTGGGTCTACTTCATCATATCAAAGACCTTTGTATGTATTAGTATTCAGGTGTCACTACACTACACAGAAATGTATCCATGTAGTCCACAAATCCACTTGGTGTATATAGTACAAACAAAGGGATTTAAACCTTTGAATTGTAAAAATTCCAGGAAAATAAAGTTTTTTAAACCTTTGTAATACAAGAATAATGTACGATTCAACGAAATCATTAAAATTAAATGTAATAATTAAAATACAATAATAATGCCATGTGTAATAATTAACAAATTGCATATCAATAAAATATTTAACATTAATTGTTAAACAATAAAGTAAATTTCAATTACATTTTGCAGAATTATGTTACTTACATTCTAAAGGTGATATAAAAAATGTAAGATATACAAAGGTACAAACTTTTTCTCTTTGAAAACACAGTCGCCCGACTAGCCAATCCACGCACCGCATAGAGTAATGTTTTTTTTTTTGAGGTGAACTAAAAAAATAGGATTTCAAAATGGTAGACGTGATTTCTGGACACTACATTCCATTCAAAAGATATTTAACTTTAATTGGATTTTTTTATACAAAAAATTTTCTATTTTTTTCAAATTAAATTTTCACTTTTTTCTGAATGATGACCATATAGAAAAAAATTGTAAATATTGAACAACTCTCGAAGAACAGAATTTTTCTTCTCATAGCAAAATCTGACAGAAAGAGAAGTACTTATAGTCATATCTCATTTTTTTTTCAAAAAATTGAATCTATAAAAAAATAATGCAGATATCGATCTGAAACTTTTATCAGATGTTCCCTCCTATATAGCACATACTTTAGTAAAATTTCAAAAGTTTTTCTAAAATTTTGCTGAAATTAAAATTTATTTTCAAAATTTCTGTTTTTCTGAATTTACTCCTGACCTAATAAAGCTATCTTAATGTTCGGGGGCTCATTTTATAGGTTTTTTTAATACCTATATTTTCCCATTTGAACTTTTCTCTCAGATTATTAGTCTTCTATTTAAACGCGAAAAAACGATTTTTCAACTTTATGACCCCCCCTTATCCGGAATGACATCAGTTGGCACGCTATAAGGGCTTGTTTTGGGTGTCAATTTAAAACAATAAAATCGTGGTTATGTATTTTCGCCATGTCAAATTACAATTCGACCGAACTATTATATTCTTTTAAGAAAAAGTCAACACTTTAATGGGAGTAATGCACAACAGAGAGCTTTCGAAAATATTAAGAGTTAATATCGTTCAGGGTATTTGTACATTATAATCCAAATTTACCAGTGACTTTAGTATGCGATGCAAGCACATATGACTCTTCCGCAGTTATTTCGCATTTATTTATTTATTTATTTATTTATTCATTGTATTGTTTTGGACGTCCAACTTAAAACTATAAAATCGTGGTTATGTATTTTTGCTACATTTCAATACTATTCGTGACAATTCGACCGGACTATAAAGTGATTGCAATTTTGCACTAATATCAAAAGTAAATTTTGAATAGTAATGAACTTGACCTAAAAAAGTTTTAACTTCAGTTACTGTCTCAGGAATTTTCATATTTATAATAGGCTTCTATTTTTTGTTTATTTGTATGCAAACCATTTTTGTCAATTGCATATCGTAAATAATCAAGTCTTTCTACTTCAAAACTACATTTATCCATTTTAATTTTTAAATTATATTTATTTAATGTTTCAAAGACTTGTATTAAAATTTTAATGTATTTTTCTCCTGAAAAAATCTGTTCCACAATTTTTTGAAAAGTACATGGGCTACTCCATAAGGTAATCGGTTATATTGATCAAATAATCCTTTGTGTGTATTTATGGTAACAGTTTTTTTTGAGTTTTCGTCCAGAGGTATTTGAGCATATGCTTGGGACAATTCTACTTTACTAAAGATTGTACAATTTTTTAATCCACACAAAAGATCCTCAATTCTTGGCAAAGGATATTTAGTATGTGCTCAATGTATTAAATAGGCACATGGTTTCTATTTACCTTAGTAGATGACTCGAGCTTTAGGGTCCTACAATTACCTGTGTGTAAATAGATGAATTTGCCATGCTGCATATAGTGTTGCATAAAATAGCTGATTTTTTAAAGTTTAGCACCAGCGTATTGAACGTATTTCTTCTAGCTACTTAATGTCAGATGTCACTGCACTCTTGCATGTATCATCATCATCTTATGTATCATCACTATCTGTATTGCTTGTGTGTGTATCAATCTCTCCCTAAATAGTAGTGATTTTATAGTGTTATTTTAGAGCTTTAATTTCTAGACTTTTTACCAGAAGTAAACTGAAAATCTTGTGCATAGTGGTTGGAAAAAGTGAGCATCAATATGCAGTAATATCGCATATATATGCATAAATAGACTTTTGAATGTATTAACTTTATTTAAAAACAGAGAATTTAAGTGCTTTTTGTCACTTTTCCTGTGACAACCTTTTTTTTGTGACTATCAGAAACAAGGTGATAAAATAATTTAAAATAAGAACAGGACCGGACTTTAAAATATTATAGTTGCTAATGTTGAATTCAATAAAGAAAAAATAGAAATGAAGTGTTCTTCTTGTGACAGGCCACCGGATATAACCAAAGATAAAGGAAGAGAAATATTTCAGTGTGATTTCTGCAGAGAGTATCTCTGTCAAGAATGCATTGGACTATCATCAACAGAGGTTCAAGTTATGCAACTAAAGAACAATCGAAGATTAAGCCATATTTGCAAAAAATGTTTTGGTCTCTCTACTCATGAATTAATTAATATAAGAATGAAAGCAACTGAAAACGCAATCCTTGAAGAAATAAGAAAATTATGGGAAATCGTTCAAAATCAAGATGTAAAAATTACAGAGCAAAACAATGTGCTAAACAACTTAAATAAGGACATAAAGGATTCAAAGGACCCAATAAAGAGTCACACTTTTGCAAGTGTGGTCAAAAATAGCAAAGAGACACTTATAGTAAAACCAAAAGAAAAGCAAGAGAGTAATAAAACAAAAAACGATTTAAAAGAAAAAATTAATCCCAAAGTCATGGCAATTGGAGTTGAAAATCTTAAAGAAGGAAAAGAAGGGGCAGTCATTATAAACTGCAGTAACTCTAACACAAAAGAAAAAATCAGAGAAAAAGTTACTACTGAACTTGGACACCAGTATAATGTTGTAGATGGTATTCAAAAAAACCCAAAGATTATCATACGTGGAGTAGAAGAAGATTTTATTAATGGTGATGACAAAATTATACTTGACTCTCTTATTGAACAAAATGAGCTTACTGTAAATGAAAACTCGATTTTTAAAGTACAGGCAAAATTCAAGCAGAAAGACAGGAAAAATAAAGGTAATATCATTATCTCCCTAGACAGTATACTAAAAAATAAAATATTGTAATGTGTTACAACCCCTAGAATGATGTATTTGCACCTACTCGAAAAAGAACCTACCAGAAGATTCCAAAGTGACATCTGGAATTATCGAGAGAATGGTGGCGTCATCACAGAACAATCGAGATCTGTCATTTTTAGGTATAAAAGACCGACCGCATTCTCGGCGAGTAGTTCAGAAAGTTCAGAAAGTATAGAAAGTGAGGTTAAGACTTCAAAGATAAACAAAGTGATAAACATTGTGATTTTAGTCAGTAAAGTGTATTTAAATTAATAATAGTATTGTGAAGTATCCAGTAAATATTTAATAAAGTGTGTTAGTGGACATTTCTTGTTATAATTTTTGGAACCCACGGAATTTGCGAGGGTGGTTTCCTAAGGGTGGAAACACGCGACAAATTGGTGTCAGAAAGCGGAATTTTATGACAAGAGGAGCTCTGAAGTTGTGCTGGAGTGTTCGAGAAGTATTCTCGAGGGTTAGTGCTAACACGGAGGACTCATTTACTGGACATTGTTCGAGGGTTATTTTCGAACAGGAAAATAGTGTTAAGTGCATTTTTGAGACATTGTAGAACATTTTATTAGGACATTAGTGTGATAATTAATTCCTTTGAACTGAGAAGTGATAGAGACACTAAAAAAGACTCATTTAGTGCGTGAAAATTTCTAGAACTTTTCTATTTGGACATTAGTGGAGATTAGTAAATTCTCTAAACTGGATAGTGACAAAAGACTCTGAATAAGACTTTTTTTTTTCGTGCTATTTCGAGATTTGTCTGGAAAGTTCCATTACCGATATTGACGTGACAGTTAAATTTATTCTATTTTAATTTCGTTGTATGCCCGTAACAACAAGAAGTATGGCATCTGATAAACAAATACAGGACTTATTCGAACAATTCCAAAAAATGATGGCGCAGCAACGGCAGGAAGACAAAGAACAGGAGAGAAAACGTCAAGAAGAGCGAGATGAATTAAAAAAAATTATGGAAGACCAGGAAATAAGACGTCAAGAAGAAAAGAAAGAGCGAGAAAAACGACGTCAAGAGGAGAAAGAAGAACAAGAAAGACGACGTCAAGAGGAGAAAGAGGAACAAGAAAGACGACGTCAAGAGGAGAAAGAGGAACAAGAAAGACGCCAAGAAGAATTAAGAAAAATTCTGAATGAACAAATGAAAATACAGCAGGACGCTATCATTTCTGCCAACGAAGAATTAAAGAGTGAAGTCAAAGAAGAGATAAACAAGGTAGAAGAAAAAGTAGGTGAAGTCGAGACAGAAGTCAGTCAAGTTAAAGAGAAAGTAAACAAGTTTGAAGAAGAAGTCAAAGGAGAAATAGACCGGCTTAAACGACAGTTAAGAGATAGAGGAAGCCAGCAGGTGGTATCATCAGGTCAGCGACTAAAACCTCCTTCTTTTGACGGCCAAAGTTCCTGGACAACGTACAAGAGGCAGTTTGAGGCAGCAGCGTGTGCGAACAACTGGGATAATGAGGAAAAGGCCATGGCATTAGTTCTGGCGTCAGAGTTACTCCAAACCATCCCAGTTGAGAAACAAAGGGACTTTAAAGTCTTGGAAGCTGCATTAGAATTGAGGTATGGCGACCAACATCTCGCCCAATTATACCAGGCTCAGCTGAAATCCCGGATGCAAAAAGCTGGGGAAAGTTTACAAGAATTCGAGGCTGCCATAGAGAGACTGGCACACCTGGCGTATCCGAGTGCACCTAGGGAATTTCAGGAGCAATTAGCCGTGGGGGCCTTTTTAGATGGCATAAGGGACGAAGAGGTCAGGCGAGTTTTGAGGCTAACGAGACACCAAAGTAGTAGCGAAGCTTTGGTGCATGCACTCGAAGTAGAAGCAGCTTACAGGGATACGCCAAGGTCAAGAGTGCGAGCTGTGACTCTCGAAGAATCACAACCAGAAATGAACCAGAACCCCATGTTGACAGAAGTACAGAAAATGTTCACCAAATTATGTGATAAATTGGATGGCCTCGGGAAGCAAGAAAGACAACAAAATAGAGAAAAACCGAGCGGAGGTATTAAATGTTTCAACTGCGGCAAGGTAGGACATATGAAACGGGACTGTCGACAGCAGAACTCGGAGAGTCGAGTAAATGCTATGAATGTAGAAGAGAAGCAGGAAAACTAAAGATAGCCAGCACCAAGGGGGCTGTGCTGGCTAGGGAATGCGGTGCCCCCAGAGAAGTAAAGATTTCCCAGCTCCAAAGAATTCCAAGTAGTCTGTTGTTGCAAGGATATGTGAATGGAAGAAAATGCGTGTTTACTATTGACACCGGTGCTACGTCATCAATAGTGCGGCCAGGGTTTATATCAGGCTTGCAGATTGACAAGAAGCAAAATGGAGTAATCATTCGAACAGCCACGGGGGACAGGGCTGCGGTCCATGGAGAGATCAACTTGGAACTGCAGGTTGGACGGTTGAGGTTCAATTACAAGGTCATTGTGGCTGACATTATGGATGATTTCATTTTGGGTCTGGACATCATGGGAGAGCAGGGATTCATTGTTGACGTAGGGGAGCGAGTCTTAAAAATTGGAAATGAGGAATTTATTCTGGCAACCGCAGACGACCAATTCCATAAAGCGAGATTGTTAACAACACAGACGATCAAGATTCCTGCTCATTCAGAACAAATGATCGATGCTGCCTTAGAAGGAAATCCTGGAGGGTACCGTGTTGGCCTAGTTGAAGATGACGAATCGATTAATTCCCTATCCAATATTATTGTGGCGAGAACTTTAACCCGGACTAAAGACAAAATCCCAATTAGAGTCGTTAATTTAAATTCCCACTCGGTGACAATTAAGGAAGGCAAACCGATTGGCACCTATGAACCTGTCACATGGGTAGCGAGGTGCGAGGAACAAACAGAGGGAAGTTCATCTATGAAAATAGACCAGGAAGTTTTGAACTTGCTGAGTACCCAGTTGGAGCATTTATCTGAGGATGAACGAAGGGAGGCAATCAAGTTCCTGGAAAATGAAAGTTCAGTATTTGCCAAGAATACAGAGGCCCTCACAAAAACAGACATAGTCCAGCATCGGATAAATACTGGTGACTCACCCGCTATTCGACAACCACCTAGGAGGCTTCCATTAGCGAAACAAGAAGATGCCTCGGCAATGATAGACAAGATGCTACAAGATGGAGTCATTGAGGAGTCAACGAGTCCCTGGTCATCGCCAGTAGTTTTGGTTGCCAAGAAGGACGGAACATTAAGATTTTGTGTCGATTATCGAAAATTAAACGATGTCACGAAGAAAGACAGTTACCCATTACCACGAATTGACGACACGTTAAGCACGTTGGCAGGTTCACGATGGTTTTCTACGTTAGACCTTAGGAGTGGATACTGGCAAGTGGGGCTTCATCCTGATGATAAGGAGAAGACAGCGTTTTCAGCAGGCAGTGGTCTTTATCAATTTACCGTGATGCCTTTTGGACTTTGCAATGCGCCAGCTACCTTTGAAAGATTGATGGAATTCGTACTGCGAGGGCTAACCTGGAGGACGTGCCTGGTTTACCTTGACGACGTGCTTGGTTTACCTTGACGACGTGCTTGTTATGGGACAGGACTTTACAGAACATTTGAAAAATCTTCAAGAAGTATTTGGACATGAGATCAGACTGCCATGTGATTTGATTTTCGGAACACCAGGCGGAGAACAGCTTCCTGTGAACAGCTATGTGGATGAAATGAGTGAACGGCTAAGAAATATTCATGAGCTGGTTAGAGGCCAAATCACCATAGCCAGTGACCGAATGAAGGCTCGATACGACCGTAAGGGTAGTTCAGAAGGGTTCAAGGCAGGAGATCTGGTTTGGCTGTATAACCCACAGCGAAAGAAAGGGAAGTCACCGAAACTTCAACCTCCTTGGGAAGGACCTTATACTGTTATTACCCGAATTAATGATGTCGTCTATCGGATTCAACGAAACAAAAAGTCCAAGATGAAGATCGTACACTTGGATAGACTGGCGAAGTACGTGAAAGAGGCTGAACTGCCTGACCGGGACGTTCAGGCTTAAGGAGGGGGCAGTGTAATGTGTTACAACCCCTAGAATGATGTATTTGCACCTACTCGAAAAAGAACCTACCAGAAGATTCCAAAGTGACATCTGGAATTATCGAGAGAATGGTGGCGTCATCACAAAACAATCGAGATCTGTCATTTTTAGGTATAAAAGACCGACCGCATTCTCGGCGAGTAGTTCAGAAAGTATAGAAAGTGAGGTTAAGACTTCAAAGATAAACAAAGTGATAAACATTGTGATTTTAGTCAGTAAAGTGTATTTAAATTAATAATAGTATTGTGAAGTATCCAGTAAATATTTAATAAAGTGTGTTAGTGGACATCTCTTGTTATAATTTTTGGAACCCACGGAATTTGCGAGGGTGGTTTCCTAAGGGTGGAAACACGCGACAATATGTCAAATGGAAAAAGTTAACATTGGATGGAGAAGATGCATGGTACAGGAGTACTATAATGTAGTGCGATGTTTTAAATGTGCAAGATATGGACATGTTGCTACAAAATGTGAAAATAAAGTTACCTGTTACAACTGCGCAAAGGAGCATAACACGAGTGACTGTAGCTGTGATACTTTAACATGTATAAACTGTGTAGAAACAAATACTAAGTTTAAAAAATCTTTAAATGTTAACCATGCTGTTACTGACCCAATTTGTGCCTGTTACAAAAGAATTCTGGAAATTGAAATGAAAAAAACAAAAAACGATTAGCAATCACAACAAATTTAGTGTGGATTTTCCAAAGAATCACGAGAGTATAGTAAGCATTTTTCATCAAAATGGTCAGTGTATTTCAAACTGTCTCAATAACATAAATGTTATAATTAGTGAGTTAAATGTAAATTTTGTAGCATTAACTGAACATTGGCAAACGGATAATAGTATAGGAGCTTTCCAACTAGAAAACTATAAACTAATCTCGTCACACTGCAGAATAGGCAAAAACTCACACGGAGGGGTAGCATTATATGCTAAAAAATCTCTGAATGCTGTGATCCGTAATGATATAAATTGCTTAAGTGAGGACTATGTTTTTGAGTGTACTTCTGCTGAATTTAAAATTAATGGTGTTACTTATGTAATATGTGTAGTATATGCACCACCAGCAACCAACATTGATTGCTTTATAAATAAATTAGACGTGCTATTAGAAAAAGCTACAATGGGTGATAAATCAGTCTTGGTTGCTGGAGACTTTAATGTTGATATGCAGCCATCGGCAAATAATATAAAAAATTTAAATTTAATAGTTAACCTCTTAAACTCATATAATATGCAAATTACAACACAGGAGCCTACTAGAGTTACTCAGAACACAACAACTTGTCTTGATAATATATTCAAAAAAAAGTCTCCTCCCTAATTTTACCTCAAAAATTATAAATACCAATATTTCTGATCACTATGGTCAAAAGCTTGATATATATACTTGTAAAAATACCAGCACGAAGCCTACTTATGAATTCAGACGTATTTTCAGTGATGCAAATTATCAACTTTTTTATAATTGCTTAAATGAAGAATCTTGGCTACCTGTATTTGAAGCTATCTCTGTTGATGACAAATACAACAACTTCACTGAAATACTGTTAGAACATTACAATACCTCATTTCCTTGGAAAATGGATAACAAAAAGTATACTTGATGCTAAAGAGACCTTAAATTTCTTATCGGAGTTATACCAACATAATAGGTTACCAAAACCTTTATTTATTGAATATAAAAATTTTTATACTGACCTGCTGATAAATGAGAAAAGAAAATATTACGGGCAAAAAATAAATGAATCAGATAATAAAACAAAAACTGTATGGAATATTATAAATGCAGAAAACAACAAAGTTAGTCACAAAAATGATAAATTCCAAGGAATTGTTATAAACAATGAAACCATTACTTCTCCTCTAGAAGCATGTAATGCTTTTAATAAGTATTTCATTACAGCAGCCCCTAACCTTGTTGGAAATAATCCCACAAATCCTGATTTAGCACATATATCAGCAAATGTAAACTCAATTTACGTGTCAGAAGTAACTCAAAATGAAGTATTAGAAATTATAAATAACTTAAAAAACAAATTCTCTGCTGGCGATGATCATATATCCAATATATTGTTGAAAAAAATAAGTTTTCTAATAGTTGAACCCTTGACATATATTATTAATGAGTCATTATCTAAAGGTGTCTTTCCAGCAGGACTGAAAGTGGCAGTTGTTAAACCCATATATAAAAAAGGTGATCCTCTTCAAATGGAAAATCACCGACCTATAAGTATGCTATCGAGTTTCTCCAAAGTGCTTGAAATAACCATGTGTTCAAGAGTATTATCCTTTCTTAATCTTCATAAAATTATTGCCATGAATCAACATGGCTTTCAAAGGGGCAAATCAACAATGACTGCAATTTTCAGTTTTGTTGAAAACATTTTAAAATTAGTGGATGAAGGTTGCCATGTGCTTGGCATCTTCCTGGATCTCTCAAAAGCCTTTGACTGTGTGAACCATAACATACTTTTAAGCAAACTTGAAAAAATGGGTATACGTGGATTAGCTTATAACTGGTTCGAGTCCTATCTTAAAGGACGTACACAAAAAGTAAACATTAGAGACAACTATGTAGATTATTACTCAGAACCAGAATGTATAACCATGGGAGTCCCACAAGGTAGTGTACTTGGACCGATTTTATTCATCCTATACATAAATGACTTATCAAAGGTAATCACTGACAAAACAACTATTTTAACAAATTATGCAGATGATACAAACGTCCTTATCTCTGAAAAAACTTTTGCTATGATAGAAGAAAAGACACATGCCAGCATGTCACAAATTTCAGAATGGTTTAAAAATAATTCATTAGTGTTAAATACTGACAAAACCAATTGCATTCTATTCAGGCATAGTAGAAATGAAAACACTTACCCAGCAGAGATTCAGATTAATGATGTAGATGTTACCTTTGCAAATTCAACAAAATTTCTAGGTGTTACTGTTGATCAGTATATGAAGTGGGAGGACCATGTACAGTTGCTTTGTGGAAAACTCAGCAAAGTTTGCTACTCCATTAAAGAATTAAAAAAGGTTGTAGATGAGAGTACTCTATTAACAGCCTATTATGGTAATTTTTATTCGGTATTGACGTATGGAATATTATTTTGGTGTGGTTCACACAGTCGAGAGGTCTTCAAAATTCAAAAACGTGTAGTCAGAACAAGGACAGGGAGCAGAGCAAACGAATCATGTAGAGGTTTATTTAGAGCACTTAACATTTTAACTGTGACGGGAATTTATGTATATGAAAGTCTCTGTTTTGTTTACAATAATAGAGAAATTTTTAAAGAGGCTCTTATAGACCACAAACATGACACAAGGCATAAAGATAATTTTTGTTATCCCATCCACAAGAGTGCTTTGCTTGAAAAGGGCTGTTATTATAAATGTTTGAAATGGTACAACTGCCTGCCCAGACACATAAAAGAAATAAAAACCTTAACTCTCTTTAAGACAACAATCAGGAAGATATTAATACAATCTGAACCATACGATTTGAATGAAGTAAATGATGCCACCTTCCTATGACTAATCTGTAGTGATGCCAAATAATGAAGTAATGTAATGTCCTTCTTATGTTTAATTTATATTAATAAGTATGTAACTGTTGTGTTTTTATTAATGTAATTTAGATTATTTATTTTGTAATTGTCGAATGTTAATGTTATTAATGTGATTTTTTTAATTATTGAAGCTCATGTTTTGCTTGACTTGTACAATACAATGCTGTATATTGTCCCTAGTACGAAATATATATTCTATTCTATTCTATTCTTGTTTCACTAAACACGCACAAAAGGCAGGGAATGTATGCAACACTGTATGCATGGGATCTGCAAAATTATATCTTTCTATGCGTAAGTAATGACTCCTGCCATCTATTACATTATGTACAAAATAAGCAGTTATAAAGCCACTATGCGGGTTCTTGTCGCATTACCTATTTAATACACCCTGGTTACATGTAAGCTAGGGTTAAGCGTGATTTTAAAGTCTTCACCGGTGCGTATATCCTTCGTTTTCTTTAGAATTGGTACAATGGGTGTGGCCCATTCACTAAATTCTACTGGAGTAAGCACCCCTAATGTAATTAATTAATTTATTACGATTTCTACTTTTTCTCTTAAAGCTATTGGTAAAGCTATATACAAAATACTGGCATTGCCCCCGATTTCAAAAATAATTTGGCAGTTTCATCCTGCAAACATTCCAGTTCGTCCTTAAAAACATTTGGAAATTTTTGAGTTAGAGCGAGTTAAGCAAAAAATTAATTGTGCCTATTGTTTTACAGTTTTCTCACATTTTTGACTCTATCTTTTGTCTCGACCAACCAAAAGACTAGTAATTCTTTATTTCATTGAAGGATAAGTTTCTAAACACTTCAGTTAATGTAGTTTTAGTTTACATTTAAAAAAAAAAGTGACGGCTGAACTTGTTGAGCCTCAAGTGACATAACAACGGAGACTGGGGTCGGGGGAATTATTGACTGCCTCTTTCATAGTATCATCGTTCATTCGTATTTAGGAGCATACCAGTTAGCAGCACTGTTACTAGAAATAACTGATAGTATTGAATAAAAACAAAAAACAACCAACAATGCACTGTTTAGTAACAAAACTAGCAAGTGGTAGTATAGTAGTAAGTATAGTATAAATTGGGTACAATAAGCTCAAGCTTCAGTACAGCGGTGCTTCGGGACCGCAATCCATAAGGAAAAAAAAATAGTATAAATTGAAGCAAAAATTGCCTGAAAAAAATACTTACTGCCATCTTTTTAACTTCAAAGGCATGCAAAGTAGCACTGCAAACAATCATTTGTAATCGACGACCATCTGCTGTTATTTTAGGCATTTGTCTATGCAGACTTTCAATTAATTCCGTGTAGCCTGATTTTAGTAAACCATCAGCTTCATCAAGTACAAAAAACCTACAATTTGCCAGAGACAAGTAACCTAAAAAGAATCATAAATATTTACCAAAAATCCAACACAAAGTTAATGGTGCGGTATAAGCTACCCGATGATAGGAGAAAGGGTTTAAATTCTCTGAAATTAGTTTTAAGTATAAAGTGTAAATATCAATACCATTTTTAAAACTCTGTACTTTTTAGTTATTATTATTAACGTCAAAATGGCATGCAGGGTGATCTACCACGACATGTGGAAAATTTAACAGTAGGTTGTCTCCACCGAAAGGAGTTAAAAAACTGAAAAACCAAAAGAATATGACCAAAAAAATGTCCTTTTTTTTTTGTAGAAATGCGCCGCCTATGACTTTAACCAATCTGACATAACACGGTGCAACATGTCGCTGGGTGCAACTTCCCACTTCCCCTTCCCCTTTATCGGACTTGGGATGACTGACAGCAAAGTTGGTGGGGTTAAAAGTGACTTTTTGGACTTAATCATACTACAAAAATAGCAAAAATTAAAATAATTTTTGTAGAACACAGCACAGCACATAATTTAAAAGTAATAACAAGTCAAAGAAAATGTTCCAATACATTATATTCAATGCACTGTTCGAAGCGCAGAATGGCATATTGAACGGTATCGATCTACGAATACAATTTAAAATTTAACGGCACACGCTTCAACTGGAACTCTGGAAGACAATAAATACACTATGTCAGTAAACTCTTACACTACATACCTGCAATGGACCCGATCGTTGAAAGTAATAAAGATAGAAAGAGATAGATATCAGTCACGATCGAGTGTTGGCCTTAACTTTTATTTGAAGGACGGATCCGTTCCAGGTGGTGTGCGGCTCATTGCATTCTACACTGACCTACACAATAACAGTAGTGAATCTTCGCAAATTTTAACGCGTTTTCATTTACTAAGTAATCTCAGAACACTCTAAACTTTTGCAGGGACTTTCCCACATTGAAGACTAGTACACCATTTCATTTTCCGCATGTCATGGTAAATCACGTTGTATGTTAATTTAAAAGGGAAAAAGTACTCTTATATATGACTACGTTATAAAGTATTGTTTATGACATAGTTTTGTGGCCATAAAGTACCTCTTTATAGAACTAATAAAATAAAGTTTAAATTGGTAACCAAACAATAGAAAAAGCACACTTCGCTTACTTCTCTTAGAACAGATATAAGTTTATAAAATGAAATTTTTTTCTATAATTAATCAATTTTAGAAGTCAAACATAAAACTTTATATGCAACTCCTCCATAATAGACTTTATTGAACTCACTCTCTTTATGGCCTTGCTCGCTACGCCTACTTAGACTTGATGTGTTTAATAAAGCCTTACCTTATAGACTTGTTATAGAACGGGAGCCACCGACCAGGATTTTCAGCCTCATCGCGACACGGGAATTTCAAACTTTTTTATGACGGAAGTCTTCAATGTTGCTAAACGATCGAAAAACAATAATGAACATGTAAAAAAAAATGGGCTAAAATTGTTATTGAGACACGTCCGTTTTCTGGTTTTTGTGTTGAAGTATGGTGTCTGGAACTCTATAAAAATTTTCCGCCTTCTGCAAGCGGCTAATGAAGAGAAAATTGGAAAATTTACCAATAAATTTGAAAGTAGAAAATTTTGTCATCGCGACCCGTTTTCAATGTGATATGAGAATTAGGAAGTTTCCATTTTTCTCATTTTCTCATAATAAATGGTCGTAAAAATCTAAAAAATATCTGTAATTTTTTTTTTTAATTAACTCTACAAATAAAAAAGTTATGGTCCTTCCAAGTTTATAATGCCGCGATCATCTGGGCTGAGCTCGATTACGTCACAATACATGATTCCGCCAACAGCGAGCAGGCACGGGCACCTTTATACTCGCTGGCAGGCACCGGCAGTTTATAGCGAGCTTGCATTTGAGAGCCGAAAAAATTGCTAAAACATGCAATTTTGGCACGTTCATATTTTTCGAAAAACACCATTGGGACGGCCGTATGATGTCGCGACGTAAAGAGGAAGTCTTCCAGATAAACCTGATCGTAAATTGCACGGCGAAATTCGAAAATTCGGCTCGGCACGAACGAACCAAAAGTGACATTTTGTGACATTTCAGAAAATCAAGCACATACACTAAATAAAGGGAACATACAGCGCGCCGCCGGTATGGCAAGTCAGCGCGTTGTGTATTGTGACGTCACGGTGGACTTCAGCCGAGGCGAAGTATTCAAATAAGAAATTGAATAAGTTCGTGAGTTTTTCAGATATCGAGATATTTTTGTTTTGTTTGACTAGTTATCTGAAAGACTACTAAATGAGGTTGAATGTACATGATATTTCTAAAATAGGAAACTTCCTAATTCCCGTTCAAAACAATCAAGAAAAAATGAAAACGGACGATTTGAATGTTGCTCGTGGGAGTGAATGAATGTGTAAAATGTAACTTTTTGCGTTTCGTTGATTAAATCATTGGTAGGATTTAGACATACATACAAAAAAATTGGAAGACATTTTCTGGATTCTTCCCAGAAAATCCATTTTGCGTCGCGTTAGAAAGTCGCACTATGGATGTTTCGTGTTTTCATGTAATTTGTCAAAATCTTGCAAATGTAACTCAAGTGCGTGAATAGACTCATACACACACATAATCACACTCACACGCAGAAGGGTAGATAGGTAGGAAAAATACAGAGGCAAATCTAACGAGAAGGGGAGAGGAAATTGAAGATCCAAACGTACCAAAGTCTACGGGAAAAGGATCGATAGGGAGGGAAAGCAAAGAGGCAAATCTACCTAACGCAGGGAACATTGAGTTCAAACTTCAACCTTTTCCTCTGTGAACTTTTTTCGTACACAGGGTGACAATTGAAAAATAGACCTATCCCAGCAAACATTTTTGTTAAAATTAGCTCCAATTCGACTTGGTAAAAGAGGAATTTACTTGTTAAGGTAATTATGACGTAAAATTGACTAGAAAAATATACATCCGATAAAAATTTACCAATTGGTCTTACTTTAAATTTCAGTTTACGTAAATAATACCAATTAATCTACCTCATACACAATTTTCCTTTAAAGTAAAATTAACAAAAGCAGCGAGTGAAAAACTACTAAAAAAATCTACCAAAAATGACCTGAGGGATAAATTTACAATAGGGTAGAAATAGGTAATATAATTAAGTAGTATTTACCTTTTTAGCGACTAAAAATATTCCTAATAGTCGAATATCTTACTAGGTAGATTTTGTTGTAAATACTACGTAATGTATACCTAAATAGAAACCTATTTGGTCACTATTATTATACATCTTTGAAGTAATATTAGGTCGACAAAATAGATAAATTCTACCTGGCTTATCTACCTGATTTCAACCATTAAGTCAATTATCTTTTGTAGTTGCATTTACAAAGGCAGTTAACTTTAAGGTTAAATTAGCTCAAGACGCCATATTTTCTTAGCACAGTTGAAATATGATTCCAAATTAGAATTTTAAAAATGAGTGTGTATGGAAACAAACTAACGAAAAGCTAAAAAAAATACATAATTATACCTGTAAACTCATATTTAACAAGTATAGCATACTTTTCGATTCAAATTATTACTATAATTTTTTTACTTGGCAATAAGAATTTCCTTATAGATGAATATTTTGGAGGCGCATTGTTATTTTACGAAGTACAGCTGCTATTATACACAAAAAAATTTTCGTCGCATTGATTTCAACAAGCGAGTACTGTAAATACTTCATTTATAAATTGGATTTATTTTAGTTACCGACATTCATCCTGTATTGTCATTGTGAGTTAGGTATCTCTTCAAATTTGTAGGTGACTGACAACAATATTATAGAGAAAATTACCAAATAGTTATAAAAACCTTATTTTTTTCCTCTTGGTGTCATTTTCCAATTTCACATACTTAAATATGTAAGTTCTACCTAAAGCTAGTCAACTCGATGTCGAATTGACATCGAATTTAAGTAAAATTTACTTAAACAGGTATTACTAACCAAATATATTGTGCGACTACAAGTACGATTTATGTGTAATTTTACATGTATTAGTCGATATAACCTAATTTCGACGTCGTCTTATTCTCCACTTATGTCGATTCCACGTAGTGTCAACGTAAATTTTACCAGAACATGGTTAATTTTAATTTTGTGACTAAATTTATTATACATAATTTAGGTAGTTTTGACGTCAAATAACACCTAAATGTTTGCTGGGATGTGACCTACGTGCACGTGACATCACAAGAATAATTGTATAAGACGGGACAGGAACTTTTTTTTTTTGATTTAAAAACATTTTGTAGTTTCAAAAAAATGTCGAATTTTCAGAAAAATGTCAAATTTTCAAAAAATACCAAATTTTCAAAAAATGTCAAATTTTTTAAAAATGCCAAATTTTCAGAAATTGTCAAATTTTTAAAAAATGTTAAATTTTCAAAAAATTTCAAATAAAAGGTAAAATTAAAACAGGGTGCGAAGCATTAAATATGAATACCCACAGCCCTCCGCAGGAGATAGAATTAATTCTAGAATAGCTGTATAGCTGTAAAAGTGGAGGCATAGACATAAAGGTATAAAGGGGGCGGAAGACACACGTGGAACTAGACCACAGGAGTGAGAAAGAAAGACACCAAATTTATGGATCTCGAAGATGTTGGACGTCGTTTGGATCTTTTTTATCTTTCTCCTGCGGTCAGTTATCTTCATACCTCTATAGCACAATGGTCGAAACACGCAGAGTAAGAGACGACCCCATTTCATTTTGTACAACCGTGCAACAGGGAAAATGTCTTTTTAGACTTTTTTTAGAATGTATAGATCCTGGTCAACCATCTAAACAAGATTTTAGCCATGTCGCTGTAACTCGGTCAAGCCATTTTTTTTCAACAACTAATACTACATTTATCAAATTTTTAACAAGGAATTGGTGTTTATTTTTATATTTTGAATGAGATTCCATTAAAAACGGAGGAGGTGCTGTAAAAAAAATATGCAATTTTTTTTACCCAGGGAAAATGTTTTTCTACCACATCCGCAAAGCGCCAAAGCTTTGTTTTACATAAAAAAGTTGCCTATTTTCCCTTAAACTAAACAGTTTTTATGGATTTGTCCATGTCACGATGCCGATAAATTTTGGTCGATGGCTCCCATACTATTACATAAATAGCTATTCTTTGAACCACTGTTTTCGGAGGATTTAAAAATGCCAATTTCCAAAGATTTTTTATTTATTGGAAACAGCTGTTATAATTTTCCACTGAACATGTTAAGTAAATGCTTATTTATTATAAATATCAATAGCGCAATTTTCAACTTTGTTGAAATGAATGAAACGTACCAGATTTTGAACGCTAATAACATAAATGTCATCAAACAATGAATAAATAAATTTAATTTGAATTTAATATTTAATTTTCTGATTTTATTACAGGAACGCAAAAAACCTTGTATGCAATACATTTGCAAAAATATGTTTTTTCACTCAGCGTAATTGTCCAACTATAGTTACGCCATTGAACAACATTTATAACTCATGATAAATTAATATTTTCTACAACCAAAATGTTGAAGTTTGCACAATGATGTCAATGTGCAAAGGTCATTTTTTTATTAGGTATGTTACCATTGCAGATGTGTGAAAGTATTTTACACCCTAGAGTGGAAAAAAATTCATACATGCTCTTGAAATCCGGCATAAAACATTCTGGAATAAGAATTTATTATCAACTAAGCATACAACATGATTTTCATTTTTCTGAAATGAAATTAAAAGAATTTTATTTTTTTTTGCATTAGAGCATAGTTGTAAAAAAAATATTATGCGCAACTTGTGTGCGACTTTAGGCCAATTCTTTTCGTCTGCACTATGTGCACCAGTTCTAAAAGTGTAAATGGTGTAGCTGAAAATTATGTTCATTTCCACGGTCCAACTGAAAATCAAATATTCTGAGGTTATGTTAACAAATGGAAAATGAATAAAGCTAATTTAAAAATAGAGAAAATCAACTCATAGTAATAGATGGACACTATATATTCTCCCATAAGCACATTAATGTATATCTAAATTTCTATATTATATGAAATATCAATCACCAATTTCTTCATCGTCCCTCAAAAAATCAGAAAATAAAACATCAATATCACTGTCGATATCCATTAAAAAAATATATTACAAAATTTTATAAGATTAGAAATTGGACAGGTTAGATAACACAGACACGTTCCCATTTAATGCTAAAGGACCACACACTATTAACATTGAAATCCGGACTCAGCCAAAATTGAAGTGAGTCGTTAAAAATGAAAAAGTTGAGGTTCCAGAATACAGATTTGACGCTAGAATAAAAAAAAAATGGGCAGATTTTTCACACATCGAAAATGGGGTATGGGTATGCCGCTTTAAAGCTGATTTTCTTTGTTTTCGTAGCACTTCGTTATTGGGGGTGGGTTAGGTCACCTGTAGGAACAACACCCGGAAGGAAGTCATCGTGGCAGGAGACTTCAATGCTAGGGCCCCAGAATGGGGAATGAGGGTAACGAACGCAAGAGGCAGGCTTGTGACCCAATGGATCTCTCAGCTTGATCTCCTCGTGACGAACGAAGGAGACGAACACACCTTCGTTAGAGGAGACAGCGGCTCCATACCCGACATCACGGTTGCCTCTACAGGGATCGCGGGGAAAATCACAGAGTGGAAGGTGGCAGGTGACGAGGAGTCATTAAGTGACAACAGGTATATCTGGAAAAGAACTGTCCAGCCTGTCACTATCAGGGTTGGACAGATGGAAATTAGACCGGGGTATGGGCTTAAATACCTCGGAATCTGGCTGGACCCGAAACTAACATTCACATAACAAAAATGGCGGAAAAAGCGGGGAAATCGGCAACCGCTCTGGGAAGAGTGATGTGCAACATGAAGGGGCCAAAGGCCAGCAAAAGAAGAGTGCTTTGTGGCGTGGTGCATTCAGTCATATTATATGCCGCCCCAGTCTGGGGATACGCCTTAGAAGAAAAGGCTAATGCCAAAGTAAGCCTGGCAAGGATTCAACGGCAGATGGCACTAAGGGTATGCAGCGCCTATCGAACAATCTCGTACGAGGCAGTGCTGGTAGTAGCAGGGATCCCTCCAGTGGATTTACTAGTCAAGGAAAGGACAGAAGTGTACGAAGGAGTTGAGAGAGGAACCGCCAGGGAAAGACTGTTCGAAAGATGGCAGAACAGATGGGAGAACGTCCATAAAGGAAGATGGACTCACCGCATGATCCCTACAGTCAAAGAGTGGGTGGAAAGGAAACACGGAGAAGTAGGATACCATCTCACGCAGGACCTCACAGGTCATGGCTGCTTTGCCGACTACCTGTTGAGAATAGGAAAGCTGGACTCTGGAGAGTGTGCATATTGTGGCAAAATAGACGATGCAGAGCACTCAGTCTTCCACTGCAACAGATGAGAGACGAGGCATAAATCGTCTAGGGCCGGATGAGCTTGTGGAATTCATGCTGCAATCTGAAGACAATTGGGCAAAGGCCAAAACAGCTATTACACGGATCGTCGTGCATAAAGGAGAAGATGAGAGGAATCCCAACCTATACCCTCTGCGCAACTAGAGGGAATACAGGGAACAAAGACGGGGAAAAAAACAACATCTATACATCGAACAACGATTGACGTGCATCCTGAAGAGAAGCGAGAGCGGTTCCAGGATACATCATACACCGAAGAGGGGTGGTTTTAGTGGGTATGCCCAGAGGTGAGTCCCACACTACCGTCCAGGTGTCCATAAAGGATTTCCACCCCGGAAAAAAAAAACGTCACCTGTATTTACTTATTTTGTTCAAATTGACCAAAAAAAAAATCTGATCCACAAGCCCTCGCAAGCCTAGCATCGGAAAACGAGGTGGATTTTCGATTTAAGGGTTGGACAGTAGGTCGGAAAATATTATCACCATCGTGTTCCCCGCTCTCGAAAACGGGGGAGTACATGTCTTGCGGTGTGGTCGAAGAACTTTTGGGCTTTTTGCCTTTTTCTGGTTTACCTTCAGATGTGACTGGTGAAAAATCTGTCCATTTTTTATTTATTCTAATATCAAATCTGTATTCTGGAACCTCAAATCTTTCATTTTTAATGACTCATTTCAATTTTGGCTGAGTCCGGATTTCAATGTTAATAGTGCGTGGTCCTTTGTTCTTTTCATTTTGTTCCCAAGCAGCACAATTAGTTTATTTTACCAGTTTAAAGCCACATTAACCTAAGATAGTTGATATAACGTAATTGCAACCATTGCTTTCAAATTTGAAGGTATATGGACTTAATAGTAATTTAGTAAGCAATATTTAGGTAATATTTTCTTATGAAATGCCTGACAAAGTCACACTGACTTTAGTGTAATTTACAAGAAATATTTACGTTACTGTTCCTTAAAATTTAACTCTAAAGTTAAAGTGCATATTGAGGTCTATGTGTAAGAAAATATTATATAATTTTAGACTAAATTATTCACTTTGGAGTCACTGTCTTTTGTCTGAATAAAAACAGGGAATTGTTAGCAATTTTTTACGTAAGTATAACCTAGTAGAGTTTTGTCTTGTCCTTGTAGTCAGATTTCGGTTATAACTTTAACCTCATGGTCACAACTAGCTCCAATTTTAGGTAAAATTTACCCTAATTTTACTTCTCCACTAACCTAGCATATGTGTTTAACCTAAAGGCAAATATTACTTCATAAAATGTCCTGAAAGTTATTTTCACTTAAAAAATAGAATTAGGTCCCTTCCCTGGAAAGCAAAATTACGTTTTCATTGTCTAAATTACTTCAAAGGACTATAGTGATTGTTTTATGTTGATGCCCTTCCCAATGTCAACTGTACTTTATTAGTGGGATAATGTCCTAATTTGTAGCAATTTATTTTGTTGTTGTTTGAGTTTTCTGTTTTCGTGTTTTTAAAAATAAAATTGGAGGTGTTTTGTTTTAAATGCGAGAAAGTATTCTACAGCCAGTCAACCTTTAGTCGGCACAACTGAAAAGTGCATAAGCAAATAGGACATAATTATAATTATATCGAATATACTTAAAGATACTTGTAATTGTATTTCAACTTTTCTATTACCGACTTGTTTGCATTCGAAGTAATGACTACATTATATCAGGTAAGACAGTTGTTAATCTTTCAGAGAGTTTAGTGTTAGGGAACGCACTCTCGAGTTGGCAGTGTGGCCCGGCGGCGATTCGCCATTACCAATGTCATGTGAGTCATGTACTTGTACAAACTATTTTAGAAGTTTTAATAAAGTGTTTTTAAATAATAATGATTGTATCATCATTAACATGGCGCAGTCGAGATAACTCAATAATTGAATTATTAAAATAAGGAAAATAAGTAACCTCAAAAACTTGGTGAGGAAGCGTGCATGTGCACGTGGAAAAATTAATATAAATTAAAACAGCATATTCATTCGAAATGGGTGACAACAGAGGAATAAGCCCAATGAGGATGACAGGAAATGTTGCAGAAAACTGGAAGGTGTGGCGAGACAGATTCGAAAACTACCTGAAAGCATCGGAAGTAACAAAGAAATCCCAGGAAGTCCAATGTGCTCAAATGTTGCATTACATTGGTAAGGAAGGTTTCAAGATTTTTAGAACTTTCACCTTTGCTGAAGATGAAAAAGATAAGCTAGCCGTTTTGCTGCAAAAGTTTGAAGGACATTTCTTACCTAAGGAAAATCTAACGTATGAACGATATTTGTTCTTCACAATGCGACAGAAGTCAGGACAAACACTAGAACAATTTATAGTTCAGCTAACAGAGCAAGCACAAAAATGTAAGCTGGGAGAGCTTCAAGACAGTCTAATAAAATGTATGATCACATGTGGAGTGCAGAACACGGAAATACGAGAAAAAAACCGCTGCCCAAGGAATCACTACTTCCACATCCAGATTCTCTATCCAAGTCAGTCACAACGAAAAAACTTTGTATGTGAAAATAATTGTTTATGGAACTTTAATAATATAATATTTGAAATCCTCTACCCTAAAAACCCATAAAACGATACCTCACATCGGTAGTGGGGTGGGGGGTGGTGATAGGGGGTGATAGTGGGGGGTGGATGAAGTAAAAAAATATTTTGAGGTTTCTGGTTCCTGTGCACACACTAAATCACAATTTTTTTTCATCCCCTTTAATAAGGGGGTGGGGGTGGTAATGGGGGTGGCTAATGCCAAAAATTTTTTTGAGACCTTAGCTTCTCTTGTATATACTAATATAAATTTAATGGACTCTTACCTGCTTGATTGACCTATTTACCCCAAATTTACCCCAATTTACCCCCCAACCCTTCGACGGAACAAGATGAAAATATAATCTAGTTCTAGATCTCGTTAAAGTACATATGTGTACCAAATTTCAAGTCAATATCTTAAACGGTTCCAGAGTAAACGTGCGCACAAAAAAAAGTTACAGACAGACCGACAGACAGACAGAAATTTTTTTTTCGCTCAAACTTAAAATCTCGACGTTTCATGACATTTTAAGCCTATTTGGACAATAAAAATTTTTAAAAATTTTTTTGTCGTTACTATACTTCCACTGGACGTGGAAGTAATTATTACAGGATGATGGACTTCCTTTAGACCAAGCCATAGCACAGTGCAAAATAATGGAAAAAGCAAGAAGTCAAACCAAGGAAATGGAGAGCGCTGCGGAATCTACCGAAACAGTGAATGTAATAAAATATTCAGGTCAGAAAAATTACAGTAAGGGTGCCTACAGACCAGTAAATAAAAACAAATCTATAAATAATTGCACAAAATGCGGTAAAAATCATGGCATAAATAATTGTCCTGCTTATGGCAAATTTTGTGGAACATGCAAAAAGAAAAATCACTTTTCAGTTATGTGTAAAAGTAAAAAGAAATCGGTAACGGAAATTCAAGAAAATAATGAGTCTGGAAATGTAGACACTCTTACTAAAAATGAAGAGGGTTATTTGTTCATTGGTTCAATTGAAAATAAAAATGTAAATGCATGGTATACTGAATTAGAGCTAAATAAAATAAAAATTAGTTTAAAAGTTGATACGGGGGCCATGTGTAATGTACTGTCTCTCAATCATTTAAAGCAGCTTAATTTAGATAACATAGAAATCAAACAAACTGGAGTTCAATTAAAGTCTTATACAGGCAATAATTTGCAGGTGGTGGGGTTATGTTCAATAAAATGTTTTAAAAACAATCAAAATTTTGAAATAGATTTCTATATTGTAACAACTGATACACCAGCTATTCTAGGATTGCCATCATGTTTAAAATTAAATATAATAAAAAAAATAGATACTGTAAATTGTACTAATACATATACTGATCTACTCAAAGAGTTCGGAGAGGTATTCTCGGGAATTGGCTGTTTAACAAAACCTTATCATATTAAATTAAAGGAGGATGCCCAACCAGTCGCACGTCCAACTCGCAGGGTACCACTTTCGGTACTACCTAAATTAAAAGAATGTCTGGACGACTTGGTCAGTCAAAAAATAATTGAGAGAGTAGAGGGGGCTACGGAATGGGTAAATGCTCTCGTGATAACTCGCAAACCTAATGGTAATCTGAGGATATGTTTGGATCCAAAAGATCTAAATGATAATATAAAAAGAGAATATTGTTTAATCCCAACAATAGAAGAAATAACGGCTAATTTAGCGGGTGCTACGGTTTTCTCCACGTTGGATGCAACGTCAGGGTTTTATCAAATACTTCTTGATAAAGAAAGCTCAGACTTATGTGTCTTTGGCACTCCTTTTGGACAATTTAAATTTCTCAGATTACCATATGGCATTAAGTCCGCGCCTGAAGTTTTTCAGGACCGTTTCAAAGATATTTTCAGAAATTGCGAAGGCACGACATACTAGTCTTACGGACATTAAGTCCGCGCCTGAAGTTTTTCAGGACCGTTTCAAAGATATTTTCAGAAATTGCGAAGGCACGACATACTAGTTTGGGGCAAGGACAAAAAAGAGCATGATATAAGACTACGGAAAGTTTTAGAAACTGCCAAGACTCATAATGTCAGACTAAATCTAAATAAATGTCAGTTTGGCAAAAATAATATTAAATACATGGGTCATAACATAAGTGCTGAAGGGGTGTCCCCTGATGAAGTAAAAATATTAGCAATAAAAAATATGACAAAACCTAAATGTAAAGAGGATGTAGAGCATGTCCTAGGTGTACTAACCTATGTAAGTAAATTTATACCGAAATTTTCCACAGAAACAGCACCCTTAAGAGAATTACTCAAAAAAGACATACTTTTCACCTGGGGTCCTGAACAAGACAAAGCGTTTGAAACTTTAAAAAATATATTAATAACAAGTCCCGTGTTGCAATTTTTTAATGTAAATAAGGAAACAGCTCAAAATCGGGTGTAGGGGCGGTGCTGCTACAAGAAAATTTACCATGTGCTTATGCATCTAAAGCTTTAACTAGTACACAGCAAAACTACGCCCAAATTGAAAAAGAAATGGCAGCAATCTGTTTTGGTTTAAGTAGATTTCATGAATTTATATTCGGACGACGAATAATAGTAGAAACTGATCATCTGCCTTTAATATCAATTTGTAAAAAACCGTTAAACAAATGTCCAGCAAGGTTGCAGCGAATGCTGTTACAAATACAAAAATACGACTTTGAGTTGAGATACAAACCAGGTAAGCAATTAATAATCGCTGACACTCTGTCAAGAGCTTACATTCAGGATTATAGCGAAGATAATTTTGACAATGAAATACAGGCACAAGTGTGTTTAATAATATCAGAGTTAAATATAACAAAGGAAAAGCTACAAGAGATAACGGAAGCAACGGGGAAAGATGCGGAATTAAGTGAATTAAAAAATGTAATACGCGAAGGGTGGCCAGCTAGACACAAAAAATTAAACGATTTAGTCAAACCCTATGCTAAATTTAAACAAGAATTAACAGTAATGAAGGAACTTGTTTTTAAAGGTCACAGTTTAGTCATCCCTAAAGACTTGAGGAAGGAAATATTAGGTAAAATTCATTATAATCATTTAGGAAAAAATTAATGTGTAGACTTAGCAAAAAACTCTGTTTTCTGGCCTACAATGGTTAATGATATTAAACAAGTTGTAGAATCTTGCTATACGTGTCAAAAATACTCAAAATCTCAAGTTCAAGAACCCTTAATCTCTCATGAAATTAAAATGCTCCCGTGGAACAAAATTGGTTGCGACTTGTTTGAACTCAATAGGGAGAAATTCTTGCTCGTAATAGATTATTATTCTAAATTCATTGAAATAGAGAAACTTGACTTGGATACAACTAGTCTTAAAATAATAAATTCACTAAAATCATTATTCGCTAGGCATGGAATACCTCTGATTCTAGTAAGTGATGGAGGACCACAGTTCTCTTCAAATATTTTTAAGAACTTTGTTAAAGAATGGGAGTTTACCCATATTCTTAGCTCACCTACGTATGCTCAATCGAACGGAATGGCGGAACGCAACGTTCAGACGGCCAAAAATATGTTCAAAAAAGGTATTAAGTGAACAAAAAGATATCTACCTAGCTCTACTTTATTATCGAAACATGCCAATTTTTGAGAATTTTTCACCAGCTCAGATACTTATGAGTAGAAAACTAAGATCTACAATCCCGGTAAGTGAAAACGAATTGATCCTTAAAGTCATAGATAGATGGAAATATTCTATTTTTATTGAAAATAACGGGAAAATACAGCAACAAAATTATAACAAAACCGGAGTTAGAACTCTACCTGATATCAAAAACAATACAAATGTAATTGTTCAGTTAAAACCTAAAGGCGTGTGGATACCAGGGATTGTAGTTCGTAAGCTCCGAAATAGAACTTATATTGTAAAAACGAATAATGGCTCTGAATATATCAGAAACAGGGTGTTTATAAAAACAGTGCCACCTAAATGTATAAAACAGAGTCATTATTTGTTAAATACTCCCAAGGAAATGTCAGGGAGGAAAACCAGAGTAAGTGTTATATAGAAGTAAGTGATGATAATGAGAATGAGGACCTGATTAATGAACATCCGGAGAGAGAAAGTTTGAAAAGTGACGGTGAACAGGAAAGTGTCAATGAACCTGAGATTAATGACAGAGATAGTGAAAGTGGTATAGAAACCGAATCAGATCTATATGTTACGGATTATGTGAATCCAACAACTACTCGTAGTGGTAGAAATGTAAAACCTCCAGTTAGGTTAAACCTGTAAATTTAGATTTAGATATTACTTATGAAAAAGGGGGATGTTAGGGAACGCACTCTCGAGTTGGCAGTGTGGCCCGGCGGCGATTCGCCATTACCAATGTCATGTGAGTCATGTACTTGTACAAACTATTTTAGAAGTTTTAATAAAGTGTTTTTAAATAATAATGATTGTATCATCATTAACATTTAGTACAATATAACTATTTTTTTTTTCTCTAGATTTCAGTACTTAGTTTGCAGAATGAAAAGCTAAGTGAAGTTCAGTAGTGTTAGTAGTGTAACTGAGTGACTTTATTTGGATTGTATTCAGTGTTCCCGAATGTACTCACTGAAGAGAAGTTGTAAAAATGGTTTATGGCCCTATAGAAGGTTTAAACCTATATGAACAAATTTAAGTTGATAGATGGGGAAGTAGTAATTAAGAATTAACAAACAAGTTTCATATGATGTGTTTTCTGTTAATACATTTATTCAAATAAAAAATAAAGTATTAAACTAACCAACTAACAAAAGATTAATTATTTTACCTGAAATATTTTTAAATTCCAAATTCACCGAATCCGTGATGTGATCATGTTTTTCTATCAAATGCAAACGCAAGTCGTTATTAAAGTTATAAAACAATTTGCACTCTAAGCACAGGTATCTTTTGGGCACCGTAGATTTGATATAAATACGTCGGATTTGTTTATTTATCCACAATTCTGTTGTGCCGATTTAACGCTGACTGGCTGGAGAATACTTTCTCACATTCAAAACAAAACACATCCATTTTTATTGACAAAATACAAGAGGAATAAACCACAAACTCACAAAACAATTGCAGCCAAAGAAGTTTGAGGTTAGAAACAGAAGTGACGTCACTCAATTTACCGCCTTCTCTAACCTAATTTGGGAAATATGACCAATTTAGTTCTGCATGAACTTTAAAGACTTTACAATTTTGAAGACTACAAAATTATTTTAACCTATTTTGGTCCCATTTAACTTTAAAGTAAATAATATAAGTGTTAACACTTCGTCTCAAGAAAAAACGGCACTATGTTCGCCATATTTTTCAACCAGCTGTAAGAGGCCATTTTACAATGAAATTTTGATGAGTATTTAATTGAAAAAAATCATTAATATAAGGTTATTTAACAGATACAAAGTACAATATTATATCTTATGCTCCAGGAAAGTCCTGACGGGCAATTGAATAGGCTTTTACAAATATTTTTAAAATACATTTAAACTAAAAAAAATTTTTTGGTCTTTAAAAACGTAAAATACTTGAGGCCCCTTTAATATTCCGAGGCAGAATGGATATATTTACAATGAAAATTGATTGGCAGTAAAAAACACACACAGGGGGAAGTGGACACATTATTTCACAACTACGTATGACATTATATGATGCACTCCTACTCCATCATTATAATAGAGATGTCTGATGGTTTCTAGTTATGTTATTGCTGCTTATGCCTCGTGACTTATAAGTAAATCATTATTGTTGTAAATAAAATCTTAGTTATTTTTGAGAAAGAAAGATTGCAGTTGAAAGAGGATAACTGGTTTGGTAAATATTACCTATTAACGACCACAATTAAACAAAATTTTTATGTTTAAATTACCTGTTCAGGGAAATATGTTCTATAACTAATAGGTCATTATAACTGAGCAGCCTTATTTAAGAGGTATTCATGACGTCGTCTCATTCCCCATTTACTTATATTTTACGTAAATTTTAAGTCAATTAGGTTAGGTTAAACGGGAAAACGGGACCAAAACGAGGGCTACATTACGTAATTCTGACTTAAGGTGCTACTTGGGTTTGGTATTTGCATAACTAGTATAGAACCGATGTACACATCTGCATTACAATTTATGGCTCTACATTAAGTGTAGACAAAAATAAATGACCTTTTGAAGCTCTCGACTGATTTTTTTGACTCGGCTAATGCCGCATAAAAAAAACACCTTCATTTCCATGCATCAAAGTATAATTTCACGCACTAGTTATACAAATAACTAGTGTATTGTTTGATGCACTTTAAAAAAGTATCAGGGTAGATTAAAGAGTTCCTGAATTAACGTCCATAGATAGATAGATTTATTCATGTTAAAAATTATAAAACCGTACACACGTCAAATGGAGTTACACTTACACGTTACACTATAGAAACATTTAAAAAACATTTAAAATAGGTATAAAATAACACAATAGATTTTTTAAAATTCCAAATAATTACATTAAAGTGCAATTAAACAAGATGATGTTTTCAACACCTTTCCACGAGTTATTCTCGTTGAATAAAAAAAATCTCAAATGTTAAAACTATCTTTACATTTAACATTTTGCATTTTGACTTTTAAATTTTTACTAACCTCCTTGTATCAAGTCTTCAAGTCTTCCAGGTGTGCCAACAATAATATCAGCTCCAGTGTTTTGTAAATATGAAATTTGTTCCTTAACATTCACACCACCAATTACCAATAGCTCACGAATGGTAGGATTTTCCAAATACTTCTTAAATTTCTTTATTTGGTTACTAGTTTGTTCAGCCAATTCTCTAGATGGCTGTTAGGAAAATTACACATTTTTTACAAAACTATTCGATTTAAGATAAAAATTGTTGACACGGCAAATTATATATGGTTAGTAGTATTAACCTTTATCTAATAACAACAACTACAACCTAATTGCTAGAATGAAACCTCTCTTTTCTGTCTTTTTTCGCTTATGCTATTACTCCAGTCATTTTAGACCAAAATATGGCTTCTGTTCTAACAAATTATCCTTCATTTTTTTTTAAATCGATTTATTTCTGTGCTTTAATGAAATTATTGAAAGTCAACGAGATCACTACGGCATAAAAAATTATTCAAGGTCAAAGTTCACAAAAACGGTTTTTTGGGAATATCGCGCTTTCTATGGCTCAGAGGCCAATTGAGGTTATTATAAAAATGAAATATAATGAAATTCCGCACAAAAATGATCTCTTCCATTTTTTATGTACAACGAACGGTTTAGACAAAAATGTGCCTCGAAGTTTCCGCGCAAGGCATAATATATATTTTTTTATTTTGATTAAATTTTGGACTTAAGGTTTTTGGACAATTCTGAACAAGTTTCATTAACAAAATTTTCCGACAAAAAAATGCCTAATATAATTTCTTGATTTTCTCCGCATATTTTGGTACCGCAGGTGGCTTTGCATTTGTAGGAGGCGAATGTTTTTCTGGCCATAAGTAGATCCTAAGTTATTCTATACTTTAGTAAAATTTGATTCAAATTAAAAAAAAAATAAAAAAGTTGGTGTTACTATTTCAAGTGAAACACACTGTAAATATATTACCAATAAATTTTAATGTGAAGATTTAGCAAATATTACTGTATATGACGGTAAATATATATCGATCAGGTAATAATATACATAGAACAAGCACGTATTCTATGCATGGACTATATGAAATGGAGCATATTATATGCCCTGCGCGGAAACTTCGAAGAACATTTTTGCCTAAACCGTTCGTTGTACATAAATAATGGAAGAGATCATTTTTGTATGCAATTTCATTATCTTTCATTTTCATAATAACCTCAATGGGCTCATTTAGCACTTTTTTTAAATTTGATTATCTGAAAGATCTTATCATTTTAAGACCCTGTGCAAAAAACTAGAATTTTGTGAGACCTATAAATCGTCTAAAAAAAAAATCATAAAAATGTCACTTGATAGGAATCCGCTAGCCGAAGCGGCTAGCTGCAGCGCGTTATCATAGTTTCACAATATTACAAATCGTTAACTTAAGCAGTGTGTTTTGAAACTTATGCGTGTTTGTGAACAATTTCAGTTGATCAACTATTTTCACCGATTTATATTACTATCCTCTGAGGTCACGATGTTGGTCGCACCGTGCTATTTAAAAGTCGTATATTTCGAAAACCACATATCGGATTCATCTGAAATTTTCAATATCGTCTAATTTTAAGTAATACTTTATCCACAAGAAGTAACAACTACTAAACGAAATTCATTAAATGAGCCCATTGGCCTCCGAGCCATAGAAAGCGCGATATTCGCAAAAAAACGTTTTTTGTGAACTTTGACCTTGAATAATTTTTTATGCCATAGTGATCTCGTCGATTTTTAATATTTTCATTAAAACACCAAAATAAATCGATTTAAAAAAAAAATGAAGGATATAATTTGTTAGATCAGAAAAGTCTAATTTCACTGGACTATATATCAACAATTTCTTTCTCAAACAGAATATTAAGAAACCTTTTGATTATTCTGTAGATATTTAAGTTACCTCTATGATAATAGCTTGTGGTGCATTGTTCACAATTTTTGTAGACACCTCTCCTCCACTTCCTTGTCCATTTGAATTAGTGACTACTTTATCAGAAGGAGCAGAAATGATTGGTTGGTACAGTTTTGGTAAACTGTGTTTAAATGGTTTATCACCAAAATTAAATGTCATTTCTGCATTCTAAAAAAAAAAAATGGATAAATGTCAACAACACTTAACAACTATAGTAGATGTGTTAACCAATAAAATATATTTCACTGTGAGAGAAAGAGGTTATTTTTCTAGTAATTTCCAAGACAGTCAGAGAAGGAACATTTTATTTTACTTATTTGTATATTATTTGATCCAATTTAAAACAGTTAAGGAACAATGGCCCAAGAACTGACCCCCGTGGTACTCCTCATGTAGCTACAAACTTAAAATCATTGAAAGCAATATATTAATTTTTCTAAGGCCTGGTACTTTCACCTCCAGTTGAGTCTATTTTATAGATAGATCCCATGGAAACAATTATTGACACAATTGTATCCAAGGAAATTATCTGGAGAATAGACTTAACTGGAGATGAAAGTACCGGGCCTAAGAGTGTCATTGAAAATAGATTTGTCTTTTTTGCCAATTTTGTTGCAGTCGTATCGATGCATGATTGTTTGTTTCGACTCAACTTAATATTCCTGCTCAAGCAGTAATAGACCACTTTCAACTCATAAGTTGGAATAAATTTTATTGCCTTCTTAAAAGCTTGTTTAACAAGATTTTAGTTTCCGAATTTGACAGTCATCTTGGAAATATGGCGCAACTTTATAATCGATATATGTAGCCTGAAAAACATTTTAGAACAAACGGTGTTAACTATTTTGAGCAATATGGTAAACCTGTTGAATGTCATAAATAAAATTAGTTTAAATTAGGTATATTGGTTTATCAATAATGGATTCTGAAATATATTGTGACGAAAGCAAGTGGTGGTTGTACTACAAGAAATATAAAAGTTATCTCTAGATCTCTGTGTCCTATTTATAAAAAGGGGAATAAATTAGATATTCAGAACTTCAGACCAATCTCTGTAATTTGCAACTTCTGCAAAGTCTTGGAAATCCTACTTCATGACAGAATATATCATTCAATCAGCACCAAAATTTCTATCCACCAACATGGATTTATGAAGGGTCGTTCAACTACAACAAATCTATTCTGCGTCATTCAATATAATTCTGAATCCCTTGATAAGCATAGTCAAACAGATGTCGTATATACGGACTTTTCCAAAGCGTTTGACAGACTTGATCACCGGTTACTACTAGATAAATTAGATAAAATTGGTCTCTCATATTCCCTTTTGCTCTTATTTAAATCTTATTTAATGAATAGGATTCAGTACGTTGTACTCAATGGATTCAAGTTTATCGAATTTGTTGCCACCTCTGGAGTTCCCCAGGGATCCATTTTGGGGCCCTTGCTATTTAATATATTTATTAATGACATAATAGACGAAATTGATTTGCCTTGCCTGCTATACGCTGATGACCTAAAAGTATTCACGGTTATTAACAATATTGATGATTGCTTTCAACTTCAAACTTGTCTTAATAAAGTAAATAACTGGTGTATAACCAATAAATTGTACTTGAATGCCAACAAGTGCAATGTGCTGTCCTTTTCATTAAAAACATCACCAATTGCTTTTGATTACCACTTGGATAATGTCATACTTCAGAGACCCACAGTGTTTCGTGACCTCAGCGTAATTTTTGACAAGAAGCTATCTTTTACTCCTCACATTGACACCATTATCTCTGAAGCCTTTAAGAGCCTTGGATTCATAGTTCGCACTAGTCGTGAATTCACTAATACTGATACATTGAAAATTCTGTACCAATCATTTGTCAGATCACTTATTTGGTGTCCTAGCTATGATGTACATAAAAACAACCTGGAAGCTGTGCAGCGTAGATTTGTCAAATTACTCTGGCTCAAATCTGATGGTACCTACCCTATTATCGGTTTTCCACAGAAAGATCTGCTTGAAAGGTTTTCCATGTCTACTCTTGAAGACAGGCGAATCTACCTTTCTCAAGTATTCTTATTTAAAGTGTTACACAGTGATTTTGACGCACCTGAGGTAATCAACAAATTAAATTTTCAAGTCCCTAGATTGACTTCTCGCAATGCCCAAGTTTTCTACATGCCCACCCCTCATACCAACATATTAAAAAACTCGCCTTTATTTACCATCTGTAACAATTCAAATAAATTGTCCAACGACCTTGATATTTTTAACTGTCGCCTGAAGGATATAAGATCTAAAATTTTGGATTAAATACTTGGTTGTTCTGTTACCTACTTTTGTTTTTCTTATTAGTTAGTATGTTTTGTATTTCTGCTAATTCCTGTTCTGTAATTGGGTACTTGTACCTGTTGAACAGTGTATGTAAAAATAAAAATAAAAAATAAAAATAAAATAAATAAAATAAACATATCATTTTCATAAGCAAAAAATTGGCTTTTTTTATAATGAGCCTATCTCATCAAAAATGTAATTGATTCAGCAAAACGAGGATCAAAATCTATGATATCACAAAAAAACTTGACATTCTTATCTATTAAACCTCCAGCAAGATAAGATTGATATCTATAGTATGTTCAGTTAAATTACCTTCAAAACAACTGCAGGGAAGAGTCCATTTTTAATCAGTGTTTTATCCACTGAAAAAGCTTGACCCAAATCAACACCATTTTTGTAAAATCTTATTTCACCATCGTCAGCATTCAGTAGGCAAGTAATAGCATCACTTTTGCCAAATGGTTCACCATAATTGTCAAATTGTTTGTTGTTGGACTTTTTTCCTGTTCCACCAAAACCAAAACCCATTCTGCAATAAAAAATAAAAGGTGGTCATTTTTTCATTTTTCAGTCATGGTCATTTTTTATTTAGTTTGTTATTATTTATCATTTTATAATATTATTACTAGGTTTTAATGAGGTGTCATTAAAAATTGACGTTCTGTATAATCTGTAAATTGGAAGAAAGTCCCACTCTCACTTTTACGGAAAAGTACAGTAGGCTTACTCTTTCCATCTATTCTTCATGACTTAGCCGACTGAGCTACCGATACAGTAGCTTAGTCGGTTAAGACGTATTGTGAGGCGAATACTCTAATCATAGGGTCTATCATGTATTGGGTTTGAGCCCTGGCAATGATAATGTTGGAGGATATGAACAAGACCGGCCAAATGGGCAGGAGAGCCAGGCTGTCGCCTGACTAATTTCCCTCACTTTTCCAGGTTTTCCCTGTTTTCCAGAAAGTATACACCCTGATGATAATATTAATTTTAAAGACATGTTACTAAAATTTGTATAATTTACCTAAGAAAGTATTGAAAATTGGGAAGGGGGGGGACGCAAAACTCACAACTGGTCTGGGGCAAGAAATTTCATTGGGCCGACCCTGGATATGAATGTATATTGTGTAATGCCCCTCCAAACAGTATTGGCTTTGCATGTGGGGTTTGTCTACTATATGTGGTGTGTTTGTTTTTTTATGATTGTGATGTCATCGGTGCTTGAAGTACGCATATTTTATTAATTGACATTGTAATATTATTAGAGTTTATTTTCAACATTTACATGTTTTTAAGATTTTTAAGAAATGTTATTACTTAACACAGATTCTACTAAAGTATTTTGACTTAGTGCAACAAACAAAATCAATTTAGAAATCATACCTATCTGTACCAAGGTCCAAATTTGCTTGAAGAGTAGACCAACCAACTCTACACAACCCCTCATCAGTTACAATAGCTTCAAAGCCCCACTTTCCACTTGTTACACCTCTGGTACATCTAACACCATGCCATTCTTTTTGCTCTCGAGACTGAACTCTTAAGCCACATGGTGCAACAGCTAAAGCATTACCTCGGTCAAGTGTCGACATAGTCCAAGGAGGAGCTGTGGAAATAAAACAGAATTACAATTGATTTGTCAGGAAAATGCAAGGTATCTTAACAAAGCCATAAACTAATGCAGTCACAGTTAATTTTAAAGCACTAAGATTTGTTTGCTAAAGAATACTTACAAGAACTCTCTGCTGCGGCCTTTGCTGCCTTTCCGGACTGTATGTCCTTTATAGTTTCCCATACAATTTGTATAATAGGTAAACAAAAAGCAGCTGTCTTACCGCTACCAGTTTCTGCAGCCATTAGTACATCTCCTCCTCCAAGTACCAAAGGAATACCTTCGGCTTGAATATCCGTTGGTAACCTAAAAATATTTAAAAACATTCAACTAACAACCAAATTAAAAGAAAATATTGTACTTACGTCCATTCCAATTCGTCTATAGCTCTGGCAATTTCTGGAAGTACCCCAAACTCTAAAAAAATAAAATATTTTGTTTAAAACTTTCTTATTTTATATGTGTTACCTACTTACCCTCAAAGGCAGTCATGGTGGTAAAAAATACTACGTATTTTAATTTCACAAAATATAACTTTTAACACCGGTAATTATCATAAATATAACCAAAATTCCGGTTACAATTACAAATTGACAATTGACAGAATGCCTCGCGTTTACAACTTCTCATCTTCTTCTTCCAAAGAAAGTTCCTGTGTCTATTCGATTTCATTCACAAAGTCTATTACCAAATAGAAACGCATGCAAAATTTGCTCTTCAAAATAACGGCCATGATCCAAACATTCATGACCTTAAGATATATGATTGAAGTACAGGTTTAAGTAGATTTGTCTGCTCATTTCCCTAAAACTCCTGAAACAGCGTGACGTCACAGAAAATCTTGCTTAACGGGTATCACAGGCATCACACAAATTAGTCTTTGCCGCTCAATATCTACAAACTCAAAGTACAGACAGTACAGTGGTGAGAGCGTGACGTAAGAGAATAGCTGCATGAAAATGAAGCATGCACAATTTGTATGGGCAGACACTATTTAGGCGAGATTTGTACATTATATTAGGTTTGTTTCTACAAAAAATCACAAACTAGTCAGAGCCAATAAGCTCTGTCTAACATGGTCAGCTGACCAATTACGAATTGTTTTCAACCAATGGTGTTATATCTGACTAGTCATGATTACTGCAGAAACTGACCTCGTGTATGTTTATCTATGTTTTACTTGATTAATGCTTAAAACGCGTCTATGTCAGAAATATTCTATATAAAGTGGAAGGCTTGTTGAATTATGTAGGTATCTTTTAATTTGATACCTGTCATGTCATATCCCAAGGTATGACCAAAATTTCTCAAAAAATGTACATTCATGGGAAATCAATATGTTGTTAACTCATTTAAAATGCGTCCAATCAAAGAATTGAATGAGACCTTTTTGATCGCTTTATCAATAGAGGAATAATGGTGATATATATTATCTCTAAGAATTACCATTTTGTGATGTTGATTATATTGTATTTTTTTGCCAAATATTCGGCACAGTCTTTCTTATTTACTTATGGAACACATGAGATGATCGACAATATGTTCAATCACCTCCATATAATGCCAACTTAGTTAGCGTCGAGTGCTCAGTGTTTTAGTGTGATAATCTCTACACATATAAGTACGATTTATACATTTTTCCGCTGCAATTGCGGTTGCAGTTGGAGTTGCTGCAGCAGTATCAGTTGCAATTCACGAAAATTTGTCATTTATAAACTCTTGCTGTTGCTGTCATAGAATGTTTTTCATGCATGCGCTTCACGCGTAAATCTCGTGACGATTTGTTTACGTTCTCCATGAACTACAATTTCATTAGCTATCCACTGATAATACCGCAGCGGTCGCCATTCAAGATAAAATTTGGTTATCTACCTGCGGAATATGAACTGCAAACTGCAGCGACAGTAAATGGAAACATTGCTTTCGTATTCTTCATAAACACTACAGGTGCAGCAACTTCAACTATAACTGCTGCGGCTAGTTTATAAATTGAGCTATAGAGTCCTCTGTATGTAGGTGTGTTATGCTTATAACTACGGAGCCCCTGAATTGATTAATATGAAGTATATTGTAATATTTTTTTGGGAAAGTGTTTTAATCTATTAATGATCATTTTACTACTTCAGAGGGTTAAACATCAGTGATGCTAAAACAGAAAAAAAAGTGTCTACCATGAAACAAGTGTGTATACAATCATTAAATAAATATAGACCACTAAAGAGAACAGGCATTTGCGTTTACTCTGTACTATTTTATGTTTCTGTTAATCTGCTCTTAGTAGTTAGTTATTAAAGCAGTAGTATATTTTGGGATTTTATATAGTTGAATTTTAAAACTCAAAAAGGTTGTGATCAGGGGTGGATGGGGTCAGTCCAACCGGCCCTGGCAATTTTAGGGAATCGACCCAATCAAGCACGGAACTAGAATTTCAAATTTGAGTGGGCCAGGGAAGAATAATTTTTTTTGGTGGGTCAAGGCGTAAGGGGACCTTGAGCTTGGGGGGGTATTTTTCGTCCCAAAATTTTTTTAAATTGGCTTTTTGACGCCCCATGACCTAGTGCGCCTTCGTGCGGGGCACGAAATGGCCTCCCGTTAGACGCGGCCCTGCGTAACAATTCTAAGGAAAGGATACCATAAATTTTCCATTTTCGTTTGTCACGAATTCTGAATAATTATCAAAATGTCAGCCCATCTGACACATTTCTTGTAAGCACAAATACTTTAAAAGAAAAGTCAGATTGCATTTTAAAGAGTGACCACAAAATTCGCCTCTTCTTGCACGGTATATTGCAAGTGAAGGAAAGGTGCACAATTGATATCGTTGGTCTCAAATTAATCTTTGGAAAATTCTAAGAGGAGCATATTTTTTCATTTTGTGAAAAAATGCGATAGTTAAGGATTGAAAATAATATTTAAACAAGAAATAAAAATAACACAATTATTATAACTCTGATTTTAATAATTGCATTTTGTTGCAATTATTAAAATCGGAGTTATCATAATTGTTTTGTTTTTTTAAATATTTATTGTTTAAATATTTTCAACCCTTAAATAGGCGTGATTTTCACGTTTTTTCGCAAAACAAGAAGATATGCTCACCTTAGAATTTCCCATAAAATTAATTTTAAACCAACGGGATCAATTTTGCACCTTTCTTTCGCTTGCAATATAGGTACTATGCAAAAAGAGGAGAATTTCGGGTATATTTTTCAGTCACTCTTTGGATAGTAAGTGTGTTAGCTGGAGGAAGAAACCTGCTGTTTAAAAAAGTTAATGAGTAAATGTAAGGGTAATTTGATTCTACAAAAACAAAAGGGAAGGTAGCCTGATGAGTATTTCAATCAAGTTAGTTAAAAAAATTCCAATTATACCTAAAAATTGCAACGAAAACATCTATAAATGAATATCTCGTAGAATATTCAACAATAAAAAAAAAATCTATATACTGGCGCAGAATAAAACGTTTACATCTAGTTATGCAATTTGGTTTACACAAAAACCACAAATTGCACCAAAATAAGTCCACACTCTGCACTGAAAAATATACCTTTCAGGAGTTGAAATCATAAATATTTATATTATTAGTTTAAAATACTCTTCATTCATTAATTTTAAAAAATATTACAGAACAAGCTGGCCTTGCCCAAAAATATATCAGTCCTTAAATAAGTATTTCATTTTACAAAGCACTAATTACTATTGCCAAAAAAAATTAGTTATGATGTAATTCAATGTCAATGTTAATGTGTTTAAAAAAAGCACACATGTTCAAGGTATTTAACAAACTATTACTAGATAAGAGACACGTGTGATAGAGTAAAAATGGAAAGTTTATTTTTAAACAGTGTAGTTGAACTTTATAAAGAAAATAAATGGAGAGAAATTTTAAAACTATATGAAAAGTCAGACAATGCGAGTGCATTAAAAGTGCTATGGGTATGGCCTAGTGAAGAAAATCTATATTTCATAAAAAAAATCATATATGAACACAATTTGGATGGAATTATTTCATTAGGATGTGGATGTGGACTTTTAGAATGGATTATTAATGTATCTATAGGTAAGGTAAAAAACTAATATAGCAATTTTTTTAATTAACATTTATTCTTATATTTAGGTTGTCCTGTCATTGGTTATGAAATTAATAAGGAATGGTGGGAAAGCAGATACTCTAACCCTCAGTTTATCAAATTACAATACTTTCAATCTCCTCTTGAAGAGAATACGTTAAATCCGAACTATGCCCTCCTATTTTGTTATTTTAACAACGGGCCAGCATTTTCCGATTATATTGCCAATTACAAAGGAAACGTCGTTTTTATTTTAGGACCAGGTAAAGGAAGTGGCAGACATACTGATCCAGAACCATTTAAAGTAAATTTTGGAAATTTAAAGTGGAGACTATATGGGTTTCAGGAAATAAGAAATAGTAAAGACTTTGTAGCTGTCTATGTAAGATGTTCTACATAATTTTGCTATAGGGGATTAAATAATACAATATCAGCTAAGCGTTAATATTTTTAAATGCCACCTACCTTACTTTACATCTGCTGTCCGCAAATTTTCTTAAAGTTGAATATTAACACTTAAACACTAATTACTTCCACATCCAGTGGAAGTATAGTAACGATAAAAAAAAAATTGAAAATTTTTATTGTTCAAATAGGCTTAAAATGTCATGAAACGTCGAGATTTTAAGTTTGAGCGAAAACAAATTTCTGTCTGTAACTTTTTTTGTGCGCACGATTACTCTGGAACCGTTTAAGATATCGACTTGAAATTTGGTACAAGTATGTACTTTAACGGGATCTGGAACTAGATTATCATCTTATTCCGTCGAAAGGTTGGGGAGTAAATTGGGGTAAATGAGGTAAATCAAGCAGGCAAGAGTCCATAAAATTGACATTTAGTATATACAAGAGAAGCTAAGGTCTCAAACAATTTTTTGGCATTGGCCACCGCCACCCCATCATTAAAGGGGATGAAAAAAAAAAAATGTGATTTAGTGTGTGTACTTCACAATATGTTTTTACTTCATCCACCCCCACTACCACCCCCACCCCACTACCGATGTGGGATATCGTTTTATGGGTTTTTTTGGTAGGCATTGCAATTACACCTCCTTATAATACTCTAGAGATCATGCTCTACCACCGGTAAAAATATTCGCGCACATTAGCTCCGCCCTCAGCATCTTTTCATAATAATACTACTCTACCCAATTTCGCTTGACCTACCAGATGCTACCTATATATGACAGTTTTGATATCGTATTTTTGTGTCCTTCATGAAAAACGTTTCTAACACTTTGCTCTAAAATTATAATAAAACATGACAAGTTTACATGCCTTTGACGATCAACCTCAATTTTAGTAGATAATATTCTACCATGCTATTTTACATTTGTACCAAATTCGAAATTACATTTTTTAAAAGTCATCGGTTTACATATGAGGCTACCAGCGCGAAAACGGCCTAAGCCACATTTTATGCGTTTGAGTTTATCGGCTCAACTTGCTGCCTAAGTATATACATTTATAATGTGAAACGGCCTAAACGACCTTTGCCCACTATTAAAAAGATGGTGCCACTAGTTTCACTTTACTTTAAATTATTAGGGCAACATGTCATACGTGTAATCGGCCTAACTCACATTTCTGTGGGTTAGACCGTTTTTTAGGGTTAGGCCGTTTTCGCGCTGGTAGCCTCATATACACAACTACCTACACTCACATAAAGACTTTTTTTATTTGATATTTGCGTTTAGTGAAAGTCTGTACAAACAAATTTTTTTCTACGATGGTTGTTAAAAGTTTTTATCTAGTAATACACACCTATTTGATTAAATCAAATAAATATAATAACACATCCTATCCATTTACTTGACTAGATAATTTCATAACAAAACTGCCAGATATTGAATAATTATTTATGGACCTCAGGATCCAAATCAAGATTCGACTTTTGGCCGAAATTGTTTGTAACTGGGGATAAATTGTTTAGGGAGCTCCAAAGGCAACAGAGTGAAAACGTGCGATGTTACATTTTACATTATATATTATTACAATTTCCATAATTTATAGATCGCTGGTGTTGAATGCATGAGTTCTAGAAGTTTGGCTATACACACACACACATACACATATGATACATATTTATGCAAAATATATGATACATAACGTAACATCATATTTTCACCTTATCGCCTTCGGAGCCCCTTGGATAAAAAATTATGGGTTGCGTTTATAATTACAACTTTTGATCAGCACACATAAAACTACTTATCCTTAAAGTCATAAAAAACATCAATCAAAATTCAAATCTCATTGATTTTGTGCGGTGTCATTTTGTGACCAAATGATAATGGCAGAATACATCTAATTAAGAAAAAAAATTTAGATTGTATTTTTTGCTACCCAATTTTAAAAAATGTACCTAGAGTTTATAACATTCTTTTTAAATACTAAATTAAATTATGTAAAAAGTTGGATTTAGTCATAAAGATTTGCTAGATAATGGGTATAATTCAGCTCCAAATAACAAAAGATAACAAAATGTTTTCGACTATTTTATTATTAAAAATAACAAATATATGTTTTTTAAAATTTACAATAATTTACAAAATAAATAACATACAAATATATAATAATTATATACACATTTATAATTCTAGTAAACGCACGATCGTAATCTTCTCTATGACAAATGTACAGAATAAACTAAGAAAATTTCCGGCTAAGAAAAATTATAAATGTTATATTTATTTTGTCAATGAAAAAGTACAGTTTGAGATAATTTCGAGTTACAAAGATTACATGAAAATACCTGAAAACTTTGAAACTAATAATAAAATTGACTAGTTAGTTGATGTGTGCATTATAGTGCGGGAGCTAGGCGGTTTTTTTGGGAACCCCATCGTTTTATGAGCTTCGAGATACTTTTATTGTTTTATGGATGATAACGATTAATAAATTCGACTTCTGGTGAAATTATGCCATCGTCACAAGGCTCATTTTTTGTGTATGTACACCTTTTATGCCTTAAAATGAATAAAATAAGATCGCCAGAAAGCGTGAGATGTCAGTAGGCGCAGCCAGATAGGTCAAAGTTGTAAAAAAATTGAGATATAGCATGTGATCGTTACAAGCTTTTTTTAGGTTCAGAATATTTATTCAAATGTTTTAAGCACAGAAAAAAATTCCTGTCAGTATAGCTAGCCAGAAAGAAAATGTTTAGAAATTTTGAAGAAAATTGGATTTTTTCACATATTTCATCTCAGAACTCTAAATTCGTCATTACAAGTTCTAGCTCACACACTTTTTAAAGCGTAAATATAATATACAACAAAAGCTTATATTTAGAACATTTAATAATGATATCTCAACTCTGACATACAAGGGAAGCTCGAAATAACATTAATTTGGCTGTATGGACAGGGTCTTTTTTCCTGCAGGTAAAAATTTGTTTGACAGACATCTCGTTCGGGGAAGTATATTTTTTTGTTAAAAAGATTTTTATCAACACAACGAAAAAAAGACAGAACATTTAACAATGATATCTAAAGTCCGAGATACTACGGAAGCTGGAAATAGCATTCATTTCACTGAAATTGGAAGGATACAGTGCCTTTTATATACACTTGACATTCTTTTTGACGGTCACATTTTTCTAGGGAGCATATTTATTTGATAAGGATAACTTTTTATCAACATGAGAAATAAGTTACAGAATATTTATCAGTGATATCTAAGCCCTGAGATAACGGAAGCTGAAAATAGCATTAAATTATATTCTTTGTTTTTATATACGTGTAGAAATTGTTCTGGCGAGAATTTTGTCTCATAGTTGCATAATTTCTTATTCAGGAGACTTATAATAAATTTTTAAATACAGAAATGACCGTTTAAGGAAGTACGGGAAATAAAATCGTGGACAACAGTCGACAACTACTAAGATCTCAAAATAGACAGATATTAAAGGCGCTTGCGGTCTTAAAACAAAGCTGCCATTAATTAACAATGATTCGTAAAGGTTTTGTTGTAAATATTTATGAATTCGTTATTATAACAAAACGTCAATTTTACAGCCTTTTTAAAGGTCCCATTTTTTGGTTTTTCGCTTATATCTCGGAAACTATGCGTCGTATGTGAAAAGGTAATCTATGCAAAATTAAACATAATTAAATTTCCTACAAGTATGTCTATATTCATTTTCTTCCTATGTGTTACAGTTTACGAGATATTCGCCAGCCAAAATAGATAATTAAAAAAAAAGTATTAGGTACCTTGAATATTTCTATCAATGCGGTTTACCGTGGTCTGCTAATAAATCACAGTCACAAAACAATCTTTATTTTACAACACTCGACGTATTTATTAAAGTAATATTTTGTCGAAATCTATACATTTCATTAAACATACAATGTGACTCACTTAAAATGAAGACACCCTTATAACTTTTTTATTTTGTTTCCGATTTGAATCAAATTTTACTCAAGTATAGAACAAATTAAAAATCCCCCATCCATAACTAAATCATATTTCGGTGTATTTACGGTTGTGGCGCCGATCCGATGCATTTTTTAGAATTTTTAACATTCAAAATGTTATTTTTTTCAGCATATTTTGGTACCACAGAAGGCTATGCCTTTGTAGCAGGCAAATGTTTTTCTGGTTATAAGTAGATTCTAATTTGTTCTATACTTGAGTAAAATTTGATTCAAATCGGAAACAAAATAAAAAAGTTATAAGGGCGTCTTCATTTTAAGTGAGTCACACTGTATATTTAAGGAAATGCATAGATTTCGACAAAATATTACGTTAGTAAATACGTCGAGTGTTGTAAAATAAAGATTGTTTTGGGACTGTGATTTAATAGCAGACCACAGTAAACCGCCTTGATAGAAATATTCAAGGTACCTAATACTTTTTTTTTTTTAATTATCTCTTTTGGCTGGCGAATATCTCGTAAACTATAACACATAGGAAGAAAATGAATATAGACATTCTTGTAAGAAATTTAATTATGTTTAATTTTGCAGATTACCTTTTTCCACACGACGCATAGTTTCCGAGATATAAGCGAAAAACCAAAAAAATGGGACCTTTAAAGTGCCGCCCTCCCCCCCGTTCACCACCTATGAGTGGAGACTTTTGATATGTTCATTTCCAAACTAGTCCAAAACTGAGCATTCGTTGCCTGGCCAATAAGTGCTTCAATAGTATACTTATGTGTACATGGAACATAAAAACATTCTGAGTTTTGGTTCTTTAAATATAATAATAATAATAATCATAATAATAATAATAATAATAATTGACAGATGTGCCATGCAGGACTTCGTGCAGTATAAGCGGAATCTCTCCATGGATCGACTACTGCAAGGCATTTGATATGACGTCGCATGAGCTTATTGTTCACTTGCTCGCTTTACCATTACATCGGGTAACGATAGAGTCCAGACGGAGTCGGTAACATTCAGAAGGGGAGTATTACAGGGAGATTCCCTTAGCCCCCTTCTCTTTTACATCTCACTACTGCCATTATCCGTTTCGCTCCGGAAAACCCGTGGATACAACTGCGGTACCCCTGGCAATAGGAGGCATAAGGTCACCCATCTGTTCTACATGGATGACCTTAAACTTTATGCGTCTGGAGAGAGAGACCTACACCAGTCCCTCAGGGTGGTACAGGAGTACACGCAGGCTGTTGGTATGGAGTTCGGGTTGGACAAATGTGCACTGGTCCATCTCAAGAGAGGGCGATGCGGGTACTACAGAGAGGACGCGCAACTCGTAGACGGAAGCATCTTACATCATCTAGATGCCGGAGAGTCGTACATTTATTTGGGTGTCGAGCAACGCTCCACCCAAGAAGTGAGTGTAGTAAAAAACGCTCTCCGCCGGCAAGTATCAGTACCGACTCCGACAGATCTGGTCTTCAGAACTGTTGGGGAAGAACAAGGTGTCTGCTACCAACATGCTTGCCGTTCCGATCCTTCTCTACTCCTTTGGAGTCGAGAGAAGTTGCGTCAACTCGATGTAGGAACCCACAAGAAGATGCATCTCAATAGGAGCTTGCATCCTAAATCGTCCGTTCCACAGCTATACCCCCCCGACATCGGAGAGGCCGTGGACTATTGAGTTTGGAGAGTCTCCATAATAGGATGGTTCTGGATGGAGCCTGTAAGATCATCAGGAGTTCGGATCCGCTTCTCTGCATGGTCCGGGACCATGAAAATGCAGGGGTAAGAGCCTTTTTGTTTAAAGCAGCACAGAGAGCAGCCGATGAACTTGGTCTCTCCTTCGACGTCGAGCAGGTAAATCCCAACTCTGTCACCGAGTTGGAACCTGCTCGACGAAAAGCCCAAGTTAAAGCTGCAGAACACATCTTTCTGCAGCTTTACAAAGATAAGACAATGCATAGGGTTTTCTATAAAAATATAGAAAACCTTGGCTTATCTGAAAGGCTGACCTTTGCCTTCTTAAGGTTAGCCGGGCTGAAGTCTGAGACCGAGGGATTCATAATGGCTTACCAAGATGGTGTATTCAACACCCTCGTCTATCGAAGTCGTGTCTTGGGTATAGGGTCCCTGATGTTAGCTGCAGGGCCTGCCGCAGAGCGCCAGAGACACTGATGCACTTGTTGTCGGCTTGTCCGGCATATGCAGTCTCGGCCTATATCCAGAGACATGACGGAGCATTATAAGTGCTTTATTATCACCTAAGGCACCCGTATGGGATAAACGAGACACCAGTGCTGCCTCACACTCCAGGGGATATTGAGTCCGTTGTGGGAAATGAGAAGTGTCTAATTTATTGGAACTACTTGTTTCCCACCGTCAGGCAAATATTAGCCAACAAGCCTGACGTAGTCCTCCTCGACCACCAACTCAAGACAATGTTTGTTATGGAGTTCTCGGCTCCCGCAGAGAACAACATTGTCTTGAAGGAGGAGGAAAAACGAACAAATTATCAAGATTTGCTCTTCGAACTCCGCAGACTCTGTCCAGACCATACTGTTAAGATAGTGGTACTGATTATAGGAGCCCTTGGTGGAACGAGACACACACTGCTTTCGAAACTGAAGATCATACCGGCATGCCGAAATTCGGCAGAGGTCTTAGTCGGCAGAATACGGAAGGTTGTCATCCTCGGTTCATTACGTATGCTCAGGGCACACGATTCTCGGACCCAGTAGTCACTCACCCCACCGGTACTACCAGCTCCCCTCTGTGAGGGTCGGAGCCACAGAGAAGGGTGACTGGTTTGTAACTAAAAAAATATATATATATAATAATAATAATAATAGTATTTATTATTTACCCAAAAAAAGAATATGTTAAATAGTATACAATCAGGGGTACACAAATGGCCATGTGGTAGGTAAAGTACCACATATAAAACGAAATGGCATAATATTATGATTTTCCGTAAGAACGCATGTTAAAATGATTGAAAATTTCGAGCTAGTTTTCTCTTCAATTATACAGACGAAAAATCTGATATTTTGCAGGGTGTCTTAGAAACATATAAACTTTGCTTTAACTAAATTTCATTCAATTCTGAGTAAAAAAATATCTCTCATACATCCTTAATAATGATACAATACATTTGAGATACAGTAAGCCGAAAGTGTTAAATCCCTGTGAAATTTAAGTGTATGGTACTTCTACTAACAGTAATAACTTTCTGGGGAGGCTATTTTATTGTTAAAGGAGCTTATATTTACGTTTTAAAAAGGAACCAGAACTTGTAACGATGAGTTTAGAGTTCTGAGATGAAATATGCGAAAAAAATCCCATTTTCTTCAAAATTTCTAAATATTTTCTTTTTGGTTAGCTATAAAGACAGAAGTTTGTTTCTGGAAATTTTTTTCTGAGTTTAAAACATTTAAATAAATATTCTCAACCTAAAAAAAAGTTTGTAACGATCACCTCCATTTTTTTACAACTTGGATCTTTTTGGCTGAGCCTACTGATGTCTCACACTTTCTGACAATCTTATTTTATTCATTTTAGGCATAAAAGGTGTAAGTACTCAAAAAATGAGCCTTGTAACGATGACACAATTTTTTTGTTTTTTTATATCTTGAACAATGTCCAAATTGACGGGTTGAAATATGCCAAAAGTCTATGTTGTTGTTAATTTTCAATTTTCAGTTCAATAGAATTAATCAACGCATAAAAAATACTTGTAAAGATGAGTTACCAAAAAAAAAGCCACCTAGCTCCCGCGCTATTACTAAAGTCGGTGAAAATATCAAAGAGCATTTTGTACAAAGTGTCCTAATATTTATTGGAACAATTGTAAGTAGATACAATAGAAAATTTACAATAATAAAAACATCGAAGAATTTTTTTAAAAAAGTAAATATTTGCTTAAAATAAAATAAAATAGTTATAAAATATTTATATTCTCATCATATTCAAATTCATTTATTTTGTTATTGGACAATTACAAATTGTATAACAATAGTCAGTGGTAAAAACAAAGAAAGATAAAATTAAGTGTGACTTAATTAACTTAACCTAAACAAAGAACTCAGACAACGAATAATAAGTGGCTAAAACACATTTTAGTCTCGAGTTGTATACAAAATTTTTTATATCGCCATTCGAAATTAGAAAACAATATAACTTTGTAAAAATAGACTAAATTCTATTGAGGTTTCCATGGAAATCAATAAATTTTATTTTACACTGTCATCTGGCAAATTATTAAACATTTTCAACCCCAAGTAGTTTGGAGATTATTGGTAATTGTTAATTTAGAAAAGGGCACATGAATATCATTTTTAACCGACTTCAAAAAATTTAAAAAAGGAGGAGGTTCTCAATTCGACAAATATGTATGTATTTTTTTTCTTATGTGTTCAATGATTACCCTGATGTAGCTTTAACGATTTCTGTCAAACCTGTTGCTAACTGTAGGCTATGGTACAATGGTGGTCTACTAAATTTATAAAGCTACATCTAGTGTATAATGAACAAAAATTGGAAACATTTTTTTTAACTGACTTCATATTACAAGAATATTCGAAGATTTGGCGGAGTCGCCGGTAATATCAATTAATTCATAAACGAGGTATTATTTTCCTGGTAACATCCCCATGATGCCTAACATAAAGAGAATTTCACAATAGTCTGCTTCACTATGTAGAAGTTAAATAAATAAAAGAAGCTAATAAAAAATTTTCAAAAACTATCTCCAAAAACTAAGAAATAAAATTTCACTCAGTTTTACAAATATCTGTCTACCTATTAGTCGAAAGTAACAAGGAACTTATTACCTAATATCAATCTGAAATCGGTGCAAAAATATCTAATTTCAAAAATACGTTTCAAATTGATATTAGGTAATAAGGCACAGTTCCTTGCTACTTTCCACTAATAGGTACATTTAATTGATAAAAATGAGTGAAACATTATTTCTTATTTTCTAGAGATATTTTTTTACTTAACCCTTTCGGGACTAATAACGTACCTGTACGTTTTCACTAAGCTGCTGTTGACGGCCGAGTGCCGTACTAGTACGCAATCTGTTCCTATAAACGTGACCTGGTGTCGTATAGAAAATAATAATTTTATATTTTTCCTTGCCTACACACGTACAGGTACCGACACGTTTCTCGTTAAGACCGAGTACCGTACTGGTACTGCAAACAAGTTTTCTCGTTTTTTTTTTATTGATTTTATAATAAATATAAATTCAAATAAGTACATTTATTTCAGAGATTTACTGCTAAGGAACACAATTTAACTGAATTGAACTAACGCTTAGAAAATAAGTAGAGATGTATACTTTTTAGTTTGCTTGTAAAATCTGATAAACTTCCGTGGAAAAAATACTAAAAAAATTTTTTCACCCCCCTTTAGGGTGAAAAATATAAAAATATTGCAAACAATATGAAGTGTTCATTTATCAAGAATATTTCTACCTTCTATTTCAATTCCCTGCAAGCTTAGGGGTAGTTTTCACCCCTAAAGAGGTGAAAAATTTTTTTAGTGATTTTATCAGAAATTCCAAGCAAACTAAAAAATATGCATCTCTACTTATTTTCTGAGCGTTACTTCAATTTAAAAGCGATGTAGGGGTAGTTTTCACCCCTGAAGGGTTGGAAAAAAAATTTCTTCATTGTATAATTCATCTAAACTCAAATCAAAAAGTGAAAAGAAAATTCCATCATTTTTCCATTTTACGTCAATTTAGAAGTAAACTACCCCCTCTCTGGTTAACCCTCAGCATAAAATTTGTCCTTATTTTAGATGAACATACTGAACTGGCAAAATATCATTACAGTTAGCACATTCATAACATTATTTTACAGTATTATTCACATTACCCTGAAAAAAACCCCGCAAGGGGTGGTTTTTGACATTTTTAGGGGTGACCCGCTATTTTTAGAGCCGCGGGACCCCGATTTTCGTGATCAGCGACCCAAAAAACATGAAACACAAGTGGGGGGCATTCCGAGCGTCAAACCCTGCGTTTTACATGGACTAAAAGGTGTGCATTTTCCTACGCTCGGCTGGCACAAACAGGAGTATCATTCCTTGGCTCGTCCCGAAAGGGTTAAAAAAAAAAAGTCTAGTATCCCCAGGAGCACAAAATATTGGAACAACGTACAATCCATGTAGGATCAATATATGAATATTGGTCCTATATGGATTACATGTGGTTCTAATATTTGTGCTGCTGGAGATGTGTGTCATATACAGTATGTCCACAGTTACTACTCCTAACTGTGGACATACTGTATAAGAGGGTAAACTTTTTTATTTCCCATTTTACGAGAAAATTTATTCTTCATAAAAGTTTTGCTTTTGTTGAAAATATGATTTCCAAGGAGTAAGTAAACATGTCACGTACAGGGTGTTCAGAAAATTAAAAAATTTGAAAACTATGTAAGAGTAAACAATTTTAATGATATGAAAAACCGTCACTAAGAAAAGTTGTTTAGAATTAAAATTTCTGTCTAATTTCTGGATAAATCTGCCTAATTCGATTTTTTTTCAAATTTGTTTTAGTTTTACTAATAAATTTTTGCAATGATGTTAAAAATAAAAATAGTTTAATATAATTACTAGTATACTTAGCTGTCTTATTTAAAGGTACAGTCAGACACAGCTACTTTTGCTGCGGTGCAGTATAAAAAACTGCGCAGTTCAAGTGAATCTTCATGTGAATACCTGTGCAACCTTAAAAGTAGCACGTGCTGTTTGGTTGCGTGCAACATTTATATGCTGTGTGCAGCCTCAAAAGTAGCAACGTGTGAATTGAATTTTAAAGAGTAGCGATGGCTGCAAAAAATATCTATTTGGTTGAAACTTTTGCAGTGGCAGTAAGTGCAGTATTTTTAAAGTTGGTGTCCATTTGTGTACCTAACATTTTAAGTAATATATTTGTGAATAAATTTCGACTTGACAAAACTATTAATGTTTTTAAATGATTCATTCTTGTTTATTTATAGTATAAAAAAAGAATTAAATATAGAATTAAAGCTGCAGCTTGTAGTGATTTTTCTTTTATCTATTCTTTAATAAGATACATGTTTGATCTTGAATAGATCTTTAAATATTTGATATTTATAGCTAAGAAACATTGTTTTGACACCTAAAAGTCAATATATATTGAAATTAATTTGGCGGGCTGTCACCGTCCGAAAGTTCTAACTTTTATCTACTTCTTATCCATTCTTTCATCCAGTTTTCGTCTGGCGTCGGCATCTTCTTCATTTTAATAGTACAGATAATAAGCAAACTGTAGCTAGTGTCTCGTCATCCATGTTTTACAGTACACAAATCGGATTTTATTACGTATATTACGGCATGAACACAGTGAGATGTGAAGGAATAATAGCTAACGGCTATCATACAGCATTTTGTTGCATGGTGCAAAAACAGCGTGTTGTGTGTGAACGTCGCTGCAACCTTTTTCCAAACTTAAAGTTTTGACGGGTAGCTGCAGTAGAAAAAACTGCCCGCTGCACGCTACTTTTAGGATCAGTGTGAACACGATACGAAACTTTTGCAGCTGCAACCCTAAAACTGCGCAGCAAAAGTAGCTATGTCTGACCGTACCTTTACTGTAAGTTTTACCGCAAGATACCACTTGATACTTGTGAAATTTTTTTTAAAAAGTCGAAGTAGGCAGATTTATACACAAACTGGTATTCTGACATAAATTTTAATTCTAAATAACTTTTCTTTGTGACAGTTTTTCATATCGTTAAAATTGAACGTAGTTTTTTAGATATAGTACTCGATATAGCACCAACAGAGACATAGACTGACGGAATTAAAAGGCCTTAATTTTTATAATTTACATAATCTGAAACGTGAAAATCCAAAGAAATCTAGGAGTGATTTTTTCACGACTATGATATTTCCCTTTAGTAAGCAAGGGAATTAAAAGTTGGTCTTTATTTTTAAGATGATCTGCAATGTTTAAAATGCTACAATAAATACTATTACTGCATTATGCCCAATTATGTCTCGCTTCACTTATACTGTTAGAATAAGACACTTCACTTAGTTTCACACCACCGACCTACTCGTACCGCTGTTCGATATAAACTGCCGTCTCCTCCGGCCGTGAGCTGCAGAGCGCCACCTGGTATTCGGTAATACTTTATGACTCATCAACGTTAGATACAAATAAATCCGATACACTACAATTACTAAGTGCATATCACAATACAATCATATTGACCTATTCTATAAATAATATATATGTGCCTAGGTTTACGATGCATTTTTTCAAAAATATATTTGGGCCAATAATCACCAATAAAACTGTAACAAACTAAAATGTAATAATTTTTCTTTGACAGATATTGACAATAATTCTCCTAAATAGAATAGTTGTCGTCAAATTAGTTTGGGAGCTAGAACTGAAAAAGACAGAATTTCAATTTTTTTGAATTGGTCAACCAAAGGGCATAGCAGGATAAGCATGTGTTAGGTGCCCCCGCACCAATCGGGTCGAAATTTTTAGCACAAGTTGATAGTAGTGTTAGATGAAATTTCCCAAAGTATTATTTTTGGAAAATCATTTTTACGGGAGTTATGGGGGTAAAAAGAAAAATGGAAAAAATTTTTTTTCTCGAGAACGAATAAACCGATTTTCATGAAAAAAATATATGTTATGGCTTTTGATGGTGCAAATGTAGGAAAAAATTATTGAGTCCATCTGTCGAAAAAAAGTGGTGAAAAAATTTTTTCAAAATAAAAAAAAAAAATTTTTTTGGCGATTTTCTAGAGGCACACCCACCATTTTCTTCCAAATAAATGCTTATATGCCCCTTTAAAACATCCAATTTTCATAGCGATCGGAAGGGTACAACATACTCAAAATTGATAATCATTGGCAGACTGCGGGCGGCGCGTAGTCTATGTAATGAAGCATTATAAGACGACTTTTTTGTAAATATTTTGTGCAAAGACGAGATTACCTTCTCCCCCTCGTTTTCGAGGGTGCTGAACACGATGCAATTGGTGGAAGAAGTTTTTGACCGCCGCAACCCCCTGCAACTTTTTTGAAAAATTTTTTCAAAATAATTTTTTTTTTATGGGATGCTCTCGAAGAATGAAGACTAAGAGAAGTCTCATCAATATAGAGTAACCTGATTCGTGCGAGGCAAGAGGTCTCACGCAAAAAAGTCAGCCCGAATTGTGAGAGGCAAGGGGACTCATAACAACCAAGCACCTCGACTAATGAGAGGCAAAGGAACTTAAAATAAACAAGCGCCCGACTAGTTAGAGGCAAGGAGACTCACGATAAATAAACACCCTGACTCGTGAGAGGCAAGGGGACTCACAATAAACAGGCACCTTTACTAATGAAAGGCACTGTAACCTCCTCGTAGTGGACTTTGAAAATTAGTTCTTTCGTAGGCTGACTGCAGATGTCATCATTGCAAAATCTTCAGATTTTCAAACTAGATTTTGTTTGACCCCTACACAGTTGACGTCAGAGAATTTTTGCGCCACACTTCTTGAAGTTTGATACTGATTTAAATGCTAGGGTTGTAATGGCCGCCAGTGACCGTGGTAGTAAGATGCAGTAATGAACCGCTAGTCTATGTAATAAAGGCAGAAATAGTGTAAATATTTTTTGCAAAGACGAGAATACCTTCCTCCGTCCGTTTTCGAGGGTGTTGAACACGATGCAAGTGGAGGGAGAAGTTTTTGACCCCCGCAACCTCCTAAAACGGCCACCCCTCTTATGGATCCCTTTATGTTTTCTATACGAGTCTGGCGAGTGATTTATCAACGGGTTATACTTGAAATAACATGGAAGATGGTTATAGAGTAAGTTGAGTCCAGACAGCAGGCCAGGGGGGTTAATTAAACCCTTCCGAGGAGTGGAAAATCATTTTTTATGAAATAATTCGGGTTCAAACGCGTTTCCCCCGTTTTTGGGGTCGCTGATCATGGGAAAAATATTCATTTTTAGCTCCAACCCCTCTTCATCTCTCAAATGGTGAGTGATTTCTGCCCGTTTGAGGGCAGAGGGAGCTAAAAAAGAAAATATTTTTCCCGTGACCAGCGACCCCGAAAATGGGGTATACGCATTTGAACCGAATCATTTGAAAAAAAAACCTACACCCCTCGGGAGGGTGTAGGCCTGCTGTCTGTACTCCACTTACTCTATAACCCCCTTCCATATAAACCAGCACGGTAGCTCAATCGGTTAAGGCATATTGAGTGGCGAATACGCTGATTGACTCGCTACCGCGCTCTGGGTTCGACCCCCAGCCCCGGTATTGACAACACCGGTGGGTGTGGATGTATGTCTGCTTTTTTCCGAATGTGTAACCCCCTTGCGGTCAGCCTTGGCTTTGGATTTGGGGGTTGTCTACTATCTGTGGTGTGTTTATGTTATGTTTATATTATTTCAAGTATAACCCGTCGATAAATCACTCCCCAAACCCGTTTATATATGAAAACATAAAGGGATCCATAAGAGGGGTGGCAATTTCAGGAGGTTGTGGCGGTCAAAAACTTCTCCCACCACTTGCATCGTGTTCAGCACCCTCAAAAACAAGGGGGAGAAGGTAATCTCGTCTTTGCACGGAATATTTACAAAAAAGTTGTCTTATAATGCTTCATTACATAGACTACGCGCCGCCCGCAGTCTGCCAATGATTATCAATTTTGAGTATGTTGTACCTTCCGATCGCTATGAAAATTGGATATGTTTTAAAGGGGCATATAAGCATTTATTTGGAAGAAAATGGTGGGTGTGCCTCTGTTTAATCTCCTGTCATTTAATAATGTAACTGCGCGTGATTGAAATACCGAGTATGGGGATAATTTCACTAAGTGGGAACCAGAACTTTTGTATAAAAGCCAGCCGGAATCATTCACAAATCAGAGTTTAATTGACTTTCATACTTTAGCGAGCTGAGCTAGGGGAACGAAATAAATTTAACTTCTCATACGACGTCGCGGACGCTTACCAGATACCCGCTATTTTATAAATAGAGGATTATTCCCGTTTGTGTCTGTCTCGTTGACCACGTCGATTCGAACCTGCATACACGACGTTATAAAGAGATACACATTACACTCACTCCGTTTCTCTCTTTCTTATTTGTATTTGATTATATAATATAAAGTCGTAAAAGATACGACGACCTGATGTTTGTACATATTTTGGAAACTATGTTATTTGTTAATAAATTGTTTTATTTGGATTTGGTTTCTAATTTATGGTATAAATGATGAACCCTGGAAAAATCTCCAAACCTGCTACCCAAATGGAGAAACACCATTACATCTTGGCGCCCGAGTAGATTCCGTTAAATTTTGACGTCCGAGCAGTTCAACTTACATTTTGACACCAGAACAATATTTATTATTGTTACATCACCTGATGGCACCAATACATTTCGGCGCCCGAGCAACAGTTCCCGTCCCCCGAGCAGTTCCTGTCACGTTTTGACGTCCGAACAAGTTTTATTATTACATCACCTGATAACATAATTACATTTTGACGTCTGAGCAGTTTCCATTACATTTTGACGTCTGAGCAGTTTCCATTGCATTTTGACGTCCAAGCAGGTCCAGTTACATTTTGACGCCAGAACAGATTTATTGTTACGTCACCTGATGGCCCTGTTAAATTTAGACGTCCAGATGGTTTTTTTTACACAACAAAGTACAAAGATGAGTTCATCTGAATCAGAAGGAGCATATGGACTCGAAGTCGCAGACACCACAGTAGGATGGATCTACAAACTTAGAAAAGATGAACTGCAACAAGAACTCTCAAAGATGGGTGAAAAAAATATCACCGGAACTGTCGAAGAACTACGTTCAAGACTTAAAAATATTATACGAGGAAATAGACCTCCTAGTAATCCCAGCCAAAATTTTTCTGCTCCACCGGAAAACATACCGGCAAACATAATACGTCACCTGATAGCGCTGTTCTCGATAAAGTACGAAAATGGAATGTTCATTTTAATGGGAAAAAAGATGTCGTCTCATTTTTGGAGAGAATTCAAGAACTACAAAGCGGCTATAATCTTTCAAACGAACAAATGCTAAAAGCCCTGCCTGAATTACTACAAGGCGATTGTTTGTTGTGGTATCGAAATAATAAAGCCTTCTGGACAACATGGGAAGATTTTCTTGAAAATTTTAAATCATTCTACTTGCCCCCAGAATACCTTTTCGATTTAGAAGAAAAAATAAAATCTCGCACTCAAGGAGAAACCGAAAATGCAATACAAACATTGCTATGCAAGATTAAATAACGTCCCGCCAGAACAACAACTAAATAGGATATATAAAAATCTATGGCCCGAGTACAGAAAATATATCCGCAGACAAGACTTTAATACTCTCACAGAACTGTTAAACCTGGCAAACGATTACGAAATGGTTTGTAAACAAGAGACTGTTATCAAGAAACCTGTATACCCTACACAGTCGTCCACACAACGTCCGGCCTATAATACACTTAACAGAAATTTCTCCGCTAACAATGGACATAGAGGTACTACAAATTCCTATAGAAAAACACAATATGAACTGCAAAACAACACTACGAGACAGCCCGGCTATATAAACACAACACAAATAAGAGAACCACGCTCTAGTGAGGCTAAAAATTACACACAACCCACTACTACGAACTATGACAGGAAAACATTTTGTTGGCGTTGTGGAGGCGCTGGTCATACACGCAAATTCTGTTCAAGATGTGGCCGCCATGACATATTGTCAAGGGATTGTAATTGTCAAAAGCAAAGTACAAATAGAAACACGGGAAACGACAGAGAAACTGCGCAAACGCGAGGTCCTCGCAGTTTCAATTAAAACAAGTTACCTCGTACCCCACCCAGCCGGAGCAAGCGAAATTACAAATAACTAGTGGACCCAAAAACCGTCCCAAGCTACAGCTAAAGATAGATAATCATAAATTTGAAGCTCTCCTCGATACAGGATCCGTACGTTTGTTCATAGGTGATGCTGTACGAAAAATATGTAGTACAAATAATACAAAACAATTTCCATGTAGACGTATAATTCAACTTGCTAATGGAACAGAAGTTGAAATAAATAAAGAATTTGAAATAAACTACACAGCGGCCCAAAAACAATGGACTGATAATTTCCTGTATTTACCAAAATTATCCTCTGATATAATAGGAATGGATATCCTAATTAAAAGGAGTTTTACTTTAGATTTAGGGAGACAAGAAGTACGAATAATGGGAAATTTGGCTAACATGGAAAACTATAACAACAAAGATACACATTTAGCATGTATTACGCAACCAACCGAAAATGAACAACAACGCCTGTCAGAGTTCTTACAAAGAGAATTACCCAAATTTAACGAACTTAAAGGCTAAACATCAGATACGTCTAGTAAAAAGCACTCCAATTAATCAAAGACACCGGCCCTTAAATCCTGCCATGCAAGAAATAGTTAATGAAGAACTGGACCAAATGTTAAAAGATGGAGTAGTCGAACCTTCTACCAGCCCATGGAACAATCCCATTGTGATGGTTAAGAAAAAAGATAACAAGTTTAGATTTTGCATAGACTTCAGGAAGGTAAATGAGGTTTCAATGAAAGATGCTTACCCACTACCATTCATAAATTCATTCTAGATAAACTAAAGGAAGCTAGATTTATATCAACATTAGATCTACGTTCCAGCTATTGGTTGATACCATTAACCGACGATAGTAAACCGATAACAGCTTTTACAGTTCCCGGAAGAGGTCTATACCAATTTAAGGTACTGCCTTTTGGTCTCCACTCTGCTCCAAGTACTTTTCAAAGACTCTTAGATCAAATTATCGGCCCTGAAGTAACATACGCTTTTGCACACCTAGATGACATTGTCATTATAAGCAAGACATTTGATGAACATTTAAAACATCTAAAAGAAATTTTTCGACGCCTGATAGAAGCAAACTTACAATTAAATCCGGATAAATGCAAATTTTGTAGAAAAGAACTTAGATATCTAGGACACTTGGTATGTAAAGACGGCATTAAAACAGATCCCGAAAAAGTAAGAGCCATTACAACAATCCAACCGCCAAAAAACGTCAAACAATTACGTCGTTTTCTTGGGATGTCATCCTGGTACAAAAGATTTATACAAGGGTATTCAGAAATTGCTGCCCCACTAAATAGACTAACTAAGAAAACACACACGTTGGAAATGGTCACCACTTGAAGATGAAGCTTTTAACAAATTAAAAAAGTCACTAACAGAAGCACCAATATTAAGTTGCCTAGATTTCTCGAAAACCTTTTACCTGCAAACGGATGCGTCGAAAGAAGGTTTAGGAATAGCACTCACACAAAAAGTCGACAATGTAGACCGAGTTATAGCATATGCCAGTCGTTCCCTACCCCCCACCGAAAAGACGATGTCTGCCGTGGAACTTGAATGCGCGGCGATAGTGTTTGGAATCCGGAAGAACTTACATTATCTAATGGGATATCATTTTGTAGTCATAACAGATCATCAGAGTTTGAAGTGGTTAAACTCTAAAATCCCCTAGTGGACGTCTAGCGAGATGGGCAATGGAACTACAACAATACGACTTTGAGATTAGATATCGAAAAGGAATCCTAAATAAAGTTGCAGATGCACTTTCCAGCCAGCCACTCGCCGAACAAGATACCGATACGGATGGCTATATTCTTATTATAACAGATGCTGAAAATTGTACATGGTACCAGGACACCATCAAATTGGTTACAGAAAAACCTGAAAAGAAACCAGATTACTGTATATTAAATGGGAATCTTTACCGCCATGTTTGGACAACCAACGATTTTACCGATCTTGAATTCTCCAGCCCATGTAAACTCTGTATACCACAGCCAAAACGAAAACAAGTTTTATTAGAAAATCACGATGCACCTTGCGCAGGACACTTAGGAATAGCAATAACAATCACCAGAATTTCAAATAAATATTACTGGCCTAAAATGTACAGAGACATTACCAATTATGTCAGACGTTGTTCCAGCTGTCAAAAATACAAACAATCACAACAACAACCCGCTGGAAAAATGCAATTTCCAACAATAAATGGACATTGGGATACTGTTAGTATAGACATTGTAGGACCACTCCCGAGGTCTAGCAAAGGAAACACAAACCTGATAGTGATGCAGGATAGATTCACCAAATGGGTAGAATGTCACCCAGTACGGAAAGCGACATCCAGCACCATCTGTAAAGCCCTAAAAGAAAAAATTATATCACGTTTTGGGTGCCCGAAAAGTATTATTTCCGATAACGGAAGACAATTCGTAAGTAAAGAATTTACTAGTATGCTGTCTGAATACGGTATTACACACCTTACAACTACGCCATATTCACCCCAATGTAACCCAGTAGAAAGGACAAATAAAGTATTGAAGACTATGATAGGTCAGTATACCGAAAACGATCACCGGAAATGGGACCAATACTTACCCGAATTTACCTTGGCCATGAATTCTTCCAGACATGAATCGACTGGTTTCTCTCCAGCCATGCTGAATTTCGGTAGGGAGTTAACTTTACCAGGTATCCTTAATGGAGAACAGATCTCGACAAATCCAATTACCACTGATGTTCCACAAACCCAAGTAAAGTATTTACAAAAATTAACAGAAATTTTGAACTGGTACATTTAAATTTAGCTAAAGCATACCAATCACAGAGCCATCATTACAATTTACGATGCCGAGATTGGAGTCCACGTATTGGAGATCGGGTTATGAAAAGAGAACACCCATTATCTTCAGCAATTCGAAGTTTCAATGCGAAACTTGCCCCAAAATTCTCAGGACCATATATCGTGGAACGGACTATATCCCCAGTAGTAGTCGAAATTAGGTCCCCTACCGGCAGGAAAACACAACGTGTCCACGTTAAAGATTTAAAAAAGGCGCATGCCTGACTTACCCAGGAAGGGATATGATAACCTGCCCTATAAAATACCAGCTACAAATAATCTTTGGCCAGTTGTGTGCAGCACTTCACAATAGCAAGATGTATTCACCGTCAGCTACCTCCGAGTTATCGACACTGATGGTTAGAATTACAGACGAAAATTATTCAAACCTATACATTTACTATAGCCCGACAGAATTCGCTAGATCCTACAGGCTAGAGACGGAAGATAAAGAGAGAACACCACCGAAAGCCAAATTAAATTGTATAAGAAGAAAGGTTCACCTTCCTGAGATGATTTCGCCTCTGCCGGCAACCCCAAAACCTGTACCGACAACACCACCTCCGACAACAATTTCCCCTTCGCAAGCTCTGCGAGAAAAGATGAGACGTTTGTTTGGAGACACACCAAGTCCAGAGAAGCCACCGACCCCAGGCAGAAACATCCCGTGCCTTGCAGCATTCTTTTTGGAAGATGACGATCCAACGCCAGCAACGCCACAGCTTCCTGGCAAATGCTTCCCATGCCCAGTCGCCCCAACGTTTCCAACGGCGACATTAAAAGCACCAACCAACAGGAATCTGAAAAAGAAGTTCCGAGTAAGAAACCCTGACGGCACCACGTCCAGAGTGTGCGGACCTCCAGTGTCAGGAATAACCCGCCTCCCGGGAAAAACAAATTAATTGTTTAGTTTTATATTAAGTATTTCGTTTGTCTGAACAGCATAGTTTTTTCTTTTCACCTGTAAATAATTTTAATCGATAGGAATTTCAGTTTTTTAATTTTTTTTTCTTTCTCAAAGTGATAAGTTGTATTGAAGTTTTTTTTTTCAGTTGTAAATCCATTAAAGATAAGGACAGGTTTTATTATTTTGTTTTGTATAAACTCTATTCACTATCTATCTGAAATTTTAACTTGGAACGTACCTAAACTATTTTCTTTCTGTTAAGATCTTTTTCTACCAGCTACGCCGACACCTGTATTATACCAGACTGACAATGGAACACCACAAAATTCTGCAAGGATCATTCCTGTTAACCCTACACTTGGTCCAAAGTCAGACGATGGATTCCAGAATTTTTTTTTGATTTGTAAAGAAAGGGGGAGTGTAATGAAGTATACGCCATATATCTCGTAATAGACTATACATTCATTACGGTCAACATTTCGCGTAACGGACTATACATCCTTTCTTGTTTAATCTCCTGTCATTTAATAATGTAACTGCGCGTGATTGAAATACCGAATATGGGGATAATTTCACTAAGTGGGAACCAGAACTTTTGTATAAAAGCCAGCCGGAATCATTCACAAATCAGAGTTTAATTGACTTTCATACTTTAGCGAGCTGAGCTAGGGGAACGAAATAAATTTAACTTCTCATACGACGTCGCGGACGCTTACCATATACCCGCTATTTTATAAATAGAGGATTATTCCCGTTTGGGAATATGGCGGCTATATGTTAAAAAAAACTGTTGCCAATGTTGTTTTTGTCATTTAACACAAAAACTAAAAAAGATGGACAAAAACTTTTTTCACAAAAAACAACGTCCATAAAATTTTCTACAATTTTGTACCTATACAATATTTTGATAGGAGTTACCATTTTCCAGATAAATTAGTCCAAAATTAAGAAAACATGGAAATTCATATATCGGTAAATCACTTAGAGGAAATAACTGTGACAATTATTGTAAGGCGTATTATATAACTTTATATTATTAACATAAAAATAAAATAAAATAAACTGAAAAAAATTAATAATAATAATAATATTACAATTTGCAGACATTTATCTCGAAAACGGCAACAGTGGTATCTGGAAAACGGTCCTATCCAAATATTGTATAGGAACAAAATTGTAGAAAATTTTATCCACTTTGTTTTTTGTGCAGAAAGTTTTTCTCCATCTTTTTTAGTTTTTGTGTTAAATGACAAAAACAATATTTGCATTTTTTTTTTAAACGGACGCCATTTTGAAAGTACAACCAGTTTTTTTTTTTTAGGACATATCTTAAATTGTTCCTTAGGATTTAATCTTTATGAAAAACATTGTCCCCAAGGATCGGGGGGGCGCACGGACAGTTAGGGTGGGCTTCCATAGTGTTACATTTTATATTGAATTTTATATTTTATTTTAAGAGATGAATCATTTATCTGGAAAATGGTAACTCCTATGCAAATATTGTATAGAAACAAAATTGTAGAAAATTTTATGCACTTTATTTTTTGTGCAGACAGTTTTCCTCCTCTTTTTTAGTTTTTATGTTAAATAACAAGAACAATATTTGCAAATTTTTTTTTTAATGGACGCCATTTTGAAAGTGCAGCCAATTTTTTTTTTTAGGACATGTCTTAAATTGTTCCTTGAGCTTTAATCTTTATTTATTTATTTATTTATTTTTACATACACTGTTCAACAGGTACAAGTACCCAATTACAGAACAGGAATTAGCAGAAATACAAAACATACTAACTAATAAGAAAAACAAAAGTAGGTAACAGAACAACCAAGTATTTAATCCAAAATTATAGATCTTATATCCTTCAGGCGACAGTTAAAAATATCAAGGTCGTTGGACAATTTATTTGAATTGTTACAGATGGTAAATAAAGGCGAGTTTTTTAATATGTTGGTATGAGGGGTGGGCATGTAGAAAACTTGGGCATTGCGAGAAGTCAATCTAGGGACTTGAAAATTTAATTTGTTGATTACCTCAGGTGCGTCAAAATCACTGTGTAACACTTTAAATAAGAATACTTGAGAAAGGTAGATTCGCCTGTCTTCAAGAGTAGACATGGAAAACCTTTCAAGCAGATCTTTCTGTGGAAAACCGATAATAGGGTAGGTACCATCAGATTTGAGCCAGAGTAATTTGACAAATCTACGCTGCACAGCTTCCAGGTTGTTTTTATGTACATCATAGCTAGGACACCAAATAAGTGATGCATATTCGAGTTTCGATCTGACAAATGATTGGTACAGAATTTTCAATGTATCAGTATTAGTGAATTCACGACTAGTGCGAACTATGAATCCAAGGCTCTTAAAGGCTTCAGAGATAATGGTGTCAATGTGAGGAGTAAAAGATAGCTTCTTGTCAAAAATTACGCCGAGGTCACGAAACACTGTGAGTCTCTGAAGTATGACATTATCCAAGTGGTAATCAAAAGCAATTGGTGATGTTTTTAATGAAAAGGACAGCACATTGCACTTGTTGGCATTCAAGTACAATTTATTGGTTATACACCAAAACATGAAAAACATTGTCCTAAAGGATCGGGGGGGGGGTGCACGGACACTTAGGGTGGCTCCCGTAGTAAGTAGTGTTATTATGAGAAGATGAGAGGGGCGGAGCCAACGTGCGCGTATATTTTTGCCAGTAGCATAGCATCATCTCGGGTATAGGGATGTGTAATTGCAATAAAAGTTTCGCGGCAAGGAGCTGTCTAATGGAGTAGATTAAAGCTTTCCAACTGTTAAGAGCAGCCTTTGTTCAAGAAAAGTGTAACAATTTGTACTGAACTATGCCTAATAAAGTTGTTTTATTATTATTATTACCTCCACCGCTGCTCTACTGCAGGCCACCGCCGTCACTGGTGCCGACATTGAATGTCACGTAATTCGTTCTCATTGGCTTAGAATGATGAAGTGCACAAACTAGTTTCTGGGCATATTTTTTGCTGTCATCTTCTCATAGTAACATTGCTCTAGCATGCATTGATAGGCCATACACTAAAGGCATCCGAGAGCAATACCGTAACATTTTAGCTTTAGTAGGTATAGAAACAGACTAAGATATAAGATAATTGTTTTAGAAAGACACTCTAAAACAATTATCTTATATCTATTACACCTACCGTAAGACAGTGAAGTCTTTTACAAACTGGGAAAATAAGACGTCATATGCTACGGTTCTTAGAAGTAGAAAGAAGTGATCGCTACCTTATCCTAAAAGTACTGATTATTATAGTGCATGCTGGAGGGGACATGCGATTCTTATCTGAATGCTTACCGATGTTTAAATTTGGGACTAAAAGCGGATATTATCACGCAGAAATGAGTTCTGAAAATTGTGGAAAGTGGTTGGAGCAAATGTTTGCCGAAAAATTCTGTAATCGTTGACAAAGTAGCCTACCGTAATGTGCAGTTAAATCCAGCACCGTCATTAAATTGTAGGAAGGTAGACAAGATAAAAAGGAGGAAGTTCAGCTATTTGTGTAATCATGAATAAAAAAGTTTTCCAATTGTTTTCAATTTTTTGGACCATGTTATAAATCTAGTTATATTTTTCTTGGCACTTTAAATATTTCTTGCCGATTTTAGCCAGAAAAGGTTCCATATAAAGAGGTCTTTGACTGACTCTACCGTAAAGTGGCTGTTTGGGCTCGATAAAGAACAATTAAGACTGATGGTAGGCCTGACAACAGAACACTGTCCTCTGAGCAAGCACCTGCATACAATAAGGTTGAAAGATGATCCTATATGTCGGATGTATGGAGTGGAGGATAAAACCATTACTCATATTCTATGCAATTGCGTACCACTAGGATCGTCAAGTTATAGTACCTCGGAAGGCATTTTCTACAGCTGGAGCAATTACGGGATCTACCCTGGAAAGGACTTCTCTTCTTCGTGGAGACCACTAGTTTTTTCTAGGGAATCCCAAATGTCATGAATGTACAATTAGCCGACAGGTCTGAGTACTGTGGATCTTCAGATCTGCTCACCGTTTCTAACAGTAATACGCCGCGAGTAATAGTTTAGTTTTAAACAAAAATATTTTTATTGTCAAACATCAAGATGGTTTGTGCTTATGTTAGTTCTCTGAGTAGTTTCTGAATCTAATGGTGATGTCACAAAAATAAACAACTCTGATGAAAATGAGTGCCTCAATTTACCTTCAAAATACTAATAGTAGAAGAGAATAACATATTCCTACTGAAAAATACCAGTAACTATTTAAATTTTCATAAAAAAATTCTTCATTGTGTACAAAAAACTTTTTAAAAACTACCTATTAGCTATTTACAAGAGGTTTAATTTTATGAACTGTAATCATGTGTGATGTATACATATCCTTATTAACTGACCTGAACTGACACTCATGGCAAGTAAACATCAAGTCTTTTTCCATTCCAGGATGTTTAGTCTTTAAATGGGTCTTATATGTACTACTTTGTATGCAAGCATATGAACAATAGGCGCACTTATATGGCTTCTGGCCAGTATGACGGAGTTTATGTCTTCTTAGAGAGTTATGATCTGATGTGGTGTATGAGCAAGAGTCGCAGGAAAACGGTTTTTCTCCTAAAAAAATGTTGACATTATGAATATATAAATGTGATGCTATAAGAACAGTATCAAAATAAAAAGAACTTAAGGTAATTATGTGTCAGGATTGCTTTAAAAGAAAGAAATGTGTAAAAATCACAACGATGACTACTTTCCAAATTTATTTTTTCCTTCTATTTTTATTCTTAAAAGATTTTCAATGTGATTTTAAAAACTACAATACCAACTGAATTAAAAAATATTCTCTATTTGTCGTGACCAAAGCCCCCTCAATCCTGAAAAAGTTTTATATAAACATCTTCACGACACAAAAATGCCGCAGTCTTTAAATGCAAAAAAGCAGGGCTGGTATTCTCAAGTCTATTCGTGTACAGAACTAGGCGACTTTCGTATAGTTTTAATGTGTTCATTCTTGAACGGTAGTTTATATTCGTACACGAATTTTTTGTAGACATTAATTTAACCTACTACCCAGAGTATTTATTAAACAATAGTTTGTGATAAGACGTGATTTAGTAAATAGTAATTATAGCTCTACGATCGATCAATCTTGGCTGAATATTACTGATGATCTGAATTTCATGCTATCCATAAAAAAAATTTGACTGGTCATCATTACCATTCTTTGGTTGAAATAATATAAAACATTTTATATATGTTCACACTTATTCCACTGCATTGGAATCATTGGTAAAATTTCTTTACCGAAATATTAGCTGTTGCAACTAATTTTATTAAATTGTTTCCCGTTACTAATTGGTTACTATTGTCTGCGTAAATTACTGACTTTTGTGAAATAACGTATTATATCGTTGATGAAAATAATAAAAAAATAAGACACCTAGAGTTGAATCCTGAGGAACCCTCTCAATAACTTGTTTTGACTCAGATTTATATTTATTATTTATCTATGACCACAATCTGTGTTCTACCTCACAAATATGATTCTGCCCAATCATAGGCAATACCTCGTACACCTATACAATACAATTTCTCTAGGAGCAGATCATGATCAGGGGCCATCCATTAAATGACGTCACGCTCCAGGGGGGAGGGGGTTCGTAATTATGTGACTAAGTGTGATAAGGGGGAAGGGGGGATCTGACACAGTGTGGCGTAACGATAGCATTGTGCCCATGAGGTGACAAACATTTTTTTTTTTTTTTTGGATTTCCACCTCCATGAGGTGGTAAAAATTTTTTTTTTGGATTTTTTTGGATTTTTTTGGATTTCTACTAGCACCCCCTCATGAGGCGGTAAAAATTTTTGTTTGGATTTTTACTAGCACCTCCCCCCCCCCATGAGGCGAAAAATATCGTGAATAATAAATAACGGAATCGAAAAAAACATAAGGGGGGGGTCTCGATAAGCGTGACGTAATTTTTTTGGGGGGGTCTAACTCAGTGTGACAAAACGTGACAATGGGGGCCAGGGTGTCTAAATTCTCAAAAATTGGCATGACGTCATTTATGGATGGCCCCTCAACAGTATCGAAGGCCCAGGATAAGTCAAAATAAAAATTGTTTGGAAATTGTATACTACTGAGGCATTCGTAAACATTACAGCAAAGTTCTGCAATTGCTGTTGATATAGATTTGTTAACTCTAAATTCATGTTGTGAATTGTTTAACATTCTAAAAATTGTATTATAGCATATATCAAACAATTTGGCTGATGACTTTGCAAGCAAAAGTTTCTATAGTTATTTATATCATTTTTAGATACTTTATTTTTAAAAACTGGTACTGATTTACATATTTTTAGTGTATCTGAATACTTCACAAATTAATTAAATAAAACAAGGGCATACTTATAAGCTGCTAATTGCCCTTAGAGTAGTACTATCATGCGCAAAAAAAATGGGACGAGTCTTATAACGTATTTTTACTAAAATCTAACTTTAACTTTTGTGACATTGTCAATTATTTGTCAAAATTCATTGCAAGTGTGCAAATAGAGACAGATTTACATTAGAACAAAATAGTTGTCCTATTTTTTTTTGCTCACGACAGTACCATAAATTTCATCAATACTTGCAGCTGGTTTTGAAGTTGAGTTTATAATGAACATTACTACCTCCTGTGATATAAGTAAAATGTGTTTTGTGAAATAGGAGCTAACTTGAGGTTATCAGTGTTGGGCTTAGAAATTTGTATGTGTGTTTGTTATATTTAGCTTTTATCACAGCATTATTTGTATATCTTCATCTAATTTGGATATATCACAGAGTGTTTGATGCAAGCTTTTAAGTTGATTAAACCAAGGTCTTCCAAGTCTATGGACAGGTATTGTTAAAATGAAATATGAATACTGAGTAAAAACTGTTTTATTATATTTCTAAATGTAATCAGATTGCTAGCAGAGAAATCTATTTTAAAAATAACTTCAGTTTCACACATTTTCACCAGTAAGTTAAATTCACATATTTGAAATGTACGATCTGAGAAGTGTGTAGGTATCCTTTATCAAATGAGAATTTACTAAAATAGACTGGACAATATAACATCTATAGATGCCGCCGATGTTTTGGTTATTCGTGTAGGTTCACTATAATATGATTATGCCTGTCAAAGGACCCCTTACTAAACCTAAGGGAAAATGGGTCCCAGTCGAATTGAATGAAAATTTGGTATAATGTAGTTTATGAAGAAGTGAGCGGAAAACGGGTTCATCGGATTATTGATTTCACACAGTTAAATATCCAAATATTTAGTTATATAGTGCACAGTTTGAATAGTTTGTGTATAAGGTGCGCCATTTAACTTGAGGCAGCCAGCTCGAAAACGATGCATTCTACAGGGTGGGGCAATAGTGCGTCGGACTTCGATATCTCGAGATCTACGATAGCTAGAAATTAAAAAAAAATACAAGTGAACCAGATAAAAAAGACTATAACAGGAAATTATTTTCGAATATACAACACGAAATTTCAGGATCAAGTGCCTTTTTTTAAAATGGAATGCTAAGTATATCAGTACATTTTTTGAAGCCCCTTTTTAGACTCTATTAATTCCTATTGTTACGTGCTTACACCCTTTTGGAGGTGGGTAGTACTCGTATGATTCGTATCATTGGTATGAATCCTTGCAGTGGTACGAATGGTACGAATCCCACAAAAAAAAAAAAAGATTCGTACATTTCGTATCGCCGATACGATTAATACGAATATGGAATTTCGGTACCGGTATTGCGATGCGATACTCTTAGGACCAGATGTATAATGTTAAACTTCAAACGGTGGATGGGGATCGTTTAAATTGGAGAATTCAGATTTTAAAATATTCATAACCTAATAATTGAAAAGATTTCCTGTTTTTATATGTAATATGGATATATTCGAAATATTTGATTATTTACTGTCTAATGACGACGAAGCAATTATTAATGTAATGGAAGGTGCTCAAAGTCCTAAGTTTAAACTGTACGGTTAATATATAACATTATAATACTGGCCCTAACAGGCATTTTATAAAGTAAAGAAGCTTAGTTTAATCCCAGGTTTAAACTGTATAAGGTTAATCCAATATTTAATACTAGCCCTGACTACTGTGGATACCAATCCGGACGCACATATACAGACACCAAACTTCGGTACCGGTATTTTGTGTGAGATGCACTTAGGAACATTTTTTCAACCAAATTCCAACTCATTTAAAAAAATTATTTATTATACTTTATTACAAAACAATAATAATAATAATGATAAACGAAATAAATATTTAATGGTAAAACGAAACATGCGAACAAATAAATAAAAACAATTAAAAATAAACTAAACCTGATTCACTGGTGATACAAAATAAAATATTTAGGCAATAATAACACAATAATAACAACTCTGAGTTAACAACAAACAAAATAAACAATAATGATAAAGGAAATAAATATTTAATGGTAAAACGAAACAAGTGAACAAATAAATAAAAACAATTAAAAATAAACTAAACCTGATTCACCGGTGATACAAAATAAAATATTTAGGTAATAATAACACAATAATAACAACCGAGATAACAAAACAAAATAAAATAACAAAAATTAGAATACCATAAAAAAGATAGTTAAATATTTATGTCTTTTAGTCTTTTGCATTAAAATTTATGAACAATAGTTGTGATACTTTATTTGCACTTAACCTTGTGCGTTTTTCTTCAATTGTTAGACCTCCTTTAGAGAAGATCCTCTCTGATGCTGAACAGTGGGAGTGGGAATGTTGGTACGAATAGTACGAATGGTACGAATAGTACGAATTGATTACGTTATTAATATTGCACTAGTACTATAAGTCTCAATAATTCAGTCACTTTGTTTACTTCTTAATGTTTCTCCAATCACTGTCTGTATTCAACTGAACTGCACAACCTCTTACTCTTCTTTTATAGTCCTAGGTTATGTGTTCTGGATCTTTCCACTACATTCCAACACATTCTACAATGTTCCAAAGGATGTCTGTAATGTTCTAGATTTTTCTATATGTCTCTAGAGGGTTGAAACACATAACACTATATTATTATTGACTATCTCCCAACCACTTGGATGTAATGAATTTTTTTGTTGAAATAATGCCATCTGCAGATGCATATTGAAAAAATCACCAAAGTCACAGTTATAGGTTTTAAGAAAAACTTATATGAATGCTAGTTACGAGACATCTAATTAATGTTTTTGAATCCTATTTACTTCCTAAAGATGTATCGGGTGGCCAAAAATTAGTTTTCAATTAAGAACTTTTTAAATTGGATTTTCTCAATTTTTTCAAATGAAACACCCTGTTCATTTTTCGACGATGATGTAGAAATAAAAAACGAACATTTTTTATAAGTAGGTACTTCCCTATAATAAGTACAAAATTCAAGAATAAACTTAAGAAATTGAGGTTTCAGCAAAAATTAAAAATTATAATAAATGCTCTACATGTTTTGATTGACACACATCTCTATGCGCTTTTGAAGTGAGGTTTCTACTGTTCCTAAAATTGCCGGCGTGATAGATCTAAAAGCAGTTATTATCCTTTGTTTCATATTTTGTACTATTGTTGGTGTGTCTTTATAAACAATTTCCTTCACGTATCCCCATAAAAAGAAATCAATTTTTGTAAGATCTGGGGATCTAACAGGCTATTTACAGGATCAACTTCTTCCAATCCATTGAAGTGGGTAGGTATTATTTAAGTGGTATCTAACTGCATTTAAATAATGTGGTGGAGCACCATCTTGCTGAAACCACATCCTATTTCGAATCCTTTCAGCAAGATTCACCAATAATTGTGGCAGATAGTTTTCCAGGAAATGAAGATAAACAGCTCCAGTCGATGTACTGTCATGAGCCAAAAAAAATAGGACAACTATTTTTTTCTAATGTAAATCTGTTTCTATTTGCACACTTGCAGTGAATTTTAACAAATAACTGACAATGTCACAAAAATTAAAGTTAGACGTACACAACCAGATTTTAGCAAAAATACATTTTTTTTGCGCACGACAGTACCATTAAAGAAATGTGGCCCTATTACATGTTCTGGCCTCATTTCAAAATTGCATAAAGACGTGTCAATCAAAATGGGCAACATGTGGAGTACTTATTATAATTGTATTATTTGAAGAAACCTCTATTTCTTAAGTTTATTCTTGAATTTTGTGCTTATTGCTCGATAAAACGAAAATTGTTGCAATTAGTCATAGGGAAGTACTTACAAAAAATGTTCGTTTTTCATTTCTACATCACATCGTCGAAAGATATACAGGGTGTTCCATTTGAAAAAATTGAGAAAATTCAATTTAAAAAGAACTGAAAAATGATTTTTGGCCACCTGTACATTTTTAGGAAGTGAAAATGATTCAAAAACATTAAATAGATGTTTCGTAACTAGTACTCACATAAGCTTTTCTTAAAACCAATCATTGTGACTTTGATGATTTTTATACTCTTCGCAAATACGAAAACGAAGGGTATATTGCATTTAATCGGCACATTTCTAAAACCGTAAATATTGCTCGCAGACACAAAATTTTCATATCATTGTGTTAGTGAACGAATTCTGAACAACTTTCAAAATGTCCGTTTGTCCGTCCGTCCGTCACATTTCTTGTAAGCATGATAACTCTAGAACATAACAAAGAAAAATCCGATTGTATTGAAATTTGGACAGTAAGTTAGTGTTAGTTAGAGGAAGAACCGTATTGTTTTTGAACAAAATCGATCAGTAAATAAAAATGTTATTAATGATTTAAATTTGGAAAAATTTTTTTTTTGATTTTTATGTTTTTGTAATTAAATAGAAATCTGGTGGAATTGATATTTCATTGTAATATCTAAATATTTATATATTTTACAATTATACATTTCATAATGTAATATACAACCGTGAAAATATGATGTGTCTTCTTATAATAATCCAGTAACTTTGTCATCAAAAAAGGGGGTTACATTAAGTCAGGTATGGCTGCTTTTTTAATATGTTGTATAGATTAAAAAGTAATGTTAAATCCAAGTTTATGACCTCGGCAGACCTCCGGATCTTGGTCGGTCAAAAATCCAAAAAACAGCGAGATTTTTGTTCTTTTTTCAGGTGTCAAAATCGACAAAAACTGAAAAAAGAACAAAAATCTCGCTGTTTTTGGATTTTTGACCAAGATCCGGAGGTCTGCCGAGGTCGTAAACATGGATTTAACATTACTTTTTAATTCTATACAACATATTAAAAAAGCAGCCATACCTGATTTAATGTCAGGTAGAATGAGAATGTATAAAGTTACTGTACTATAATGTAAAAATTTACATTTTATTATGTGTAAGGTGGTGGTGTAGTTCTTACGCTCTTGACTGGGAATCCCAAAAATTCTATCAATTCAAATTGGGCGATAGTCCGCTAACCCGAGACATCACACGAATCAGACAGCATAATGCAATACTTTTCGACCTGAAACACCCTTCAGCATACCATGCGTTGCCTATCTTTCGGCAACCTCCCTAGCCACATCTTTCCTATACCACAATTTCCCTTTCACCACCCTTTACTTTAACCACCTTTTACCTTACCTTTTCTATTCCCTTTATTCACCTCATTTTTGTCGTTTTGTCAATTTTTGTTCTTGTCCCTTTTTGTTTTTCTTCCAAATCCCCTTTTCACCAATAACCTCTTATAAATCCCAAACCTTTAAAATCACAATTTCTTCTTCACCCTACCTTTCCGAAGGCAGGCAGACCACCGGATGAAGATCGTAACTTGCTCAAACGGGTTTTTTCCTTCAGTCTTTCCCGTATCACCAGCCAAACCTCTAAACCTAGTGCTCGTGTGCTGTGCGCGCGTTCCTAACCAACGTTTTTTAAATCTAGCTTTAAGTAGCTCTTAAGTGTTTTTAAACTTAGTTCTTAGTTATCTGCACCAATTGTCAGGCTTAAGTTTTTACTTTTAAACAGGAGGCCTAACCCCTCACCGTTTCAACTGTCGTTTAAGCTAAAAGCCAACCCCTTTTCGCCCGACCACCCATCTACCACGGTGTTGCGCGACGTGGTGGCGTGGTCGGCTCTGAATCGGGGCTCGGTCTAGGCACATTCATGTACCCACAATGTTTAATAAAATTGTATTGAATTGAAAATTGAATTGACTGGGAATCCAAGGGTCCCGGTTTCAAAACCCAAATGAGTTGGTATGTTTTTTTTTTTTTTACTTTATTTTACACCGAGTCTTTTACCAACTAAGTTCGTACTATAAAATTAAAAATGTCTAAAACTAACATTATGTACAAAAAACTGCAAAGAGTATTCTATAAAATGTGTAACAATTATATAAAAAGTTCAGTGAACAGGCGAAGAGTACGTTTTTAGCTTGTTTCAATATGCATCTGCAGATGGAATTATTTCAACAAAAAAATTAATTACATCCAAGTAGTTGAGAGATAGTCAATAATAATATAATAGGGTCTATAAAGAGGCTTCAAAAAATGTACTGATATACATAGCATTGCATTTAAAAAAAAAAGGCACTTGATCCTGTAATTTCGTCTTGGCTCGCCCTGTATATTCGAAAATAATTTCCGGTTATAGAATTTTTTACCTAGTTTACTTGTATTTTTTTTTTAATTTCTAGCTATCGTAGAACTCAAGATATCGAACTCCGACGTGCTATTGCCCCACTTAGTTCGAAACAACTGTTATTTAAAACATTTTGTTATAGAACGCATCGTTTTCGAGCTATATGGCTGCCTCAAGTTAAATATTCAAACTGCGCCCTGTATATATAACATTAATATTATTGATATTTAACTATGTAAAATCAATAATCCGATGAACCCGCTTTCCACATGTTAGACCCCCTGTAACTCGAAAACTGTCCATTTTTCTATCTCGCTTCTTTAAGACTTTTGATCAGGATGTAATAAACTACATTATAGCAAATTTTCATCCAATTCGATTGGGACCCATTTTCCCTTAGGTTTATTAATGGTCTGCATTAAAAAAAAAATATTGATAATACCACATACTATATAATATCTATTACTTTTGTATAGTTGACTCCATTTGTTTAGTGCAAATAAAAAACCTCAAAGCTTGCCGCTTACAAATTGATGGGAGAGAGGGGCATGCTTTATTTTTCTACAGCATATTAAATAATAAATATAATGTATTACTTAATAGACAAAATATCATTACTCTTATGTAAAGTATGTTCTGGCATGATAAAAGTAAGAACTAAATATAACGGCAAGGCCTCTATTATCGGTGTTAAACCTAGAGTAACAGACAGAGCCGTACTTTGAATTTTTCTGTTACTGTTGCGAAGGACGGGCAATCCATTCATCAATGCATAAGATATTCCTATTTTGATATAAGCAAAACAGAGTAAGATGTTTTAATTTATCAGAGACGGCATTAACCCTTTCACTGTGGGAACCGGCTAATTATGCGAGGATGGAGGCATACCAAAATGCAGGAACCGACCGAATCCGTACGTGAATATATTTATAATACAAAAAAGTGCTCTTCTTTTATGTCTTTATATATTCACTATTTTCTATCGTATATTTACATTCAAAATGGCCGACGGGCTAGATGCACAGTTACAAGCTCTGTGTAAATATTGTGAAAAAAAAGTAATTAAGAAAGTGAAATGTATTAAGTGTGATGCAATCTTTCATAAAAGTTGCTCAAAAAGGAAAATATGTTGTAATGAACAGGAATTAAGAGAAGAAATTCAATATAACAATCCTGGTGAGGACAGTGAAGATGAAAATACTAGTGAGATTCTAATAGAATCCCTAAAATCTGAAAATAAAATATTAACTGATTTCAACACTGAGCTAAAAGATATGAACAAACTTCTGAAAGAAAAAATTCATGTCCTGGAAGATAAGATAAAGTCTTTTGAAAATGTAAATTTAATGCAGCTGGAGTATAGTGGAAAAGAAAAAAATTATGAATTAACAATAAAAGATTTAATACAAAAAGAAGTATATTCTTTCTTTAGTGCTAACAAAAACATACAACAAAAAACACCATCCTTAATCAGTGAAAATAAAATAGAACAACAAAAAATAAATAAACAAAAAAGTGAACATGAATCATACAGAAGTAATGGTAAAAATATGACAAACTCAGAAAAAAAGCATATGCAAGATAAAATACAGCTTGAAAGTCATATGCCAAGACCCGAAATTAATGTATCAAGTTCAAAACAATCTCAAACAAACAAACAATATGACAAAAACAATTTGGAAAATTTGGAAAAGCACCAACGAAATATAATGAATGATATAATACACATAGAACCAACGGACATTGTCCAGCATAATCAAGAAATTAACTTTGATCAAGCAAAAAATGATATGGAAAGTTGGCAGTTAGTTCAAAGGAAAAGAAAACTATATAATAAAAGAAACATTGGACAAGCAGAAGATAATAATGGAAAGTTTAGGGGAGCAAAGCCAAAAGTATGGATATATCTTTATAAAGTAGCTGAAGATGTAACAGAAGATGACATAAAGGTATACCTAAAAACTAAAACCAATGACGACGAGGAAGATTTTATAGTGAGAGACCTAAAAGAACCAACTAAAACAAAATTCAAAAGCTATATGGTTGCTGCAGATTTTAAATACAAAACAGAATTCTACAAGTCCTCCTTTTGGCCAAGCGGTGTTCGTTATAGAAGATTCGATTTTAATCGCCATCAAGAAAAATATAATACTAGAAACATTATTAGTAATGACGTTGAGAGAGATAGACCGAGTTCTTTTTTAGGAGTGCCAAAGAAAACCTAGAAGTAAACAGCAGCAATACACCTTCGCAAGGTGCAATGAATGTGATGCATTTTAACATCCAAGGGCTTTGTAAAAAAGCAGATGACTTAGAAATACTTTGTAATTTTTATAATATAGATATTTGTTGTTTATCAGAACATTGGTTGAAGTCAAATGAAATAAGCACATTTAAGTTAAATAATTATACTTTGGTAAATTATTTTAGTCGCAGTGAATCTGACCATGGAGGAGTATGTATATTTGCACATGTAAATTATATCTCGAATGTAAAGCCAGTAATTTGTAATAACAGTATTGAGAAACATTTTGAGGTTACAATTGCCGTTATAGATGTTCCGAATGATAACTCTAAACTATATATAATAACTGTTTACAGAACACCTACAAGTAATATGAGGATATTTATAGATGAGTTGTATGAACTTTTGTGTGATTTGTATAAAAATAACTATCATTTCATACTATGCGGTGATCTAAATATTAATTTCTTTGAAAAGAAGGCATCATATGAAATCGTAAACATGTTTATGGAATTTAATATGATAAATTACATAAATGAACCGACACGTGTTACAAATACTAGTTCTACCTGCATAGATGTAATGTTTTCGAATTTAACTCCAGTTTCAATTTTAGTTAAAGATACGCATATATCTGACCATACATTTCAATGTTGCAATTTCAAGTTAACTGTAACTGGTAAAGATCAAATAGAGAATATATTTCGTCGGGATTTTTCTGTAAGTAATTTAGACACTTTTAGGACCTTAATAAGAAACGAAGGCTGGCAAGACATGTACAATGCCGGTAGTTTCGATGATGCATTTGAGTCATTTTATTCAACTTTTAAATTTCATTTCAGTAATGCTTTTCCCTTTAAGAGAATTAAAACAAATAATAGAAATAAGAAACACTGGTTCACAAAAGAAATAAAGGATTTACACCAAATTGTCTGTGATATGGCAAAAATTTGCAAAAGTAACCATAATGAAGTCATAAAAAGTAGATATGACCAAATTAAAGCATTATATAGAGTAAAAGTAAGGCAAGCAAAAATTAGTTATAATAATGAAAGGCTTAGTAATTCAACAAATTTAATGAAGGAGAGCTGGAAAATCATTAATGAAATGAAAGGTACTAAGGATAGAAATGTTCCTACAGAATTAATTATAAATGACGAAAAGGTATCCGATATAAATATAATATGTAATCGTATTAATGAATTCTTTTTAGACTTGCCATGTAATGAACCTAAAATTGAAAATTTGAAATTAACTCCATACTCACATTTAACTTTTTATTTATATCCTACCACATCTTACGAAATTGAGGAATTATTAAACAAAACTACTGCAAAACCGGCTGCAGGCGTTGATGAAATATGTGGTCAAGCTTCAAAAGCTGTTGGTGATATAATCAGTGTTCCACTATCTTATTTAATAAACAAATCTTTTACAACGGGGCAGTACCCCAAATTATTAAAGGAATCTAAATCAATACCAATTTTTAAAAATAAACTAGAAATGAGATTTGTAATTATAGAAATGTCTGCGTTCAAAGTCAATTATCAAAAATATTCGAAATTAGCTATAGTGTGAGGCTAAATAAATTTTTAGAAAACTATAATTTGCTATCTGAATGTCAAAATGGGTTCAGGAAAAACAAGTCAACATTCACAGCAATAGCTGATTTATGCATCAACGTATATGAATATCTGAATAATAAGGAACATCCAATTGCATTGTATTTTGACTTGAGTAGAGCATTTGACACTGTAGATCACAGTCTACTTCTTGAAAAATTAGCCCGCCTTGGAGTTAGAGGGACTGCCAATGACTGGGCTGCATCATATTTATGTGGAAGGACTCAGACTGTTGTTATAGAGCAGTGTAAGTCAGTAGCTAAAAATGTCCCCATGGGTGTACCACAAGGATCTATTCTGGGGCCTCTGTTTTTCTTAATTTTTATGAATGACATTACATATTCCTGCACATCTCCAAACAAAGTAATAATGTACGCTGATGATACCAATATTCTGGTAGCTGAAAATAATCTATTAAATACTGTAATTCGAGCTAATAATTGTGCTAATGAATTTTATGAATGGTGTACCAATAGTGGACTGATTGTAAACACAAGTAAAACATATTATATGTCATTTCTTCCTAAAAATATAACATCAAATGCTAGTCCTCTCATTAAATTAAATACAAAATCAATACATCAAACTAATTATATAAAATTCTTAGGTGTCACCATAGATCATAAAATCACTTGGGAAAAATATATTGAACACCTATCATCTAAATTAAGTACCATATGTTTTATCTTCAGACAATTACGCAATACTGTAACCTCTGATATTTTGAAATTAACATACTTTGGTCTAGTTCAATCTAGAATAAGCTATGGTTTAATGTTTTGGGGTAACTCAGCTCACATAAATAAAATTCTTATGCAGCAGAAAAAAATTATAAGATGTATGACGGGAAATCATCCATTGACACCATGTAGACAATTGTTTGGTGATTTGTCAATATTAACAGTACCATGTCTATATATTTATTTGATAATCTTAAACGTAAAAAAGGAAGAGCATCTTATCTTAAAAAATAATTCGGTGCACAACTATAATACACGTAATGGTGACAATCTTTACCAACCTTTTTCAAGATTAGGAGTAGGTCAAAATTCACATTGGTATCAGGGAATTATATGTTTTAATAAATTTAAAAACCTATTTGGAACTTTTAAAAATTTTAATGATTTTAAAAATGTGTTGTATTTGTATTTAATTCGGAATGCTTTTTACTCGATAGATGAATATTTACACTCTAGGGGTTAATGTTCTGTATAATGTTTTATATTTTGTATATTTTTGTATCATGCTCATTGTAATTGTATTTATTTTATTTTTTGATGTATTTCTGTGACTAGTCCGATAAGTTATACTTTTGTGTAAACTTTATGTGATGAATAAAGTATTATCTATCTATTATCTATCTATCTATGTTTTTATAATAAATACTTCATTCTAAAACAAAATTTGTTTAGAAATCTGTGAAATGTAACATTTTCTAATATTTACATGTAAAATTTTGAATGCAATTAAAGCGCATCAGTGCGGGAAACGTACATATCCGCGAACGTGATTCATATGTTAGTTGCGGGAGACGTACAAATCCACAAAGCCTTACAGGGGCCGCAGTGAAAGGGTTAAGTATCTATTTGCCGAAAAGACTATTTTGAAAACTCTAGTATTATTTTGTCCATTCCAATATGCAAAAATTTCAAGTACGGCTTTGTAGTACTTTTGTCAGCATTTAATAGCGTCGACTTTGATATTTTTACGGACAGTTTTTGCAGCTTTTTTTATTTGCAGTATAAATATGTAGTAAACTATATATATAATACATTAATTCATACATTTTGTCCGATATTTTCAAATTACCGCATGGTATCCTATATAGTGTTACAATAGATAATTTAGCTCCACTCCCTAGGACATTGCAATAGATATTTTGAAACGTTTTTCTATACATATTTTACATGGTAATAGTTCCACTTTAAACTTTCCCTTAAAAAAAATACACACCCCCCCCCATGTTCAAAGTCTTTACGACAAAAATCTTATTTTATTTTTTAATATTTTTTTTATTTTGTTGTAAGATCACTCCGATTAATGTAAAGTCGGCAAAGACGTCAGTATTGCCAGTTGACAAAAGATTAGACTTGTTAACATCTTAGTTTTCTCCATCTTTCTTTACGCCTCTGAAGCAGACAGACGGCGTATTGTTGCCTTCGAAATGTGGGTTTGGAGACATTGATATGAATTTCCTGGATAGCTCATCGCACTAATACATTGATTTTCCAAGAAATACATCCCCAAAACTGACTCTCCAGCATCGTATTCTCTCGAATTGTCTCATTTTTTGGTCGTGTCAACAGGAGAGAGGATAATATAGAAAGGTTGATAGTTCAGGGAAAACCAAACGGCAAGAGGCAAAGAAGAAGTCCTCCAAAACGTTGGGCTGATGTCACCAAAGAGCTGATGGAAAAGAGCTTTAATGAGGCTGTATACCTAACAGGCAAACGTGACAGATGTCGTGATGCCACCAAACGTGTTATACAGCAAGCGGAGGTCAACTAGAATAATTTTCATGAATCATAAAATGTCTGGCAAAACATTGTGAATTAAAAGAAGATTGTTAAATCACCAACGATATGCTCAAAATAAGCTATTAGAAAGAATCAACTAAAATACAAACAATCTGCTTACAACATCCTTACCTGTATGTTGTCGTATATGCATCTTTAGTGAACTCCTTGATGAACCCTTATATCCACAGTAGTTGCACAAATAAGGCCTAATCTTTCTATGTACCACATCCATATGCACCTTAAGTTGCCTTCTATCGGTAAAACTTTTTGAACATACTTCACACGTATGTAATAACTTCTCCGTTTTATCTTTATGTGTCATTTTATGATTTCTTAATTGTTTAGTATTTTTAAATGCTTTATTACAAATATCACAGGAAAATCCTCTAACTTCACTATGTATAAGCTTGTGAATATTGTTTAGTTTTGCTAGACTAAAACTCTTGTACTCGCATTTGTCGCAAGAATAAAGGTCCATGTCGATTTTGTGCAACCTCCATAAATGTGAGGTTAAGGGTTTCCAAAAGGTAAATTTCTCACCACACTCATTGCATTTAAAACCGCAGTCTATATGACAACTAATATGATAGTTTAATTTCTCAATATCTTGTAGCCGAACTTTACAATTTGTAACAACACATTTATTTAATTTCTTGGTGTCCAGATACTTTGTGACAGGATCAGGTTGTCTGATTAGTGTACTAAATATTTTCTCCGAGTTATTTTGGACTAAGTCAACTTGTGGCAAACTTACAACTTTAAGTTCCTCCTTCTGTTGTAATGAATCATTACAATTATCGGACACTAAATTATCAAAATTTTCAGTATCATTTGACACATCATCATTTTCCATTAGAATTTTTTCAGAGCTTAGAGCTTTATTTAAATCAGGATCTTTTTTAAAGATAGGCTTATTTTCTCGTTTCTCCTTTCCTTTTGACTTGTTTTTATTTGAGTAATAGATTACTGCTTGAATTATCTGATTTAGATCTGAATTTCCAACCCCATGATCATGTATTAGATGAGATCTTAAAGACATTCTATGAAAAAATACATTTGCACATGCGGGGCACTTCAGTTCAGGTAATTTAATAATGGTTTTATTTTTATGCGCATTTTCTAAATGTTCAGTAATTTTAGTGTCTTTCGTACACAGAAATGGACATAAATTACAAACAAAATATAGCATATCCTCAAAATTCTCTTTTTTCTTTTTGTCTATATTGCCAGTTCTTTCTATATTAACCACTTTTATTTTGTCATTTTTTGTAATTCCATTTTCTTTCAGTATAATATAATTGTTTTGCAAGCTGAAAGTATTTTCGACAACAGGTAATTTAAGATCACTTGATGGTAGAATGATCAAGTCCATATTTTGAGATATAACTTCTTGGTCATTTGTACCTAAGTTTTGTAATATAGACGAGACCTGACAACTGCCGATAACTGGTAAACATTCCTAAAAACATATTTATGTACAATTGAACAGAGGTAAATTTCATGTCACATACTTCGTGTGTAAGTAAATCCACATTATTGGTCCATATTGGATCTCCTGTAGTAGTTTCAATCTTCATATTTATTAGTACCGATTAAACCTATATATTATAGAGGTTAGTGTTCTTCATGGGGCTTATTAGTAAAACATATTACATATTATAGGTACCATTTCTATATATTAATGAAAACTTCTTTTAATTATTCGTTGTTTATTAAATGGGTTTTTAACTTCATTTTGAGTAATTGTATAATATAAATATTCGACCCAATTAATTATTTGTGTTCAAACCAGGGTATGTGCACTCTAGTTACGAAGGTCAAACCGCGTTTAGTTTCTTCCTATCCGTTTGAGGTCGCTACTGTTGAAAAACAACGTTGCCAAATGATAATTGTTTTCGAAATACTCCAGATATAAAATAAGTAATTCCTCAGATAAACAAAGAAATATATGGATAAATAATCTCATTTGAAGTACACAGAAGTTGTGTGTAGGGAGGATAACCTTCAAAGGGGCAGAGTGGAGAGGAATGTTTATGTTTATGGAGTCGCCTAATCAGAGGCGTAGACAGATAAGGGGGTTAAAATTTTTAAAATAATCGATTAATGTTCTCGACTATTACTTAATACTATATCTGACAATAATACGACTCTATTGAGGCAAAAAGAGTACTGTTTGGTTAGAATTTTTACAAAATGTGTTATTGAAGAGAAATGAAAGTATTGAACTGTCAATTCTCAAAGTTAAATGGTTCTTAAACGATAAGTTACTCTACATTTTCTGAGTAAAAAAAAAAAGTTAGGATATAAAAGTAACTTGATATAGGTATATCCTGGGGTTATGCGGTCTTTATAATAAAATTATTATTTTTGCTACATTTAGGTTTATTCAACCATCGTCAGAGAACTACAATTAAATGAAGACAAATATTTTTTCAAATGCTATTTCTTATACACATGGATTTAAATTGTATGTGTATACAAAATAGCATTTAAAAAAATATTGGTCTTCACTTAATTGTAGTTCTCTGACGATGGTTGAATAAACCGAAACGTAAGAAAAGAGTAATTTTATTATAAAGACCGATAACCCAGGATATAACTGCATCAAGTTAATTTGATATTAACGGTCAAGAAAATAAAAACATCTATATATGTTAGCATATAAATGAAACCAACTAGTATTTTTTCATATTACAGTATAACATATTCATCTAAAAGTTTACATACTTATCACTCAACAGTACCGGCAAGCGTTTGATTAGGTATGACAATAAGAGCAAGCGAGAGCGAAACAACTAGGCTATTTTTTATTATCGTATAACACATCCTACTCGTGCCACCTGCTTTCCTCATTACATGTGCGTAGGCAGCTCTGTTTGCATGCCTAATCCAAGATTTTCCGATACTGTATAATGAATCTGGTCATACACTACCCGTACCATATACATAAAACAAAAATAACATCATATTACTTTTAAATCTCTATATTGTAAACAAATATACTCTACATAATGCACTACCTTATAGAGCGGGAGCTAAGTGGCTTTTTCGGCAGCTTTATGAACTTTGAGATATTTTTATGGTTTAATGGATGATAACAATTCATAAAATCGACTTCTGGCGGGGCACCTCCTGTCAGGAGTGTCACGAACACTGTTTAAAAATCAGTGAAATCATGTCATCGTTACAAGGCTCATTTTTTTGTGTGTACACATTTTATGTTTAGAATGAATAAAATATGATCGCCAGAAAGTGTGGGCCGTCAGGAGGCGCAGCCAGAAAGGTAATAATGATACAATACATGTGAGATACGGTACGGAGTCAAGTTAGCCGAAAGTGTTAAATTCCTGTATATTTAAGAGCCTATGGTACTTTTGTTGACTTTGTTTATGGGGAGGCTATTCTATTGTTGAAGGAGCTTATTTAAGTTTTAAAAAGGAGCCAGAACTTGTAACGATGAGTTTAGAGTTCTGAGATGAAATATGCGGAAAAAAATCCAATTTTCTTCAAAAATCCTAAACATTTTCTTTCTGGGAATTTTTTTCTGTGTTCAAAACATAAAATATGTTCAACCTTAAAAAAGTTTGTAAAGATGATGTTATATAACTTCGTTTTTTACCTCTTTGACCTTTCTGGTTGCGTCCCTGATGGCCCACACTTTCTGGCGATCTTATTTTATTCATTCTAAACATAAAATGTGTACACACAAAAAAACTTGGCTTTGTAACGATGATATAATTTCACTGATTTTTATATCTTGAACCGTGGCCAACTCGACGGGCTGACATAAGCCAGAAGTCTATTTTGTCAAGTTCGATAGAATTAATCAGCGCATAGAAAATGCTTGTAACGATGAGTGCCCGAAAAAGCCACTTAGCTCCCGCACCATTACTTCCAGTTTTTAATTTTAATATTGTTGAATATAGTTACGATAAAGATAACAGATTCTTTATCAAATCTGTTTTCGATACAACGCATCAAATTATTTCAATCTGATATGGCTATTAAAAAATATAATAAATTGCAGTTAATTTTCTAACTTAGTAAATTTAATTTATATCGGTATCTTGGCAGAGCCGTGGAGAGAAAATATGGACCCTCAAAAAATTTTAAAATTTCCGGGCCCCCTAGACAAGCCCGAGGGCATCACCTCCTCTCTCGTCGGGTCTGTAGGTATCGATTCTGAATTAATTCTAGTAAAAGCAAAGATAAAGCAGAGAGTAGCCTCGACTCGACTCTTGTTAGTATTAAAAAGCAAATTATATGAGACACCCTTGATACGATAACGGAAGTGAAATGAGTCTCTTGGTAAAATTACTAGGAAACAAACATTTTTCTTAAACATCTTTTTCCTGTCCGGGTTACATAAAAGTCATCAAACTTGAAACGATTAAAGCATACCTAATTGTAAATGCTTCAAATTTTGGTCGGTTACCTGTAGGAGAGCGAGTCACTTTTTTCTAAACGTAATATTTTCTGGGAGCCTACGGAATAACAACATAACGTACCACATATATCAGGCAACCCCAACAATTTCAAAGTCAAGACTGTTCAGAAGGGGGTTACACATTTAGAAAAACGCAGATATACATCCATTACATATCAACGTTGCCAATTTTAAAGCTGGGGATCGAACCCAGTGCATTATTATTTTGAAAAGTTAATACAGTCTATTATTATGTAATAATGTAAACATTCTGTAATGTTTGAAATACTCGTACCAAATTTAAATAGGTATACTTATGTAACATTTAAATTTAGAGAAATAAATCTAAATCTATTAATCTAGCTGATAATCACACAACTGTCTTTTTACGTTTTTTACTTGAGTGTAAAGACGAGAGAGGCAGAAGGAAAAATTATTTATTGCTAAATCAACAAAACAATAAGACAATAAACCTAACTATAACCCTAACCTACGACTATGTACACAACAATGCTTGCATATAAAACGAACGAGATTACTCCCTTTTGTAGGTCTTTTAGTAAATTAAACAATCCGTAGTCATTTTTGAACCGTATAAAACGTGATTAAACTGCAAAATCAACACAAAATTGTTTATAACTGGATAAAAACAGCGTTAAAAGCAATAAAACAATATGGCGGCACAAGAAAATGTAAACAACGGTCAACGTCCTTCGGAAGAGAACCAATGAACGCCTCGATAGACATGTAAACAATGAATACGTGATATACCTTACGCGGAGACGGAAAGTATTATTTATCCATATATTTCTTTGTTTATCTGAGAGTAATTCAGTTAGTGGCAGTTAACATAATTTATTAATATTCATAAGAAAACATGGAAAGTTGATTGTCGCTTTTACTAACGATTTTCGTCAATTTTTGCTGGAGGTTCTAATAAGATATGCGTGTGTGTTTATCATGTTGGCAACAGCGACTGATGATCATTTAATTTAGTTGCAGATTGTGGTTGATGTTTGTCACTTTTCACCTGTATTTCAAAATATCTATAAAAGCGTTTATTCATCCTTGAAAATTTCTAACGAAATAAGGTGAGTAACTAAGTTATTTTTTATCATTACAGTGCTTTCTTTTCAGATTAATATTTTTGCGCATATTTACCGGTAATTTTAATCATTTTTTAGGTTATAAGATGGTAGGAATATATTGTTCCGTGAATGGTTGCTGGGAACCCCATGGAGGTTCAGCTAAGAAACATCGTTTCCCAAATCCGGCCAAAAATCTGGATCTGTTCAATAAATGGGTCACACTATGTAATAATGAACGGTTACAAACCGAGCACACGACACCAGAACAAATTTATAACAGTTGTAGAGTATGCCACAAACATTTTGACAACAATGATATGCTAACAAATGATGTCCTTAAGAATCTTCAACCAGGATCCAACTGAAAATTTCTTTGGAAAAATAAGGCAAAGGGGAGCAAGGTACAATAACCCAACATGTGCCTCATTTATCCCTTTTTATAAAAGTCTTTTGGTGAAAGATCTGACATCAAGCCATTCTATAGGAGCAAATTGCGAGGATGATGAATCAGAGATTTTTATTACTTTGCAAAGATTTGTTTCACAGGTAAATTGAAAGGAGTTATATCTTGCCTTAATCTGTTTAATACTTATTCTATTTACAGGGTTTATGTGAAGAGGATGAAGAAGACATTGTCGTTGATATTGGTAACATACCTTCCAATTTCCAGAATAAACCGAGCCAGACAGAATTGCAAGTTTTAAAATATGTCTGTGGATATTTGTTAAAAAAAAGCACAAACTTCTTATAAGGACTGTGAATGTGCAAGAATAATTTTGGAGGCTGATGGACAAGGAACTGCTGTTTCTGATTATTTCATAAATATGAAACAGTATAAAAATTCAAAGTTAAAATATGTAAGCAATTATTTTTTGTTTAAAATGACGGAAGCTTTACATATAATTAAATTTATTTTAAATAGAGAATTTCATAAGGAAAAAGTATTTGCTTATATATAAATAAGATATTATATGAGAAAATCAATTTCACAAACTGCGCACATAATGGTAGTATTAAAAAAACAGTATTTAAGTATTTTATAAAAACAATGGGACATAATTATCTAAAACAACTTAATAGAATATTGCATGGTCAGGATCGACGACCTATGGAAATGCTCCCAATGTTTTTATTCAGTGCAGGGACATATTTAAAAAAACTTATAAAAAGAAATAATTTATTTACATAATATGCATATATTACTAACATTACTTGTATGTCAATAAATATATAATTATTCGTTTTTTTTTTTTTTTTTTTTTTTCTGTCGGTTATATATATATAATAATGTTCGAGCAGTTCAGTTTAATTAAAATATTTTAATAAGAAAGAAACCTACAGAGGGTAATAAAAGTCCACAAGAACTACTCAATTTATTTATTTCATAATCTGTCATAAACCTTTGATTGCTGAGGATATTTTTTATCAATTTGTCAAAACCTATATTATAGTAATCAGTTCTTTTGATTGCCATTGACTTATAAAATGTATTATAACAAAACTGGTACTATGACAATATTTCTACTTATTAATACTGAAAAAGTAAAATATTGAATACATTCACAAAAAAGGTTAAAAATTATGTAATAAAATTTCACCGACCTGCAGTTAATTGAACTTTATTACCTGATATTGATATTCAAATCCATAAAATACGTTTGGATTCGTTATTTCTTTATTTTTACACCAACCTCGATATCGATATTAGGTAATAACGGTCAGTTAACTGGACGACGAGGAAATTTTATTTCATACTTTAGTGACCTTTTTTGAAGCCAGTTCAATTTTTTTTCCAAAATGTTTTTTCACCCTTTTTACTAGCCTCTATTTAGCTTCTACACTGTAAAATATCATTTTGAATCTTTAAGCTTTAACGTCAGGCTTGTTATCAGATAATCCTGAAATCATTATCGCAACCATATTGGATTGACTATTTTGAATCCTTAACTTTTGACATTAGATTTGGTATTAGCTACTCCTAAAATACCTATCAACCAGTTTTAATGCAATTTCGACAAAATTTGAACTTTTTGTCAGTAGCGTATTCAATCATTTTGCTACTAAAAAAAATCTTGTTTCAAATTTTTGCTCAGCTGCCTACACTAGACATATTTTTGATGAAATGAAATTATTATGAGACCACTGCTAAGCCAAGCCAGTTTGAGAAAGATTTGATAAAAATCACCAGGGCCGTGCCATCCTATGGGATAGAACAGACAGTGCTCTTGGGCGTCGGCGTTGATTGAAGGGTATAACTTTTCACTCAACGGCGTCGGGCACTTTGAGGCGCTGCAAGGTGCTCCAGCACCTCAACATTTAAACTTCTTAATATCAACTCTCCCAAAGAAAACTATAGCAAGTCAATTTCAATTCTGAGAAAAATGTGATTAATTGTTTAAATGGTGTCCTTAATAATCGAAGAATTGTAACAACTTACTATACAGTTCGGGATGTATTATCGATTCTCTACAGTTCATAGAAAATTACGATAGTTTTCTAGGGAAAACTTACCTTCATAATCGATTTTTTGACTATTGTAACTCAAACACGAATTTTATGAGTTACTACAGTTTTCGTTATGAGAGTCGATATGCAGAATTTAGAATTTTATCTTGATGCAACAATCCCTAATTCACTATTTTTAATTCCAACCGATACAATACATCTTATATGGCTAATATTTTTATTCAATTATTTGTTATCATCAATTTTAAGTATCAAATAATTATGAAATAATATTTTTTATTACGGAATAGCTCAGTTAAAACCACAAAATGACTTCAAGAATATGGTAATGTGACATGAATTTTTAGGTTTAATAATAATTCATAATAAATAATTCTAACATATACAAGGTGAATCAAGTATGCGGTCATTAATTTCTAGTGGTGATTCTACATAAGAAACCGCTGCCCAAGGAATCACCACTTCCACGTCCAGATTTTCTATCAGTCACTCACAACGAAAAAATTTTGTATGTGGAAATAATTGTTTAAGGAACTTTAATAATATAATATTTGAAATCCTCTACCCCAAAAACCCATAAAACGATACCCCACATCGGTAGTAGGATGTGGGTGGTGATAGGGGGTGGTAGTGGGTTTCTGGTTCTTGTACACACACTAAATTACAATTTTTTTCCATCCCCTTTAATAATGGAGTAGGGGTGGCTAATGCCAACATTTTTTTTGAGACCTTAGCTTCTCTTGCATATACTAAATACCAATTTTATGGACTCTTACCAACCGGTTTCTAGAAATTTAAACTTAAAGAAATGATGAATTCATTGAAAAAATTCAGTTTACGCAAGAAGAAAAATTTCTTTAGGTTCAAATTTCTCGAAACCGGTTGGTCGTATTTATAGCCAGGGAATCATATTCCGATGAGACAATCACAGAAAATTCACATTAAAAAATTTGGGGGGAGAAGTAAGTGTCTCCCTTTCCAATTTTGTGCACCCCTGATTGAATTTACCCTTGGTGGATAACATCACATAATGAACTTGAAACACCCTGTGTAATAGTAAAATTCTAAATTTATGAAAATGCAATTTTAGATTGTAACAACTATTAATATCTAGTTTGAAATGAAACACCAGTATCTATGAAAGATATAGTTTCGTATCACCAAAAAAAAAATTCTTATATGGTACCCACTTTTTGGTGGGTAGTGTATACACGCTGCAAAATTATTTGAGAATATTGATTTACCTAATTTAAAATTCGCGCTAGATTCTGATATAGTTTCTTCCAGTCCGCTAGGTGGCGCTAAAACACGGTTTTGCTCATTTGTATTACAGTGTCCTATCTATTCCTATTTTGTCTATGGTTCAAACGTCAAGTCACCAGAACAGTGTTGCCAGGTCAAAATTCTAAAAGTTATCAGACAACGCTTTAAAAAGTTACTAGATCTGACTAAAATTTCCCTAGATTTGAAAAGTTATTTATATTTCGCTCGGATGCAGAAAAAAAAAATGAAAAAAATTTTCCATCCATTTTTTCAAAATTCTATTAGGACATTTTTGTTCAGAAACACGTGGTCTATCCACCTGTATTTTTATTTTTTCCTACCCTAACTTAATTTCAAAATTATGAAAGAATGGATGAAAAAAAAATAGTTTTTTCACTTTTTTTTGTTCTGCATCCGAGCGGAATGTAAACTTTTCAGGATATTATTCTATACACTGTCACGAACTCATTAAAAAAGAATTATTCATTTTGCAAGTTTTTGGAGATTTTACTATAAAATTTTCTCTTTCGTCTGGACTATAATGACTCACGGTCAATAAACAGTACGATTACTATGTTGTGACGATTACCTCAATCAGCAGCTTTTGACGAGAGAGACGAGGGGGGCGGGAAATAGAATGAAAGAGACAGACATATCTGATTTCCGTGCAAAAGACAGAGACAAAGATGCCTGTAGTCAAGGACTGTTAGGGCCAGTATTAGGGCCGTTACTTTCGGTCCCGATTAAACGTTAACGGTGGATCAAACCAATTCAGTTACCATGGAAACAATTGTACTTTCAATGATTTAGCCGACGGTTAAAGTTTAACCACGTTTAACGTTGACAGAAAGTAACGGCCCTTATAATGTTAGATTAAACTGTGCAGTTTAAACTTAGAACTTCGAACACCTTCTATTACATTAATATAATTTCTTCGTCGTCATTAAACAGTAAATAATAATAAATAAATAATAACTAATTAAATATTTCGATTATATCCATCATATTACATATAAAAACAAAATTAACGACATTCTAAAACAGACGTTTTTTCAAGGCCGTAGTTTAATCCGCACTCCGCGGTTTAATCCGATATTGTAAAACTGGCCCTTAGTAGTTAACAGTCCTTGGCCTGTAGTGTCTACAGGTGACGTAGGCTGTAGACACTACCGGAATGGTTGCCTCTGTCTTTTGCACGGAAATCAGATATGTCTGTCTCTATCATTCGATTTCCCACCCCCCGCGTCTCTCTCGTCCTAAAGCTGCTGATTGAGGTAACCGTACCGTTTATTGACCGTGCTAATGACCAAGGACTGTAAGGGCCGTTACTTTCGGTCCCGATTAAACCCGATTAAACGTTAACGGTGGGTCAAACCAATTCAGTTACCATGGAAACAATTGTACTTTCAATGATTTAGCCGACGATTAAAGTTTAACCACGTTTAACGTTGACAGAAAGTAACGGCCCTTAACAGTCCTTGGCTAATGACTCACTAGGGATGGTACCGAGTGGATTTTTCTCGGAACAGGTCGGAACTGTTCCGGGTAAAAAAGTATACCTGTTCCAAAAACCTGTTCCGATTCCGACCTGCTCCGAGTCCGACATTAGTAATTGCCCGTTCTTTCGCACTCGCAGCTCCATATGCTCCATAATGACACCGCTTTTTTTTCAAGTGCTTGGAGTCCTGATTTTTTTGAAACAAGAATGCTGATTGGTTGATGAAAGTTGGAAACTGACATGTCAATCATGCTTCATTCACAGTTTTGAGCTCTTGAAAAGAAAGCGGTCAATACAAAATACGTCCTGTATACCAAAACCGATATGAACTAGTATTTGAACTCTGAATAAGAGTAGAGGGTGTCGATGATGTGTCTTATAAATTAGTATACTTTTAATTTGTTTTGTAATGCGATTTAGAACTGTGAGAATTTCATTTCTAAGTTTTTCCATTTCTTCAATTCATTTTATTGTTATATACATGCATGCACAGAGAAAAATTTATATTGCTGGTAAATATTTATATATTGCTCCTTAATAAAAAATTTAGCTAAATATGGGACAAGAACCAAATCTAATAGCGGTTAATAAAAAAAGGTTTCTGATAGTGTATATTTGGGATAAATATACAAAGCGTAAAAAAAATTGATATTACTGACAAATAAACTGTTTAATGAACAAAAATATTAATGAATAATGAACTAAACATTTGTCGCTAATATTTAAGTTATTAGCTATAATCGTGTATATTTTTGTTATTACTACATTTTTTATTTCTGCTAAATAAGTAAACCAATAACACTAAGAATACTGTGTTTTCGTAACTAATGTTATTGGATATGAACCACTAATACCCAGTTTATTAGCAGCAATTATATAAAAATATTGGCACTACTTTTTAATGTTTACTGTTAATTATATATTCATTACTTATGACAAGTAGATTTATTATTTATTATAAACATATTGTTTATTTAGAAGAAAAATATTATTTCTCTCAAATATTTCTTTTAGTAAAGCAGGATATATTTGTAGCAAATAAAAACAGCATTAACAGTAAAAAATATTTATTTAAAAAATAAAAATCATTGATGACAAATCACGGCCTCGTGAAATAATATATAATTTTATCTTCAAAATAGCAACTAACAGATGACAATAATCTAAATTATATATTAATTTACATTTACAAAATTCTGGACCATCATCAAAATCCAGAGTATGTATAAACTTATATCGTATCCTGATGGTATACCCATTCTATAGATATTAGAAAAAATTTTAAAATTCAAAAATACTCTAGAGGTAATACATAAAAAAACATCACAATAACTTAAAGATTATCTTTAAAACTATAAATTCATGCATAAGTACACATTACAGCAATGGCGGCTGACAGATTTTGAAGAGGTTTTTATCAAACATTAAAATTACAATATTATTTTTATTACACAAACTAATTTTCTATTACAATCTGTTTGGTATAAGTTTTATAAACTTGGTGTCAAAAAATTTCAAATGCTCATATTTTTCCAAAAATTAATGTTTTCTCAAATGAAAAAAAACCGTCGTCGCATGTAGGTATATTTTATCCCTACAAACACAAAAGGTTGGCCCTCCAGTGGGCCATCACAGGGCCAGAAGTTCCATTTCTGGCCCAGTGATGGCCCGCTGATGGGCCGATCTTTTGTGTTTGTTGGGATCTTAGTATGCTGGTATTTTTGAAACAATTAAAACATGTCAATTATTAATATTTTTTGGCACTTTTTGGGATGGACCCAGGATTTTTCAATTTTTTTCGCAGATTCCTATCGAAATTTTTTTTATCAATATTGTAATTTTAATGTCCGATGAAACCTCTTATGATTTGGTGTAGATCCCATGCCTTTAACCTGAGATACTGTGTCTTCTATCAGCCACCACTGCGTTGCAAAATATTATACGATTTTAAATGTGAAAAAGAGATCATATAAATACATATAAATAAAAATTCACCAGATCTAAACACTGAGAGAAAGGATCTGGTCAATTTACATGGTCATAAATTTTCATGTGAAATAAAGAAAAGATCTTTCTCTCAATGTCTATCAACAAAATACAACGCATAATAATAAGTAAATAAGGAACTGCCTAAAATCAACTTGGAAACTAATTCAAATTTTACCGCGTAATGACGTCACCACCTTTTCTGTCATTCCATCACTTGTTACAAGCTAATAAAAATGGCGTCATTATGCACTTGCTGTAATTGATACGTATTTTTAATAATAACTAAATATAATAACGATATATTAATGCATAACAATCAATTCGACCCCGCACTGAAGTGCCGTGTATAGTATGACTAATATGAGATACAATTAGTTAGGTCAGCCGGCATGTTTTTGTAAATGCCATTTTTGTAATTGCTATACTTTAAAATTTAAAAGTGATCATATTTCAATAGAAATTATTTATTACCTAACCTAAATTCTAAACCACCCAGCCATACATATATAACTTTATAATTGCATGTACACCGCAGACGAAGACTATTTATTGCACTTAAACACAACACCACTTATTACTACACAGTACACGTCCCAACAACGAACATCAAAATGAGAAAATCAAATCAAATGACGAAATGACTCGAAATTAGTTGGACCAATGCGCTCTCCCACCAAGTACTAAAAAACAGAAGCGGAAAATGGTTTTCGGTTGCGACGTAAACACACGAATATCAATAAACTAGGTAATTTGTGCTTAGTTCATGACTATTTACTTTACAAATCAATATATTAAATGTCACAACTTTAATTATTAGTAGTTAATAAAATGGAATAAATAAAAATGCATATTTGTCAGTAATAATCATATCTAAACCATGAATACATTTTTGTTAATCATAATATCACGGTTATTTGTATTAGAAAACTAGTGTTAAAAGAAAGTTTTTATTTGGCATTATTAGTGGACTCTATTATTACTTAACAAAAAAATATTTCCTACTAATAAAAAAGTTTCAAATAAAAAGTTTATTATTTGGTCCATTTTTCTCTGTGTGGAAATAAGTCAAAATATTCACCTAATGCTTCACCTCGAATTAAAAAATGCTATAGCTACATTTTTGTAATACTTAACACTAATTAAACAGAATTTATTATTATTATTATATACATCCCACACAAGTACTACCACTACCACCAATACCAAAAAGTCCGCAAGTCTGATCTGCTCACTCCACTCCGGTTCCGTGTCCGAAGGTACAACGTTGCCATGTGCTCAGTGCTCCGCTCAAACGGATGACAGTCCAGCGGAGTCGGAACTAGTATTTTCTAAATCTGAGAACTGTTCCGCGGAACTGTTGGCTCGGACCTGTTCCGAAAGAACAGGTTCGGTTCTTTCGTACCATCTCTACTGTTAACACAGTCCTTGTGTGTTCACGTCGTGTTGCGACTTCGAAAAATTCCAACATGCATAGGTATTATTGATCTGCAAAGAACGTGACTCCCAAGAAATTGACTAAAAACGAAAGACTGATGGGTTGTACACTTCTGTCCAATGAAATCCCGTACACCTATTTTTCGCCTTATTAAATCATTATTTATTTGTCAGTGTCATATTTTCGCAATGCCAAAATTAACTGAACATGAAAAAATTTTAATTCTCTTTAAAATTAAAGAGAGATGGTCTATCAGAGCAGTTGCTAACCATTATCAATTGAATAAAAGTACTGTTATGAGTGTGTGAAGAAAAGTGGGAAGAGGAAGGTAGCGTAAAGAGAAAAGACGGTTCAGGCCTATCAAGAAGTTCAAATCTCGTTCAAGATGAAGCACTCCTTGGCTATTTGAGGCAAAATCTGTTTTAAACAGCAGGAGACGCTGTGTTCATGACACATTTTCTAGTGTCGAGGTTAGCAGCTAGCCGAAGGATAGGAAAATCGAAAAGAAAAAACTGTACAAGTGCCAAGAAGACCATATTAACAGGAGAACAAGCAAGCCCGCATTATGTTTTGTTTAAATTGTGTCTATCGCCCGTTGGAGTTTTGGACCAATGTTGTGTTTAACGATGAAAAAGTTTTTCAGTCTTGTAATGAAGGACATGTACAAAATTTTAGGTTACATTATTTACATAATAAATACAATCGCAGCTATGTGCAGTCGCATCGTATCTGTGAATTTTTCAACGTCAGTTTTTACATTTGTTATAAATCAAAATCATTCCCATCGAATGGTGTAAAAAAGTAAAAAAGAACAAAAATACGTATGTTTTTCTTCTGGATTAACATTATTCAAATACATTACTTATGACGTTTCACAATCAATGTCAGTTTTTTGTAACCTATATAATAATGAAAAATCTAAATTCCAAAAAGACTGATTCACACCACTTAATGTTAGTAAAGGACGTGAAAATGTATATTATAGCGGGTTTATACGTGCATGGATTTAGTGGCGCCAGTAGATATTGGCACGCTAGTAAAAAAATATTACACATCTAAACAGTTACTGGCGAGCAAGCTTTTACCTTGCATGCATTGATGCATGCTCGCCAGTAACTGTTTATACGCGCAATATTTTTTTACTGGCGTGCCAATATCTACTGGCGCCACTAAATCCATGCACGTATAAACCCGCTATTATTTAATTGTATTACAGGTATTTTGGTACATTAGTTACTTTAACATTTTACTTATTTCAAGGCAGTTTCAACATCTTAATACTTTTGTAATAATTTTACTTACGTTAGTTACTTTTTAAATGTATTTTTAAATATTGTATTTATTGTAATGATTTTCCGTTAAATTAATAAATGATCAATTTCTAGTTTTGAAATGACTTATTTAATTTTAAGGCGACTGTTAGACTATAAAAGTTCTTTGACAAAGATCTTTTATAAAAGATATTTTATGAGTAATTTGATAGATATTTCATCTCATAAAATATCTTTTGTAAAAAATCTTTGTTAAAGAACTTTTGTAGTCTAATGATGGCCTAAGCAATTTGTTTGAAAATCATTTAAAATTCCCGCCTATGACAATCCCGCCTATATAAAAAAGGCGGGAATACAGCGCCACTCTCGACGTAAGTTTTGCTGTTCAAAAAATCCTTGAGAGTTGCCTATCTATAACATATAATATTCTTTAATCTATGGCTGTTTGTTTTCCTAAGGTCTCAGAATCTGTGATGTCGGCGCACACGACTTATTGCAACTAGAAAGTAATGTTTGTCTGCGAACCGCTAGGGGGCAACAAATCTGACGAACCAAAAATCACTAGAAATAGGCATTTTCATAAAAGTTTTCACTAAATCACTAGATTGAAAAAAAATCTCTAGATCTAGTGAAATTTCACTAGACCTGGCAACACTGCACCAGAAATTAGATGTAGGTAGAGTGAAATTACTTAGAGAAGATAACATCAAGTCGCACATCGCGTATAAAAGTTGGCATAATATCAGTGCTCCGTGCCATCCATTTTTTTATTTAAATATTAATCACTGATAGTAGGCAGTCTTAACGCCCATGTAGCTGTAAAAATATCATCGTTACCTAGGTAACGAGCACGTGGTAACGATATCCGTCTCTGCGTATTCTATGACGATGTTATCTTCTCTAAGTAATTTCACTCTAGTACTCGTATGATTCGTATCATTGGTACGAATCCTTGCAGTGATTCGAATGGTACGAATCCTGCAAAAAACAAAGATTGGTACATTTCGTATCGTCGTTGTAACCGTATTCGTTTGTACAATCGAGTCAGTTCAGATTCTTGAAACGAAATACAAATATGAATATGGAATTTTGGCATCAGTATTGCGATTCGATGCGATGCGATGTGATACTTACATCACAGAGTACAGTAACTACACAGAGGCGAAAGCAAGCCTTCCCGCCAAAACCAAATTTGTATACGCATCGCCATTTTTTAACTGGTATATCAATCAACCTCACTTTCTAAATTCACTTGTCATTGCTGTCAAATGGCGACTGACTGAACTTAAGAATTGAATTTTTCATAATAGAGTTTTTATGGACATTATGTCATACAAAATGGCCAGTTTTTGTTGTATTATTAGTTGTTGAAGTGTGGCAATCCGAGAAAACATCAGTTTTTATAAAATAACGTCGATTTAGAACCAGAAGAGGTTAGGGTTAAAAGATTCTAAGCATCGACTGTAAGTCGATGATTCCAAGCAATTAAAAGGAATTATTTTACTGGAATATTCCAAGTATTTTATTAATGGTAAGTTGTTACTTGTTAATTTAAGAATTTGATTTTTAGTGTGGATTTATGTTGCAGGAAAGTCCGTAATTCAAGACCACTATGATCCATCTAGTTAGATGTTTATGGGATACAACTTTAAAAGCTAAATGTGGAACTAAAAGTGCTTGTGATAATAATAACCACTGCTTAAGCAAACAATAAACAATTCATGGTAAAAAATAACACTTTATATTAATTTGTCAGCATTTTTAATAATCATTTATGTTTAAATTTTAGTTGAGCAACGGTAGAGCTGATGCTGAGGGAGAAAGAAGCTTAATAGCATTTTTTAAATCAGGTATCTCAAGAGAAAAATACACAGACTACATTAAGATATCTGATGAAGTGCTTAAATCAAAGAAATTTAAAGTATTGCTGTCATTGATTGATCTGGAACTAAACGTCCTTTTAAAATATATTGTGTGGTGTTTAAAAACCCAGTGTTGGGATTGTTTAACATTCAAAAACTATGAAATTAAGACTGAAAGTGATCCTCCAGTCAGTGAACACATAAATAAAGTCCGAATGGGTTTTAAAAGTGTCAAATTGTAGCAAATATTCTTTGAATTATGTAATTACAAATGTTACTTATTATTACTTAGATATTAGTATGTATATAATATAATCATTTATTTTTTATTGCAATATAGATCTTTCTTTATATCTCCAGTAAGTTTCTTGTTAATTCTTCTTCTGAGTATTAATGGAACGTTGGATAATAAATAATTTGATATTTAGTAAATATATTTTGTTTTACTTTCAGTTAGATGCAAAGATGCATGTATATATAAGTTCTACATAATCGACTATTTTAATTTACTGCTAACAACAATAATACAAGTGATAAATAAAATATAATAAAAAGTGAATATATGTATTTAATAAAATACAAGGGATATTTAACAATTGACCTACCTACGTAAAATAATAAAATACGTGTTAGACATATTATACAGTATCGGAAAGTTCTACCGTTGAGATTGCATAGTTTCAACGACTTAACCGACTGCCTACAATAAAGGCGTCTACCAGTACCCTAGCAGAGGCAAAGCAGACACGTCCCTTAATGTACATCATTGCTTGCTTTGCACTCGCTTGCTCTTATTGCCGCACCAAATCAAACGCTTTCCGATACTGTATAACATTAACAAGACACGATAAAAAGAAGTTTTTGTACAAATTACAATGGTTTGTATAGTTCCATCTATAGGTATATCATAGGCAAGAGGTCAAAAACTGGAAGACGTGTACACCTTTTTACATATTTCAAGTAGTTCAATACTCCAGATCTTTATTGTTTACTTTATATGGTATTTTTCACAGAAATTATAACATTTATAACCTTCGAACATAGCCACCGTGTTTACTGCTAAAAAATTGAAAGGAAAGACTGATGGGTAGTGAACGATTTTGTCTAGATTAGTAACACAGTCACAATGAGTAATCCAAGGAGTCGATGGCTTTTGTTGAAGATGCTACGCTAAGAGTTCATAACCTGAAAAATGAATTTGCATGTTGGCAATTATTCATTAAGCAATGTTTAATCAGGTAAGCATATATTGAAAAAAAAAAAGGTTGATCATCGACAACTAAGTCTTACCTTTGCAAAAAGCTTTTATCCTGCAAATTTCTTGGAGAGTACTTCTTACACCCAACCACATATACCTTCAAGATTTTTGAGTGCCTTGAACTCATCCTTTTGTCTACGCATTTCTCTCAAAAACCAAGTAATTCTCAGTATATTATGAGATATTTACACCAACATTTGTACTAGTCATTCACCATTTCTCAAAACGTTAGCGATTTATTGTCAGATTTGATAATACTTTCACATGTTTCACATTTTCTCTCCAAGCTGATTCAATATTATTCAATTCTCGCCAAATTATATAATATTTTATTTTGTAGGTTTCTCAGCGATTGTCAACTAAAATACTGGAATATATATAAATCTTCCTTTTTAGCTTACATTCTGAAAGTATAAAACATCCTATTAAATTTTCATCATTTCGAACACATTATAATAACTATAATTAAATAGGTATTCAATCAGTCAGATACGTTTTTCATAACATGAAGTTTAAAAGGTTATGTTATATTTTTATACATTTCTTTCTACTCACTTTATTTATATAGTCTGGAATGAAGACACTCAAATAGCGCTGAACTAAATAGAAAAAACAAAGATTCACGTTCAAAATATTTCATAGAGCCACTAACAATAATTATTTAAATATTTGAGAAATAAAAACTAATAAAGCTTATAGCCAAGGAATAAAGAAGTGTAATAGTAGACATTGTTTTAAAGGAGGTACACACCAGAGGAAAATGTGCAAGCTATGTTAAGATATCTGATGAAGTGCATAAATTAAAAAAAATCAAAGTACAGCTGTCACTGAGTGATCTGGCAACAGAATTTCTTGTTTTAGTGTATTGTGTTGTGTTCAAAAACTCAATGTTGGATTGTTTAATATTCAAAAGCTATGAAATTGGTCGAAATACTTCAGTGAGAGTTCGGACGAGCTATGAAAATGTTGAATTGTAGCTATAAAAATGCCCTTTGAATTATGTATGTATTATTTTCATGTATTTTTTGTTACAATATAGATCTTTCTTTGTATCTCTCATAAGTTTCTTATTGACTCTTCCTGAGTACTAATGAAACCTTGCATAATAAATAATTGGATATTTAGTAAGTATATTTTATTTTACTTTCAGCTAGATGCATGTATATAGAAGATCAACATAATCGACTACCTCAATTTACTGCTAACAATAATAGAATTGATAAATAAAATGTAAAATAAAAAGTTAATATATTTAATAAAATACAATACAATTAACCTACTTACATGAAAAAAATAAAGTACGTGCTAGATATATAACAATAAGACACGATAAGAAGAAGTCCTTGCACAAATTAAATGTTTGTATAGTTCAGTCTATAGGTATATCATAGGTGAGGGGTCAACCATTGGAAGAAATTCTGTACACCTTTTTATATATTTTAAGTACCTAGTTCACAGTACATCAGTCCTTCATTGTTTAATTTATATGGTATTTTTCACAAAATTCATAACAGTTAACCTTTCGACTGTAGCCACTGCTTACTGCTAAAAAATTGAAGGGATAGACTGGGTAGTCAACGAATCTTGTCTAGACTAGTAACACAGTCATAATGAATACTGAAGGATCATCTGGATCAGCAATAGTCCAAGTAATCGATGCCATGGCTTTTGTTGGAACATTCTAAGCTAAGAGTTCATAACCTGAAAAAAGAATTTGCATGTTAGTAATTATTCATTAAGCAACATTTAATTAGGTAAGCATATATTGAAAAAAAAAGAAAGTTGATCATTGCTAACTAATTCTTTGCAAAAAGCTTTTATCCTGTAAATTCCTTGGAGAGTACTTCTTTCACCCCCCAACCACAAAGAGCTTCAATATTTTTGAATGCCTTGAACTCACCTTTTTTGTCTATCTATATCTCACAAAAACCAAGCAATTCACAATATCCTAATGTGAAATATTATGAAATACATCAATATTTGTACTAAAGTCATCATTTCTCAAAATATAAAGGATTTAATTCGATGACACCAACTTTTTCCATGTACATAACCTTTACATTGAGACAATTGACAATACTCGCGAACTTAGCTGGAACTTGGTGCACTCGTGTTCGTAGCGCCCTCTTCTTTCTTCATATTTTGCGGATCGGTTTTCATCGGAATTCCCGTTAGCGTCCGTAATCCTTGTCTTTATAATTCATGCTAAGAATTCTGACTTCGGATTCGGTTTCAGCGGGTCCAAATACATAAGGATATACTAGCCTAATCCGCAGGCTAGACCACTTTTTTTTTGGGTGGCTGTGTCATTAAACAAAAAAAGTAAAATACTAAAATACTAAATTTCTACGATGAATGATTTTAAATATCGTGAAAATTGGTCCTATATATACATCTAAAAATGTGTTAAAAAAAAATCCGGGTGGCAACAACTTTGATTTAAATTTGGTTGTAGGCTACTGTGCAAATGTTATTTCAGAGACCTTTTTTTACACATCATGCTGCTGCCGCAGCTGCTTATCTTATCTGTTATATTTTCTCACCTGTTATTTTCGAACAGAAACAACAGTCTGTTATTGCTATTTACAAATAAGAGTTATAAAATAACAGGTTGTTAAATAGCAACTCATCTCTAATCCGTCATTTCTCATTTTCTCAATCCCGCCAAAAATGTCAAAATGGTAACGTAAATAACATAAATATGTGCTAATAAAATTATTACAGCTGGTTGTCTTTTAAATGTGTGGTGTGTGTGAGAATAATCAATTAACGAGGAAGTTACTATAATTGGTGATTGTTTTAAACGGTTTGTTTTATGCACGAGAATAAAAACTACATACGTTTCATTTTCATAGCCCCATTTTGATTGTCGTTTCTGTTCCATTGTTATATCGTTTTTTCAATGTTAAATATTGGCTATTTTGTAAAACTGAAGAGTTCACAAATTAAGAGGCCATGACGAGTTCAGCAAAAATTTTAAATTTAGAATTTATTGATGTGCCAACCGATTGTTATTATCCAGCTTTTAAAAAGGACAGAACTTTATGCTATGAATACTACAGGTAATTTGTTGATGATAATGTTAATTTGTTTAGTCTTCTGTGTCATGATACTATGGAAAAGAGATATGCTCTCGCGCGAAATTTCCTTACTGCAGTGGAGCAGTCTGCATAATTTTTTTTTTGAGGTATAAAATAATGTCACCTTAACCAAAATGTTCAGGACCTTATCCTTTGATAGAATTGAAAATTACGTCTCTTGGTTGGTCGAGACAAAAATGTGGAAATGTAAAATAAATACAATTTTTTTTTTGTTTAACTTGCTCTAACTCAAAAACTTGACAATAAATTGTCCTCAAATTTTTATCGTGTTATTCACTACATATCTGTTAACAAAATATGAATTTTTTTCTAAAGCTGGATAAAATGTGAGAATTTATAGGGGTAAGCAGCATAGCAAGTGGGAAACTATCTTTCGCAATAGATAAAAACAAAACATAAACACACCACATATAGTCAGTGCTGGAAAACCCTATACACTAATTACGCATGTGCGTAAAGCAGCAGATTTTTAGGGGCGGCAGGCCAAATCAGAATAATAAAAATTCGCTTGACTGCACATCTTGCACTTGTAACTTGTAACATATGAATGGACATAATTTTTCCCTAACATTATTTTTAGAATTTGAGAATAATAAATAATAAGTTTTAAGAAGTGTATCGTTCTCCTCAGTCCTGGGTGATATTATACACATAAAAAACGTCAGCGTCTTTGAGTGGCGGTACAATTTGTACTACCATTCAAAGACGCCGACGTTTTTTGTAGAAAATAATAACATAATATCACCGAAAGGCGGAGAGCTATATAGGTACATACATATTTGAGTATTTGTATTTGTATTGAGGCACTGCCGGGTGTGCGTAAAGCGGCAAATACTTTAATCCGTCACTGCATGTAGTAGATACCTACCAAATTCATCTGGAAGAAATAAAGATAAAGGATGGAGATAACTTTTTATTTGAAACTTTTTTTCTAAGATTTTTGAGAGAATCACAGGTAAAAATGCGGAATGCCCTCGCAAACAAAATAGTGCAGAGAACGGTGTAAAGACTATGGTTACATAACATTTCTTTGATGATTATTCACATATAGTCCAGTCAATGAGTGGTTTTTAGAGGGAAATGCTGAGATTACAATTTTTGACTATTTAGAGGTAAATATACCAAAAGTCTCCGAACGTAGGAGGTGGGAGGGATGCAGGGGGGCACCAAGAAAGTCCTGGTTTTTGGTTTTTCGCTCATATCTTGAAAACGGTTAGCCCTAATCAAAAAGTTGCTATATGCAAAATTAAAGCTGACTAAATTTTCTACAACAATGTTTCTATTATTTTTTTTCGTATCTGCTATGGTTCAGTAATGAATTGTATATCTTTTGACTGTATTCTAACTTTATTATAAATTTATTATAAATTTAAAATAAATGTTAATAATCATCGTAGAAAAAAATTTCTTGTACAGATATCCGTTTCACAACAGACTGAACTGAAATATCGAATAAAAAATGTCTTTGCGTCTCTAAGTGTGTGTGTGCGTGTATATCTATGTGTGCGTGTATACCGCTTCTTGTAAACACGATAACTTCTGTTAGACTTAAAATATTTGATTACAATTTGGAACATATGTAAAACAGCATATTACAATAATTCTTATTGAAATTGGGCCATATCTGTAATACATGGTGATAACCAGAGGCCTACAATTCTCACTTCATAATAATGTTATTAAAAATACCATGTTCCATATTTTAGGATAATACTGATATATAATACTGATATATCATCTAATTTAAATAAAGTTGGTTTGCCTAACAATATATTGCGGTTTAGAAATCTTATACATCTTCTTATTTTTGTATGCTTAGTAATATTTTGCTCTGAAATTAAAATAAAACGTATTTTACGTATGAGAGTTTGTAGGCTTCTGGTTATCACCATGTATTACAGATATGGCCCAATTTCAATAGGGATTATGGTGATATGCTGCTTTACACATGTTCCAAATTGAAATCAAATATTTTAAGTCTAACAGAAGTTATCGTGTTTACAAGAAACGGTATACACGCACACATAGATATATACGTACACACACACTTACAGACGCAAAGACATTTTTTATTCGATATTTCAGTTCAGTCTGCTGTGAAACGGATACCTGTACAAGAAATTTTTTTCTACGATGATTATTAAAATTTATAATAAAGTTAGAATACAGTCAAAAGATTACAATTGATTACTGAACCATAACAGATACGAAAAAAATTAATAGAAACATTATTGTAGAAAATTTAGTCAGCTTTAATTTTGCACTTTTGATTAGGGCTAACCGTTTTCGAGATATGAGCGCAAAATCAAAAGCCGGGACCTTCTTCGTGCCCCCCTGCATCCCCCCCACTTCCTACGTTCGGGGACTTTTTGTATGTTTACCTCCTAAGTAGTCCAAACACAGCCCTCGAGTCAAAAATTGTGATCTCGGCATTTCCCTTATTGAACGTTCATTGACTGGGCTAATACCTGAGTAAACCATGTGAATTCAGATATTCTTGCAAAGTGCAAAAAAATGAACCAAATTTCCGTGCAAGACAGTGAAAATTCATCAAAGATTGGTAATAAGTAATTACATCAGAGAATGTATTGATGTTTCCCATCAAATTGAATTAAGGGATTCTGTGAAAACACTATTTTACAGATTATGTAAAATGTAGATTGATTAATAGAAGTATTAAAGAAACTAGAAATTTAACTCAAAGAAAAATTGTTAAAATTATCAAATTTTATTGTAATAAATTGAATAAGTTGAATAAATCACAATTTAATGCTAATAATAATTTCTCGTATTTAGCAATTTCCCATAAGCTCCCTGGGGGAAGTGTCTGGTCACCAAGGTACTCATGCACCCTTTGGGTCAGAGCTGAGTCGAATACAGTTAGAATGGTATTCGAATACTGAATGCGGATACATTCAATGTATTCGAGTGCCGGATACAAGATACAATTAATTTTTGCTTTAAAAAGTGTACCATACACCTTGTGTTCGAATACTTTTTTCGTATCGGTTACCAGATACTTTCTTTCCGTTTAACAACGAAATTATTTTCGCGGGCGATTCGCCGATTGCTTTTGCTTTCCCTCGGCCCATTACCATTCACATTGGGTGTTCGGAGCTCTGCCTAACTCATGTTACGTAGCAAAAATCTACGATCCTTAAAAATGTATTCGAATACATTTTTTGAAGGTATTTGGATACTTTCGTAAAATTCGAATACATTTGGTGTATTCAGATACTTTTATAGGTTTTCGAATACTCGTCTAATGTATTTGAACAGAGAGGCATTATTAATTTGTCGGATACGGATAACATACAAATTTTAAAAAATATTCAAATACGGCTTTCGGATATAGAAAGAGTATCCAAATACTGTATTCGGATACTACCCAACTCTGCTTTGGGTTAAGAGCTGCCTGCGTGCAAAGTTTCAACTTCCTAGGTTTTATGATTTTTGAGATACTTTTGGCCAGACATTGAACAAGTGGCTACGGCGAACACTATTTGAAAATGACTTCATACGCACCTTAGTTCCAAGCTGGTACTCATACTGAGCATATCTCCTCTTTCATAGTATCATGCTAATAGCTATATTTTTTGTCTCTAATTTTAATATACTTTTTACAGAACATTTTCATTAAATGATAACGTTTATTCTGTTGGAGATTTTGCTGTGGCAAATGGATCTGAGGATATTGAAGTTGTAAAACTTATTTGTATATATTCTACTCATGAGAGAAGAGTAGAGGTGGTTGTCAGGAAATACCCATTTGCGAGAAATTTAAGAAGTCGACTAATAAAAGAAGGCTGTACCGAATTTGATGAAAGGAATGAGGTATATTTTGTAGATTAATTTTTATCATATTATCTCCTTATAACAATACATGTAAATCGTGGAATAAACCAATAGAGTTTTGACCAAAGTATTTCACTTATTAATGTACCAAAGCTGCATCTACATTACTCAGTCAGCTCAACTTCATGATTTGTAAGAATGGGAACAGAATTATGAGCATGCAGGTGAGCTGCATGAATCAACCGAATCAGCAGCTTGCTTGGATCGCAATGATAATAATAACAATTTATTTATTCATGTAAGCCACTTTACAGGATATGAATAGTCAAAATTTGAGGAAGAGTTTTAAAAATACAGAATACATACAAGTATGTTTTATAAAATATTACAAATACTTCACTTTAAATAATAAAAGTTCACTGACTAAGTCGAAATTATAAAATTAATGTAAGGAATAAAAGCAGTTGTCGCAAAGAAATAGACGAAGTTTTCTTTTGAATTTATTATGTTCGTTTCCTGTTTTATCTCAGTTGGCAGTTTATTGAAAACTGTTTCACACAGATAAAAAAGGTCCTTTCTTGTAAGTATTTAAGTTAGATTTATTGATGTAAATTAGACTACAACCTCTTGTGTCGTGGCCGTGCACACTATTGTGTTGAGGAAAGTGTGCTGTGTTAAGCTTAACAAAGAGAGCTGCTTCATAGATTACAGACATGGCAAGGAGAAAATTTGTCGACATGACTGCAAGGGATTTAGTGAAAATATTAACCTAATTATTTTTTTTTTAAGAATAAAAATACATTAAAACTCACAGCTAGTTCCCCAATATATTATTAAGTATTTCATATACGAGTATGCGAGTGCAAAATAAATTTTTAATAGATATTTTTTATCCATAACACTCCTTAGATTTCTGATGGCAAAATAAGCTGAGTTTAGTTTTTTTATAACATGTTCAGCGTGACCGTTTAAATATAGACTCAAAAATTTCACACCTTGGACTTTATCAATTGCTGTGTTGTTTAGTTTAACCACAATATGTGAATTTTCCCTTCTTCTGTGAAACATGATATACTTTGTTTTCGTAACATTAATTTTGTTATTAAAATACCAGCAGTAAAATTGATGTAAGGTGCAGTTCACCTTGCTTTGGAATTCCTCAGGGGATGGAGCAGTAATACAGATCGTGGTATCGTCAGCATATAACATTACAGTTACATTGTTTGTAATATGTTGTTCAAGATCATTAATAAACAACGAGATAAACAATAAGAATAATAGTGGAGATAACACACCCCCTGAGGAACACCTAGCTTGGTCTGAGAGGGTTGTGATATATGTTCACCAATTTTAACTCTGACAAAAAAGAATATATTCAGTCATTTAAAGGTTCTCTTATACCTAAGTTTTTAAATTTTTTACTTATGAAATTCTTGTTAACACAGTCGAAGGCAAAAAATAGTGTTAGGACATATTCACCTTTATCTAGTGCATTGTAAATGGGATTAGTTAAGGGAAACAGATGCTGTGTTTGTAGAGAAATTGGGCCTAAAACCACTGCTACATAGAATATTTTTCTTATTAGTAAAAGTATATATTCGGAAATGAATAATTTTTTCAAACAATTTTGAAAAACAAGATGGGAAGGTAATAGGCCTGTCGAGAGGCCTGTTAATTTTCAATTAGGTCACTTTTTTTATGCAAGGGTATTACAGTTGCCATTTTTAGATCACTAGGAAAAATTCCAGATTTTACAGACAAATTAGAAATATAGCAAAGAGGGTAAATTATGAATTGCGAGATGTATTTCAGGACTTTGATTGGTATGCCGTCCATCTGGCCCACTTGAGGATTTGTTCTGCATAAGAGAAAGTTGATGGTTTATTTCTTCGGGATTAATGTCAAAAAAAAACAATGATGGAAGTCTTTCTGAACCTGCAGAATAGTTATCATCAAGATTGCTGTAAACATTATTTAAAGAATTTACAGCTATTTTGCAATAGGTACAGAACAAGTCACAAATGTCCTTTTGGTCTGAAATTAAATTGTTACTTATTATTTATTATTTGAGTTATATTTGTTTCTTTTTTACTCCTGCTCAAGTTTGAATTAACAATGACCTAGATTTCTTGAGAGCCAATATAAGTTTTTTAAATTTTGACTTTCTTCTATAATCCTGGAGTCTATCCAGTTTTTTTTCCTCATCTTCACGTGTAATTTTAATTTTCGTCATTGGGCATGTTTTATCAAGACACCAAAGTAAATTTCCCTAAAAGTATTGCCACACTTGATTGATCTCTTTTATTTGATAAAGATCACCAAGATCGGTAGATGAGAGTAAATGCTTAAGATTAAAAATGTTGGAATCCGAAAAAATTCTTTTATTACAATACTTGAGATTAGTGATTTTTGTTTGACAAAGTTCAGGAATTACCAAACTAAACATTTGTGCTTTATGATCTGATATATCTAAATCTAGATTTTGACTTTAATGTTTGGCATGTTGGAGATGACATAATCTACTGCTGAAATTGGGTTATTAAAAGACCTGGTCGGTTCAACAGGAAGGCTTAATTTTAAATAGAAGATTGATGTGCGTTGTTGCATATCAATCCCCACATTACACAAGAAATCTAAACGGATACAAGCCGCCGCTCCGCTCGCAACCGCTCTATTCGAATCAACTCTCTCCACATAAAGGAGGTACATTTTTCATTGTTCATTTTGTATACCTAGTAGATAGTTTTTATACTTTCTTTTAAAGGAGTCTTCTGAAATACCCTGTATTCTACATTATTTAGCAAGTCTACAGTGACAGGCATAGCAACACTGAAATTTTGCAATTTTATGTTGATGAATATGAAACTGATTTGTCTCTAAGATAAATTATGCATTAATTGCCTTGGTTTCTAATATTCTTTTAAATAATCAGGTTTTCCACTTGAATAAGTTTTCATTGAGGATACCCCGAAGAAAAATTTGAAGCGATAATCTATTTTTAAATGTTGATGTTCCTTATATACAGGGGGTAATGTGGTCATATTTTTTAATTGGCGAAACAAAGCATAAGCATGTGTTTTGGGCTATTCTGTTGTCAAATATTTATAATATAATGTTAGACAGTAATCAAACTGGGGATATATTATAGATTCCACTATTTTATATTTAACTTTTTCCTGCAACATATATTTAAATTTATATAGTGCCTTAAATTTCATATATAATATCCTTGATTCTGTTGTAGAACTCTCCAAAATCGTCCTAAGTTGAAGATAGAATCAAAATTCGACTTAGGCAAAAATTTCATTTGAAGACATTTTTGGGAGTCTGCAGAGGCGCAGATCAGTCCATAAGGACCGTTTTGGGTTCTATAAGGCGTTGGAAATGACCAGGTGAAAATTCGAAGAAACACCGAATTTTCACTTAGGAAAAATGTTTTTGGTTCAGAATATGAGAGTAGAAGTATATAATGACAAAGATTTATGAATAATATACTTTTTCAAAGGTACCACAAATTTGAAATATAATATTTTTGGAAGGGCGTCAAAATTTGGCTTAGGAATAGATTTATCAAAAGTACGCCAAAATTTCACTTGCAGACTAATTTTTCAAAACTGCGTTGAAATTTGGCTTGAAGATCGATTTTTCAAAAGTACGCCAAAATTTAACCCGCAGATTAACTTTTCAAAAGTACCTTGAAATTTGGCTTGAAAATCGATTTTTCAAAAGTACGCCAAAATTTCACCTGCGGATTAACTTTTCAAAAGTACCTTGAAATTTGGCTTGAAAATCGATTTTTCAAAAGTACGCCAAAATTTCACCCGCAGATTAGTTTTTCAAAAGTACCTTGAAATTTGGCTTGAGAGTTGATTTTTCAAAAGTACGCCGAAATTGGTCTTAAAATAGATTTTTCAAAAGTACCACAAAGTCAGTTTAAAAAGTACCACGAAAATATACTTTAAATTATTTTTTATTTTTTATTCCTCAACCAAAGACATTGACCTTTGAGGTACGGTCATTGAAAGCCCAATTCTAAAGTATGAGCATAAAATTTTAACGATGCACTGCATCCAAAAGGCAAAATAGAAGATTTTGTCAAAGCCGGCGTAGTGCCGATAAGCAAAAATTGATAAAAATCAATGCACATGTACAAGGCCGGTTTCTCTCATAGAAAGAGTTTGGATTGACCCAGCGGCTCGCAATTTGGTCGAGCGTGTTGAGTGGTCCAGACAAAGGCAATGGTAGAAAAGCCAATAACAGGGCATTTCAAATGACAAAGTTATAGAGGAAAACGCCTTGTGCATAAAAATCCAAAAATTCAATTTTGCCTAAAAATCGCTCGAAGGTGAGTAGCTGCCATATCGATAATATTGAACGACTGTGATAAGGGCTAGTAAGTCGTGGACTGATCGAACGCCACTCAACTTATGCAGTAATAAGTCCTCTGAATGTGTTCGAGTACGTGGCTCTTCACGATACAAGAACTTTAAAGCTAAGTAGTCTCTAGCGAACCTAAATTCAATGAGTAAAACTTTTTAAAGTTATTTTAGTCAGTCATAATTATTTTTTTACCCAGAGTCTGAGACAACTCAAAAAATGCTCGCATTTTGATTCTGAGAAGGTATGTATGAATCTTTTCTACCTAATCGATCGTTAGCGTGAGCGCTCTCGCTTGTATGGTCTGAAAGTCATTACCTTGATTGGGGAAGGCACGATTCTTATCTTGAGAATTTTGTAAAACCAATTTTGTTAAATAAACGGATTCTTTGAACTAATGTTTCTTAATTGATCTTGTGGCCTGTTGACGGTCCACAATCCCTGGAACTTTCGTACAGAAAGCCGGATGTGTCGAGTTAATTCGCATTAACGTTCGACCTTCTGGTTGCTTTACGGAGGTTTGAGAGGGATTTTTGTATGCGTTTTTTGAGAAATAGATTCCGTCATTAACGGACCAAAACGTGGTTTCCACGTACAAAATTAATCCCTCCATAGAGAAATTCTTCGGTTGGGATTTTTTTATGCAAAATTTAGATATATGTCTGTGACCAATTATACTACCACCGCTGATGCGATTGAGGGTGGCGTGTGCTGGGGTTTGCGATTTGCTTGGTTAAGCCCTAAAAGTTTAAAGTTATCAAGGTCATTTTTTAAGACCAACTTAGGACTACGACAAGATTAGGACTTTTATAAACTGCAAGCCTGTAATCTGTGCATTTAATTTTTCAGAGAAAAAATTAACAGGTTTGCAATGACGGCTTAATTCATCAATAGCCGAAAATTTATTCTTGTTATATTTCGTGTACAACTGAATTAAATGGTGTACCACCGGTGGCCCACGACGGCCTTCGAGTAGTTTGTCCGTGGACCACGTCATCGCAAACGTTTTAAGAATAAGATAGGACTAAGTAACGATTAAGAAATTTTTATAAACTCACACTTATTATTGATCAAGAATATTTCAGCAATATTTTCTAGAAATGCTTTAAAAGTAAAAATCTAAACAGTTTTCACTTTATGATTTAGGTTGTGGAGGATTTTACAAAAGATTATATAATAAAAGCTCAACAAATCCTTAGAAAGTGTTATTTAGTATTTGCTCAGCAAGATGAGAGTGCTAATGTAATCGAGGAATTTAGATTGGACCCATCAATATATTTCTGCTGTCGTTATACTTTAAAATCTGATGGACTATTTCCAATTTTTTCCACACCTCAAAATATATTAAGTGAAAATAATTTTAAAAGCCCCAGTACAAAGTTGGACATTGTCAAAAAACAGAAGAGGAAAGCTGGATCAGAAAACATCCCGTGCACTCAATTAGAAGACCGTAATGACTGCAATTTTGGGAGTACTCAGGACAAAATGAGGAGCCCTAAGAACCCCCATAAAAACATTAAAATATCAGAATGTAGCATTAACATTAATTCACCAATTCAAAGAAATCTGGTGAAGAGAAATTTAAATAAATCTTTTGGTAACTCTCCTAATCAAACAGACGAATCCATTTTGAATTATTCTATTGTAAGTGATGAGGATACAGACAAACCTTTTGTTTTAAAATTAAAAGTATCTGAAAAAAATAAAATGCCAGTAGTTTTGCTAAGAAAATTTGAAGATAACTTAAGACTGAAAGAGACAAAAAGTGAAAAACAGGTTGAACAGTCTCCTGTGAGGAAATCTAGTAGAGCAAAAGAAAGGAAGTCATATGCAGATTATATATCGCCTATTAAAAGTACCCCTATTAAGAGGGGAGCTGTACGGAAAAATAGTGAAAATGAAGAAAAAATATGCTCTCAAAATGGCAATTTATCGAAAAAATCTTCTAGAAAAGAACGAACAAGGAAAACAGAAGAATTTCCAGAGACGCCTACCAAATCTTTCTCTCAAACTGAAGTAAGTGTTTTTTTTTTCATCTTATAATTTTCCCATTTTGTATAGGTTTATCTGGTAACATCTTAGTATACACCGAATAGAATTGAATTTTGAATTTTAACATGCTAGTACTACAAGAAGCTTTCTTGAGAACAATTGTGAACTTTCACGAAGGTTAATTTTCATGATGTGAGAAACTAACTTCGTAATGCCAAAAAATTAGAAAAATTTCATTAATCTCATATGTGTACCTCTATAAAGATATCAATTTTAAGTAAACATGTTTGCATTTTATGAGAAAACATATTTATTAATACAAGTTGGTGATTTACTTTCTATTTTAGGATTACCGTCGAGGAACTCGACCAGTAAGAACACCAAAAAGGTACCAAGGTGAAATAGAAGCTTCTTATGTTAAAAAATTAAATTTGGAAGCTTCTGTTCGAAGATCATTAAGATTAACACATACTGACGAACACAAAGAAGCCCAAGAAATTATTGCTTCTCCAAGAAAAAGTAGGAGACAATGCGAAAACATAATTTCTGATGAAGAAGAAAATAAAACGAACATTAGGACACCTGAAAAAAAGTAAGTTAAAGAAAAATTTCTACTGTAGTAACAGTTAATAACCAATGTTTTTCTACATGTTTTCTAAAGACAAATGCCATAAATACTTTATATAGATGTAAGAGATTTTTAAAGTAGGAGGGGCATGGGTTAAGTGCTTATTGTATCTATTTTAAATAATGTGGCGAAATATGTATTTTAGAATTCATTTTTCAAGGCATGAATGACTGCCCATATGCTAGTGGGGAGTAGGAAACGACCTAATACCTAATGCCCTTTATTTCTGAATTTAGACTATTACTTACATTCTTTAATAGTTTTTGGTAGTATATTATATTCCTGAAAACCATCATAAAATAGTGTGTGCATATGTTCGGTACAGTTTTTCCCTTTCAATGAGTTGATCATTTGACCGAGTTAGATGATTGTGAATATGATTATTAAAAACAACATATTTGTTAAAGTAAGACGGTAATAAAATTATTTAGGATCTTATATATCGTCTCTCGAAACACGTAGTGGCTTATCTCAGTTTTTCTAATTTTTCAGGAGAAGCATTTAAAGTTTTAGGGTGAGTCTTTTAGGGTAATAGCTAGAGCAATTAGTGTAATTTTTCCTTTGTAGACAAATACTTGTGGCATAATCAGTTGATGTGAGCTAATGATTGCAAGGTGGCTGCCTCTCAGATTATGAAAAAAGTTATGTTAAATGAGCTACGTCAGTTTGTGAAATCTGTATTTTTTCATTTTAGGATACAAAAGACCACTCACGCCATGTGGATAATTTTCAATTAATTACAAAAAAAAGTTCTGAATCAAATAAAAACCTTTATTTGTAAAAACAACATAAACTGCATAATAGAAATCAAACAAAGTTACTGAATATTGAAAATCGATAAAAAATAGAGGAAAAGGAAATCTATTCCAAACAACTCAATATTCACCATCGCTAATGATGTGGAAGAGATTCATAAAAAAATGTGTGTTTGGTTAGTTTGATAACTGGGGTTTTTCCTTGACATAGAGCCATCAGGTCCTCATACTTTTTTTTTGTTATCTTCTTTGGTTCTGGCAGACAATGCAGCGTGACTGTCTCTAAATTTACGTTTTGCCTCTACATACGTCTATTCGCGGTGAACAAAATTCATTACAATTGAGATATGTCAAGCAAGTAATAGGAAATACTCGTAAAATAATTCTGTTTCGGGCTGTGCTTATACGTAATATCAATGGAGAATGTAAAGTTTAGTCAGTATGTGGAATATCTCAATTTTGCATTTTTTTGAGATACGCCACTACGTGTTTCGAGGGACGATATATGAAAATTAAAGTAAAGTATCTTAACCGTTGTTTCACATTTAGCCAATCGAGTACATTTAGCATTGTTTTAATTGGAGTATATCTGTTGCACTTTAAAATGATCCTCATTCCTCTATTTTGCAGTTTTTGTAATATAGCAATACTATTATTATCCAAAAAGTTTAAAATGCTTGCACAATAGTCAAAGTGAGGTTGGATTATTGACTTGTAAATAGTTATACTTGTTGCCACTGATACAATTTGCGATACACGTGAGAAAAAGAATAGCTTTTTTGATATTTCCTTTTGTACATACATAAAATGACTCTTTAAACTTAAATCATTGCTAATAATAAAACCTAAGTATTTAATCTCGGTCACCAATTCTAATTTATCATTGTTAAAAGAAATGTTAATGCTATTTTTATTCAATTTAGTGTAATTATATTTTTTTGCACAAATCATTACTTTGGTTTTGTTAATATTTAATTTTAATTTATTACTATTAAGATATTGTGAAAGTTCACTATTCATTTTACTCACGGCAACGTCAATGTTAGTATCCGTAATCGAAATTAGTGTATCATCAGCAAATAAGTTAATAAAGTCACAGTTGATTGCTAGGTTTATATCATTAAAATATAGAGTAGTGGCCCTAGTACACTTCCCTGAGGTACTCCTGTGTTGATTTGAAGATATTTTGATGTTACATTATTAACTTTTGTACACTGAAATCTATTACTTAAGTACGATTTATACATAAGGATACAATTGGTATGGTCCGCCGGACAGACCGGTTTTTTTTAGGGGGTGTTTTTTTTGGGGGGGTGAAAAACGAGTCAATCTGACAATTCTGACTTCGGATTCGGTTTCGGTGGGTCCAAATACATAAGGGTACACTGGTCTGGTCTGCAGGCCATACCACTTTTTTTGTGTGGGTGTGTCATTAAACAAGAAAAGTAAAATACATCTAAAAAAAAATTTCTGTGATGAATGATTTTAAATATCGTGGAAATTGGCTAATAGTACACCACTGACCAGTTCGGGCTCAGGTCAAATTCAATATTTACAGCCAGCCAGTAAATAAAGTATAAATTAAAAATTACTAGGAAATTATTAACCTGTAAAAAAATTTACTTTTAATAATACAAGTTAAGAATATAAGGATTCATCTGATCCCTCAGGTTTCTGCAGGTATACGATGCTATATGCATGGCCATACCCAGCTTTGGCGGGCCCCGGGCAAAGTAAATCTTCCGGGCCCCCTTATTTTGGAAAGAAAAAAAATGGAAATGATTAAATTGCATTGTTACCTTCTATTAACACAAAGAAATCATATCATATAGTATAGTCCTAGCCTAGGGTCTTTATTCCTACCTTTCTCGCTGCGAAGTCATCAATGGCCTCATCCATGTCAATTGTCTTTGCCAGTTGAGCCTCCACTGCTAGTACACCTAGGCTTGAGAGTCTCTGTTGCATCATTTTTGACCGTAGAACATTCTTCACTCTCTTCAAAGTTGAGAAAGATCGTTCTGCACTTACAACAGTTGCAGAGATAGTCAAAAAGATGCGTAATGCAATACATAAATTAGGGAACATGTTGGCAAGATTGGTTTTGTGCAGTGATTCAGCAATTCTAAGGGGGTTTAGTTGTTCATGTCCAAAGTTATAGTAGTATAAACTTTCTTTACTTTTATTACACAAAAAATAAACGTCCTAAAAATAAATAAAAATCCTGACAGGGGCCCATCAGGATTTTTAATTTTTTTGTAGGCCCGGGCGAGGCCCCTTATAGGGCCGGGCCCCGGACAAGTGACCCGAGAAAACCGGTCTGAGTACGGCCCTGGCTATATGATACTATTGGGATTCGCCATATCTACCTATATTTGTTATTTGCCACATGTTGAAGCCACTTGAAGGCCCAGGATTAAATTGCATTGGTCTGTATTAGTTATTTTCAACAATAGACCAGATGGTCGCGGTGGAGGGTCTGTTACTAGCCCACTCACATATCAACCTAACCTAACCTAACCTAGTTATTTTCAAATATTAATTCTATTTTAACTTTGTTATAACACACCGATTTACATGGAACTTTTTGGAATACAATTCACTTATAAGCTTAAGCAAATTTAACGGAGTTCTAACCGGTATTTTCGCGTATTATATGAGAGCGTTTCGGCCGCACATCCGCTCACAAAATATATGAAATTCATTGATTTTTGTATACAGCATATTTGTTAACTAGGATTAATTTGGATGAATCTATGAGGAGGTCCATTTTTAAAGTACGATTAAACATCAATGATTTGGAGGAAATGAAAGCATCAGATGTACCAGATAGTACTCCAAGTAAACGTCAACGCAGAGCTACTAAGAAATATAGTTTCGACTCAGACGATGAATGGATTGCCATTAGTAAAACTAAAACTATAAACAGGTATGCTTAGTATACAATATCAAAAATTATTGTGTGGGAAAAATTCTGTTACATGCTAAACTAATAGACTCATTTACGATTTTTTTTTAATTTTAAAATTTGACGTCTTTTTTTTTCAAATAATAAATTATAAACAATATTGACATGTCTTATTGAATGAAACACCTTTAAAATAAGTAATAAAGTGTGCCTCGAGACAGGCGGTGACGTCACCTTGCTCTTTGCTTATTGTGGTATAGGCTCACATCGTAACATGCATGTAAAGGTATTTCAGCGGTACAATTTCATTTTATATGTTGAATTGAAAAAGTAAAGTCTGTGGTAACCATCAGTCTGTGCTTCTTGTTGAAAATATAAGTTTTGAATAGGTGTATAAAATAAATAAGATTATTTATTTTAAAATGGAGAAGGCGAAATGAAAATCTTATAAATATCGTTACTTTTCATGAAAATTTTTGTTAGTTTGCCACTGACATAAAGGCAAGAAAATTAGGGAATCCAACGACCTGTCCAAATTGTTTTTCAATATGGCGTTGTTAGCAAACACGGGTTTATTTTTACTAAATTCCGGAAACGTAGCCAAGCCAACAGAAAAACACAAATGTTTAACGAATGGAAATGAATGTTTTCCATCGACTCCATCACACGCCATATTGGATGTCACGTGGTTTGGATTGCCTAATTATGGCAGAGAGCTATGAGGAGATCAAATTTTTGGGGGAGACAAAACAAATGCAGTTGTTTGCAAAGATCATTTTAAAGTAATAATTGGTATTCAATAATTTTTACTTCCACATTGTGGGAGTATAGCTAAATGCTTTGCCTAATATTGTTTATAATCACCCCAGTTAAAACAGTTGGCATACCAGTTGAATTTCCCTTGCAAAGATAGTGTTTTTTTTATGATTATGTATTATGTGTTCACTTTTGAAATCCGTGTAGTACACATATTCTCCCTTTTTTATATTTTTTAAGAAGAACACTACAAATTCTGTTCAAACATATGAAAAATATTTTAAAAAATTGCAATTTTTTTTTTGGGGGGGGGGGCGGCGTAGATGCGTCTTCACTGTGTATGTATCATCGATACGCCAAGTGAAGCAACGTGCAGCGCGGTTAGTACTTGGATGGGTGACCCACTCATCTTGGGAAACACAGCGATCTCGTCCCATCCACCTTCTATGTAATTTCAAGACGAGGATTACGTAGTGGATATACCATTCTTCGGAGGGAATGTAAAGCAGGCGGTCCCTTGTCTATTAAATGTTAGGCAAGTAAAATATCCCTACTCCTCTTACGAGAAGAGGTTCGGCAAAATTTCCAGGTTGTCTCCTGATGTTGGTGATAGGCCCTGGTAGCGGAAATAGGTTGACATTAAATAAATAGATAAAAAAAAAATTTTTTTAATTACATTTTGGGGTTTTGGTTATAATAGTGTTTGTTAGTCTTTTATAGAGATGAGCGGGTCTATTTTTTTGCGTATCTTGCATATTTCATATAATAACAATTAACTTTATAAATGATTCGTATTTAGTAGATAGTTAATGAGAGTTCAATAAAATTGTTAATATAATGTTTATTAGGGCCAAATTGGATGAATCTAGAAGGTCCACTTTGAAAGTCAGGTTAAAAAGCAATGAGTTGGAAGACAGAAAAGCATCGAATGTAGCAGATAGTAGTCCAAGTAAACGCCAACGCAGGACTACTAAGGACTTTTATTTTCACTCATCCTCCGATGATGAAGAGACTGCCATTAATAAAACTAAAAGTACAAACAGGTATGATTAATATAGAGTATCAGAAATTATCTTGTGTAAAAAAAAACGGTCTGTTATAAAACTACTTGCAACTAAACCAATTTCTAATTGTGCCTTCGAAGTTATAGAAAAGTGAACTTGTGGACATGATTTTAGATAAAAGTGGAAAATATAAAAGAAAATTTTGAGATCATTGAAACTCTGCATAGATTACCTATTCTTTCAAGAACCAGTGAGTCTACATCAGAGTCATTGGCAAATCGTTTTTTTTTTTTTTTGTGAGGCGGTAAGGGGGTAAATGGAAATATCTTGAAAAATAAATATGAAGGATGTCAACAGATCCTTTTTATAATATATATGATTTCCATTAATTTGAAACTTATGTGGTTATTCGTTATAAACTTTAATTAATCGTCCAACAACACTATTTTGGACAAAAGTAAGGCGAGTTTTGATGAATTTTAACATATTTTTATGACGTGTGTTACATACAGTGTGACCCATTTCAAGTGGAAACACCTTTGTAATTCAGTTATTGGTCATTCAATTTCAACCAAAGGATCGGTATCAAAGATCTTTAAGATATCATTTTTGAGTAAAGCAAAACTTATTTTAGTCATTGTAGTGCATTTTTATTAATAAAAAAAGAGTTGATTTTTCGAGAAATCATATTTGGCATTTTTTTGTTGAAAAACTAATGCAATATTATTGATCAGAATTTAACAACATTTTGATTTTTGGTTTTTTGGTTTTCGAATTACGGCCCACTTAAAATTACCTATTTTATTACCTATTACCTATTTTAAACATTAAATAATCAAAAGATTGGTAACAAATTTTTTTTCGAAAGAAAGTCATTCTTTATTTTCTCTTTAAATTCATTTTTTCTACCACCCCATATCATCGATACTTTCAAATTCGGTAATCCTTAATGCCCGAATAATTTACAGGTCTGATGACCCAAAATTTTTACCAGTTTTTCAATGAAAATTCTTGACCTTCGAAATTTGAAAGTTTTGATAGAATAGTAGAAGAAGTGAATTTAAAGAGAAAATGAAGAATGACTTCTTTTGGAAAAAAGTTTCGTTAACCAATTTATTGATTATTTAATGTTTAAAATAGGTAATTTTAAGGGGACCGTAATTCGAAAACCAAAAATGAAAATGTTGTTAAATTCTGGATATAGCGGTTCTACAGCATGCTGATCAATAATACTGCATTAGTTTTTCAACAATAAAATGCCTAATATGACTTCCCAAAAAATTGACCTTTTTTTTTTTCTTAATAAAAATGCACACCAATGACTGAAATAAGTCTTGTTTTGCTCAAAAAGGATATAGTAAAGGTCTTTGATACCGATCCAAATTTGGTTGAAATTGGATGACCAATAACTGAGTTAAGAAGGTTTTTCCACTTGAAATGGGTCACACTGTATATAGACCGGCGGTACATGACCAGTCAGGTGCAACGTTTTTAAAATGCATGCCAATCATATATATGAATGTAATTACCATGAATATGCCAGAAACGTGAATTTTAGGCAGTCGTCACGTCACATTTCATTTCCAACAGAGACTTTAGCATGCAACCCGTAAGAAAATCCATCGGCACCATCGACATTATATTTTGCAGATGGCCGATGCCGATGGGTGAAATTTTGTACCATCGGCGCCAATGCCGATGCCGATCCATCGGTCAAGCCTTATAAGCCTTGGATACCAAAATATGTATCCGGATACTGTATCCATATGGCTAAGTACTCGAATATGACCCAGCTTTGCTTAACACCAATAAATCATTATTAATAGACCTTTTGCAAAACGTTCCATATTTCCACAAAATTTTAAAAAGCAGATCAAAAGTAATGTAAATAAACATCCACCATTAATGTCAGGCCAACTCATCTGCACACAAACATTTTTTGTATTAATTTTGAGTGTTTTGCTAGAAAAATGTTACAATTCAGTTTAAATTTGACTTCTAAGTAACCTGTATAAAAGGATGAGATCACTAGAAATGGATACAAAATATCAAAGGTGCTGTTGGAAATGTCCTTACTAATCTGTGCTTCCATACCAAACGTCAATATTTGTTTTTATTTCAGTCATTCATTAACAACTCCAAAGACTCCCAAGACTAAAACACCAAAATCTAGAAAAAATACAGACCCACCAAAAAGTGTAACGAAGCAAACACCAAAGACTCCAAAAAATAGGGCGAAACTGATTAGGGATGGGGTAATAACACCATCTATGCAATCTAGAAGTAAAGCAGTAGAAGGAGATAGTACACCTCTAATGAAGGCGAGGAGTCAACTTCATGTGTCTTATGTGCCTGTCGCATTGCCTTGTAGAGAGAAGGAGTACTGTGGTGTATTTAATTTTTTGGAAGGTAAACTATTGGACGGTTGTGGAGGGTGAGTTTTATAATTTTTTTATGTTCAGTAATAAAACTATAAATGGTCTAAAATTTGTAATATACCTAATAAAAAGTTTTTTTTTTTAATAATTTATTTATATTGTGACGTGCTTACACCCTTTTTGTAAACACCCTGTATCGTGGGTTCGGAAATTATAACAGCGGGGTAACACTAAACACTAATTTATTAACTTACTAAATACAACAATTAATTAAGTACTTTACTAGTATTACACCGTGTACTATTTCACTACTTTTGTCTCTTTGATCTGTTCACTTTCTGACCAACTAAACTCAAACTGTTCTGTCTGAACTACTCGTTCAACTGTCCATTAGAACTGTACTAACTGAACTCCACGTCCTCTCTGGTTTTACTCCCTGCTTTATATACCTAAAGATGACAGATCTCGATGCTTCTGTGATGACGTCACCATGATCCAGATATATCTAGCAAGTTCTTTACTATTTCTAGAGCTTCTAGTAGGTTCTTTCTCTAGTAGGTGCAAATCCACATTCAGACATCCGAACTAATTGAATTTGGGCCTACTGCATTGTATAGCCAACATAACCTTAAATTTTAAGGGGTTGCAACATATTACACTGCCCCCTCCTTAAGCCTGAACGTACCGGTCAGGCAATTCAGTCTCCTTCACATACTTCGCCAGTCTATCCAAGTGTACGATTTTCATCTTCGCCTTTTTACTCCGTTGAATCCGATACACAACGTCATTGATTCGGGTGATGACGTAATACGGTCCATCCCAAGGTGGTTGAATCTCTGGGGATCTCCATTCTTTCCACTGCGGCTTGTACAGCCAAACCAGATCCCCCACCTTGAATCCTCCTGTACTAGCATTCCGATCATAACGAGCCTTCATTCGGTTACCAGCCTTGGTCTTCTGCTCTCGGTCATTCTTTGGCCGTCCTCGACTTACATCTGCATTTTCGCTTACGGAAAATGGTTTCTTATTGGCAGCACAACTCTTGCATTTGCGACACCAAGCCTCCACATCCTGGCGACCATTAACCCAATAGAACCGTTCTCGTACTTTACTCAGGGTCTTGTTTACGCCAAGGTGTCCGCCGGACGTTTCATTATGCGCTTCCTGAAGTACTTTTGGTACACGACACCTGGGAATCACTAGACGCATGGCAACCTGCTTCTCATCCAGGCTTTCCCATGCTCTCCTCAACAGCCCATCTACAACCGTGAGTGAACCCCATTGTGACCATAAAGCCTTCAGTCAGCCCTACTTCTTTGTCGGAAACATCCTTCCACTCTGGGCATGTTCCTCTTTCTACTGCTCTCAACATAGGTCCAATTTCTGCATCATCCAGTTGCTCTTGTCTTAAAGCTTCCTTTGTCCAATTCTCTGGAATCTCTTTCGTTTCGCTTACACAGCCTTGTGATGGTAAACTACTTGGGATTCTTCGAAGCTGGCAAATCTTTATTTCCCTGGGGGCATCGCTTTCACCAGTCAGCACTTCTCCAGTGGCATGTACAACCTCGAGGTTCCACTGTCGACAATCTCGTCTTACATGCCCTAATTTTCCACAGCTATAACATCGAATACCCCCACTTGACTCCCCACTGCTGCACACATTCTGTGCAAGTCTCTCAGTAACGTCTCCAGATTCTTTTTGTCCCAATACGACTCTTCGGCAACTGCGGCATTTACCTTCTCCGGGCTTTGTTGTCGACAATCTCTCTTAATATGCCCTAACTTGCCACACTGACAGCACTGGATACGTCCGTTTGGTTTTGCTCCACCTTGTTGCTTGTCCTGTCTCATTGGAGAATCCGACTTGGCCAGTAATTGACTCATCATTTTCTGCATATCCTTCAGAAAGGTGCCCATGTTCTCTTGGCCTGCATGTGCCTTTTTAACAGTCACAGCACGCACTTCTGACCGTGGGGTGTCTTTAAAGGCAGCTTCTACTTCAAGGGCACGCACCAGAGCCTCTCTAATACTTTGGTGCCGCGTTAGCCTCAGAACTCGCCTGACCTCTTCGTCCCTTATGCCATCTAAAAAGGCCCCAACGGCTAATTGTTCTTGGAATTCTCTGGGAGCACTCGGATATGCCAGGTGTGCCAGTCTCTCTATCGCAGCTTCGAATTCTTGTAAACTTTCCCCAGCTTTTTGCATCCGTGACTTCAGCTGTGTCTGGTATACTTGGGCGAGGTGTTGGTCGCCATATCTCAAGTCTAATGCAGCTTCCAAAACTTTGAAATCCCTTTGTTTTTCCACTGGGATAGTCTGAAGTAACTCTGATGCTTGGCCCCTTAGTGCTAAAACCAATGCCATGGCCTTTTCCTCATTATCCCAGTTGTTTGCACACGCTGCTGCCTCAAACTGCCTCTTGTACGTCGTCCAGGAACTTTGGGCATCAAAAGAAGGAGATTTTAGTCGCTGACCTGATGATACCACCTGCTGGCTTCCTCTATCTCTCAACTGTCGTTTAAGCCGGTCTATTTCTCCTTTGACTTCTTCGAACTTGTTTACTTTCTCTTTAACTTCAGTTACTTCTCCTTTTACTTGACTGACTTCTGCCTCGACTTCACCTACTTTTTCTTCTACCTTGTTTATCTCTTCTTTAACTTCACTCTTTAATTCTTCATTGGCAGAAATGATAGCGTCCTGCTGTATTTTCATTTGTTCATTCAGAATTTTCCTTAATTCTTCTTGGCGTCTTTCTTGTTCCTCTTTCTCCTCTTGCTGTCGTATCTTCAGGTCCTCCATCATTTTCTTCAATTCAACTCTTTCTTCTTGACGTCTTGTTTCTTCTTCTTCTTCTTGGCGTCTTCTATCTTGATCTTCCATAATTTTTCTGAATTCGTCTTTCTCTTCTTGACGTCTTCTATCTTCATCCTCTTTTTCTTTCTGACGTCGCTTTTCTTGGTCTTCTGTAATTTTTCTCAGTACGGTTTTTTCTTCTTGACGTCGTCTTTCTTGTTCCTCTTTTTCCTCTTGACGTCTTTTCGCCTGCTCTTCTTTATCTTCCTGGCGTTGCTGCGCCATCATCCTCGTAAGCTCTGCAAGTAGATCCTGCATTTGTTTTTCTCCTGCCATACTTCTTGTTGTTACGGGCATACGATGAAATTAAAATGAAATAAATTTAACTGTTGTGTCAATATCGGCAATGGAACTTTCCAGAAAAATCTCGAAACAGCACGAAAAAGTCTTATCCAGAGTCTTTTGTCACTATTCAGTTCAGAGGATTTAATAATCTCCACTATGTCCAAATAGAAAAGTTCTAGAAATTTTCACGCACTAACACAAATGAGTTTTTTTTTCAGTGTCTCTGTCACTTTCCCGAAAACGCACTTTTTCACAATTTTGAGTCCAAAAATAGACCTTAAACATAAGTCAATTCTCAGTGTCACCACTAATTCCCGAGAAAAACACTGTAGAAACCTTCTCGAACAGTCCAGAAATCTTCTGTTATAATTCCGCTTCTGACACCAATTGTGACGTGCTTACACCCTTTTTGTAAACACCCTGTATCGTGGGTTCGGAAATTATAACATCAGGGTAACACTAAACACTAATTTATTAACTTACTAAATACAACAATTAATTAAGTACTTTACTAGTATTACACTGTGTACTATTTCACTACTTTTGTCTCTTTGATCTGTTTCTGACCAGCTAAACTCAAACTGTTCTGTATGAACTACTCATTCAACTGTCCATTAGAACTGTACTAACTTAACTCCACTTCCTCTCTGGTTTTACTCCATGCTTTATATACCTAAAGATGACAGATCTCGATGCTTCTGTGATGACGTCACCATGATCCAGATATATCTAGCAAGTTCTTTACTATTTCTAGAGCTTCTAGTAGGTTCTTTCTCTAGTAGGTGCAAATCCACATTCAGACATCCGAACTAATTGAATTTGGGCCTACTGCCAAGGAGGTTAAATAAATAAGGAGTCGCCATAAGAAGAAGAATGTGGCAGCACGTTCCTCATTTTAGTATGATCGAAACGTCAACAAAACGAGACATGTATCCTGGTTTAATATTGTTATAAAATAAATGTTTTTGATAGAAAATAGTGTTTTTCGCCATAACATATAATTTCGTGTCTGCCCAGTAGCTTTACAAATCAAAGTAGCATCGATAAGAAGAAAATTTTTGGAATCACTTTCATAGGTTAAAACAGGTCTGTACTCAAAAGATATGTTGAAACTGTTTTCTATATATTTTAGATTGTATTTTAGATTATATTATATTATATTTGCTTGAAATGTGAAACCGTCATCTCATCCATTACTCTACTGGCTTGATATATGGTAGTGTTAATGAGTAAAGTCAACTAACATGTATCTCCTCAAATGCTGTATATATTTTTTTTAAATCAGGACCTGGCGAGCCGTTCATGACAGTATGATCACAAGCCACGCCTTCTGCGGCCGATTCTCATTGTAGGATATAAGCTTTATGGCTACTCCTTATTTATCTTCTACCTTCATGCCTACTGCATTGTATAACCAACATAACCTTAAATTTTAAGGGGTTGCAACATACTACAATATTTAAAGTCGACCTATTTCTGCTACCAAAGCCAATCTCTGACACTATGAGATGAGGTCTTCAGTGTTTATCTTCCCACAATTTAGAAATTTTGCCGATTCCTCAGTTTGTCATGAATTAGAGATCTTTAACATTAAGATACACAGAACCCATAGTTTTATATATCTTTTGAAAAATGCTGATATATTCAAATTGGTTTATCCACTATATCTCATCAATTTGGACCTGCCAGATTTGAACCCAGGTTGCCCTTGTTAAAAGAAGCTTTACTGTCTTTCACACTACCGAGACGACTTTTTATCAGAACTTGTGCTTTGTGACTTATGCACTATTAGTACAGGAAAACTTTACCTTAACTCGAAAAAAAATTGTGCAGACCTTAAACTTTGGTTATAGGTTCAAAATAGGATAAGTTCACGAAACCAAAAAGTTTAGGAGTTTTACGGATCCGCGGGAACCTATATGGGGATGAAAAGAGGTATTTTTAATTAAAAAATCGATTTTTCTCTATTTTCTTGAGAAATATGGCATTTACAAAAAAATAGTCCAAATAAAAGTTGTTCTTGACAAAATTATCTGTAATTTGATATTTTTAAATTTAATTTTATAGCGATACTTAACAGAAACACTACAGGTTTTAACTTCGGAATAATGTCATATGAATTAGATCTCATTTATTTTTGGCAGCTTAATAGTAAATGCATAAAAAAAAGAAGTTTCTATATTATGCAAGGGCTTGCTAATTTATAGGGGGTGGCAAAAAACAAAAACATTGGAGCTGAGAGAGAGTTAAATTTTAAGAAGACAAGGTTCTATGCAACTTGTCATATAAATTGATAGATTTAAGTTATAACTAGTAGGAAATTTGGGATTTTAGCTTGAAAAAGTGGTATTTCAATTATGTTTGTCAAATAACTCGAAAGGTATTACATTGAGCAAAAACATGCTAGAGACAAATAAGAAAGCAACTAAATTAAGGATGAATTCGTTTTTTTCTAATTTTTGTAGAGTTAATGGTTTCGGAGATCTGGAAGTTTAAAGGTGGCATCCGAACGTTTATAAGACGAAGTATTTAGTTTAAGCCAAAAACGCTAATAACCAAAATGGAAAACTATTAATTAGTCTTTCAAATGATTTATTTCCTATTTTTATAGCATAAAAACAAAGAAGACAGAAACAATGTACTTTTTCACATTTTTTTAAATAAAAACTAGGGATGCAACGGATAGTGTTTTGGCCGGATGCCGAATACCGGATATCTGGCGTACTTCTTGTACTGGATACCAGATATTCGGCCAAATATCCGGCTTACATTGAAAGTTGGATTGAAAACACGTTTTGGCAACCTTAACGACAAAAAATTCTTACTGTCAACTCTTCTAGACCCCAGATTTAAAACAAGTTTTTTCGATAAAAGTCAGGCTGAAAAATTCCGTCAAATTATTCTGCTGGAGGCTTAAAAAAATAGTTGTGATGATTTATATTCAAGCATGATAGTGAAAGTGGTTCTTCTCCTTCCAATAAACAAAGTAAGAGAAACCCGCTAGATAATGTTACTGCTGATATTCACAACACTTTTTGGGACTGTTTTGAGGAAGTGGCGAAAAAAATAGTAGCGTTAATGAAAACGTTTCGGAGAAAAGTTCAATGGCCGAGGAGATCGATTATTATTTGAAAGGAGCACGGATTCAAAGAAATAATGACCCTTACGCATGGTGGTATACTAACTTCAATCAGTATACACTTTTGTCAAAGTTTGTAAACATATATCTTTCAGCCCCTTGCCGTAGTGTATACAGGGAGAAGCCCGTTTCAGAAGCTGGCAACATATACGAAAAGAAACGCAATCGTCTACTGCCTCTATACGCTGAAAAACTCATCTTTATTCACCATAATTTACCATTGGTAAACTTTAAGTATTAATTTAGTAACTAATCTATAGATATTGCCAGTTTGTAATAATAATTGTAATGCAGTAAGTGAAAAATAATAAAACCACTTTTTATTTTTTAACTATCCGGTTTTGGCCGGATATTAGATCACTATCCGGTGCCCAGCCGAATAGTAATAAAGTGGCCGGATAGTAACCGGATATCCGTTACATCTCTAATAAAAATGTCGCAATTTTGTTAATAGTAAGTAAGTAAGTAAGTAAGTAAGTTTATTGGTGCTATTACCATTGGTTTACACAAGTCAATACAGGACAGATTAAAAAAACATTATAAATTTATACAATACAAATTAAAAACATGTTTAAATACATATATTACTAAAATTGTTATTAAAATAATCATCAATAGAATAAAAACACTTATCAATTAAATAATTTTTCATCACAGTTTTAAATTTTATTTGTGACAATTCCTTCATGGTAGGAGGCAAAAGATTAAACATCTTAGGACCGTAATAAGTTATTCCCGCTTTTGATCTTGTTAACCTGTGATAATCGATATATATATTTGTTCTATTACGTGTATTATAATCATGTATTTCGATGTGAGAATTATAATTATTTAAATTTTGCTTTACATGTGTGAGACATTGCAAAATATATATAGATGGAACTGTAAGTATTCGCATTTGAATATAACTGTCTACACAGGAATCTCTATAGCTGAGACCACTTAATATTCTAACAGCTTTTCTTTGTAATGCAAAAACTCTACTGACACAGGACGCATGACCCCATGCCAATATTGCATAAGATATTTTTGATTGAATTAGGGCATGAAATGCTGTTACTAAAACAGGTCTGGACACTATTTTTGATAGATTACGAAGTACATATATGGATGATGATATCTTATTGCAAACAATATCTACATGATTATACCAAGTCAGCCTTTGATCTAAATAAATTCCAAGAAATAATATAAGTAGACAGTAATTAAAAAAATATATTTTCCCATATACTGTTTTTCGTTGATATATGGTGTACACTTCTTTTAGAAGAAATTCCATCCGCCATCCCGCCATCGAAAAATGGCCATATTTCGGTTAATTATTGCTGTAAAATTAATTTAAAAACACCAAATTAAAGACAATTTTGCCAGAAACAACTTTTATTTGAACAATTTTTTTTTGTAAATGCCATATTTCCCGAGAGAATAAAGAAAAATCGATTGTTTTTTATTAAAAATACCTTTTTACCCCCTGTAGGTTCCCGCGGATCCGTAAAACCCCTAAACTTTTTTGTTTCGTGAACTTTGGCCTATTTTAAACTTATAACCAAAGTTTAAAATCTGCACAAATTTTTTTCGATTTACAGTGATTTTTTTCAATCTTTCCCTGTACTCTATATGTTGGGTTGTTTTACTTGTACTCAAAGAGGCATTTATGTTTCAGATGTATGTATATATCTGGAGTACCAGGAACTGGTAAAACTGCTACTGTTACTTGTGTAATAAATAATTTATTAAAAAATGATGACGTTCCAAAATTCTCATATGTAAATGTTAATGGAATGAGACTAACTGAACCCCGACAATGTTACGTAGAGGTACGTTTAAAATTTTACAATTATATAATGGGCGAGTAGATTTTTTAAAATTAATTTAATATCTACACAAAAAAATAGTTGACCCACATTTTTATTTATTTATTTTAAATAATGTCTGTTGTAAAATCCCATAATAGAGTTTAAAGCGAGCGTTACATTGTTATTTTTCTGTAGATAATGTAAGAAATTCTGTAATGCTGTAGGCAGTCTTATACAGGGTGAGTCATGAGGAACTGTACATACTTCTACTGTAAGTAGAGGCACCTAAGACGAATACCAAGTGACCATTAAAAAGTGTTTGTTCCGTTTCTTTACTATCATACAGAGTGATTTATGAATTTTGTCCAAAAATTGTTTTAGTCATAACATTTTAATGGTTAATCCGATTTGCCTCATTTTCTACAACAATGTACACTGTTGCCTAACAACCATCATACATATCCAAAATTTAAAAAATCCAGGGACGATTTCAAAAAATTTGTTGGATTGCTTCGTATACGATAGTTCACCCTGTATATGATTTATCTAAAACTTGATATGAAATTTGTATAGGACACAAATAGGTAGTAAAACCTGAGTATTTGAAATTTTTGTCACACTCTCAACAATTTTTTTATTAACGATCAAAACCTGAGTATTTGAAATTTTTGTCACACTCTCAACAATTTTTTTATTAACGATCAATCTTCAAGTCAAATGAAAAGTTTGGCAAAATGGAATATTTTAGTGTATACTAATATTTATTAATACAAAAATTTAGCTAAAAATTAATAATATCTACATAACTCGTGCCTAGGTTTAATAAGTACCACCATTTTATTCAATTTCCAGGTCAGGTCTCAAAAATGTGGCTGATGTGGGTCATCTAAAAAGTTGCCTCTGTATGTGATTTCTCTAATTAGTCAAATTGCTTCCAAACAGGACAGAAATAAGTAGTCTAATTTGTGTTACCTAACATTTAAAGTGTCCAACCTAAATATTCAGTTTAAGATCAATTTTAACGAAAACTGTAAATTTTTCGAAATATTTTTAAAAGCCTTCATATTCAAATGCAAGTATTGAATTTAAAATATATACAACATACGGATCTACGTCCTTTAGTGATACATAGATACTATTTAATTTTCAAGCAATGAAAATATCAAATTGTCACAGACGTCTATGATCTCTATAAATTCAACGAAAATGGATGCATAATGTCTGAAAATTAAATAAAATGGTAGTACCTACACAATAACAAGCACTAAAGATCTTAAACTGAACATTTAGGTTGGACACTTTAAATGGGGGAAAGTTAGGTAACACAAATTTGGCTACTTATTTCTGTCCTTTTTGGAAGCAATTTGACTAATTCGAGAAATTACATACAGAGGCAACTTTTTAGATGAACCACATCAGCCACATTTTTAAGATCTGGCCTGGAAATTGATCAAAAGAATGGTACTTATTAAACCTAGGCACGAGTTATGTAGATATATATATTTTTTAGCTAAATTTTTGTATTAATAAATATTAGTATACATTAAAATATTCCATTTTGCCAAACTTTTCATTTGACTTGAAGATTGATCGTTAATAAAAAAATTGTTGAGAGTGTGACAAAAATTTCAAATACTCAGGTTTTACTACCTATTTGTGTTCTATACAAATTTCATATCAAGTTTTAGGTAAATCATATACAGGGTGAACTATCGTATACGAAGAAATCCAACAAATTTTTTTGAAATCGTCCCTGGATTTTTTAAATTTTGGATATGTATGGTGGTTTTTAGGCAACAGTGTACATTGTTGTAAAAAATGAGGTAAATCGGATTAACCGTTAAAATGTTATGACCAAAACAATTTTTGGACAAAATTCATAAATCACTCTGTATGATAGTAAAGAAAGGGAACAAACACTTTTTAATGGTCACTTGGTATTCATCTTAGGTGCCTCTACTTATGGTAGAAGTATGTACAGTTCCTCATGACTCACTCTGTATAGTATTTAAATTTTATTATTAGTGAATTATCAGTCTTTAAATATTAATTCAAGTATAAAGATTGCATAATCAATATTTGAAAGATCATTAAAATTTGTGTTAAAATTTATATCAAATATTTCAAACGATATGCGTTCATTTTAGAAATTTTGCAATGGCACTAGTTAGTAGCAAATATAAATAGAATCTGGATCGCAGCAATAAATTCCAGAGATGGCTTTTACGTAAATATATTCCAATTTCTGCCGGCATCTTGATTTCACAATATTGAAATTACTAAAAATGATCCGATCATGATGAAATTGGAAACGTATTTATGCTTTAGCCTTTCAAACATGATTAGAGTCAAAAAACCCTAAGTATTTAGAACAAATATTAGTAATGATATTGTTTACTAACAAATTCCAATAAACAAAAATATCTAAAAAAGCCGACATCACAAAATCTGTATTACTTTGTATAATGGTATACAGGGTGTTCCTAATGACGTACTAATATTTCATGGTGTGATTCCTTATAGTCTAAGAGCTGGCTGCATGAAAAAAGTTTGCATCAGCTACACGACTGATTCCTATTGGAAAAAGATCCTTTAGTCTAGACAAGTAAAAATCGTCTGGCCTGCCAGCGTAATCCAGTGGCTTAAAGCAGTGGCGGGGGGTCAAATGTCTAAAATTTCGGTATAAAAGTTTTACATGCTGCATGGATTATAATTAAGAAAACAGCTATTACTTCCTTAAGAAACGCGGAAAATTATTGGCAGACAGTTTGCTAGTGGCGAAAGTACCAACAGAGGCTGTCAAAATGTCGTAAAATTTTGAAAAAAAAATTCATCAAATACACACAAAAAAAAAGTTTTAGAACAAATAAATATTATTCAAGTCAAGCAAATGATAACTTCATATATAAGTAAAAGCATCATTAAGTTAAAATAAGAAAAACATTCGTTTGAAATTATTTTTAATATAACTATTCAGTAAAGTTAATTTAAAGATAAGTATATTTAAAGTAACACACTGTCAGATTTAAAAACAAATATTACATTTACTTTCTGGGCAGGGGCGGCCCTAGGGTGGTGCAAACGGTGCGACCGCACCAGGCGCCTTCATGGGGGCGCCGAAAATACAACAGATCGTCCGCGCAAAAATATAAAGATGTAAAAAATTTATGTTATCTTCAGTCTCTATGTACAGCTTAATCATGAATAAGCGATTGCATATTGGTGAGGCGGGGGAGGCGCCACAATGAAACCTCGCATCACCTGAAAAACTTGCTAGGACCGCCCCTGTTGCTGGGATACACTGTAAATGTTTCTATTGATATTACCATTTACTTTAATTAATGAAATATTTGCATTATTCAACGGCTCTGCAGAACAAGAGACAAAGAATACCCAACAGAAGAAAATATCCGTATATAAATTACTTAAATTGTAACAGGCTGAAGGGCTTCGGTCGATGGCCTTTTGGTGATGCCAATAAAGCATTTTTATTATTATTATTTTTGCATTATTTTAAACATATCTTAGATTATTTCTGAATATATGGTGTATTTATTTGAAAATATGATATACATAACATTAAACGTTTTCAAACATCGATCCAAATATATTAGTTATTATTTTAAATATAAGCTCTTCTCACAATAAATAGGCCCAATGTCGATCCAAACACATCAGGTTGTTATAGTTCAACTATATATTTTTCTTATAATAAATCAGCCTAATGTTGGTTCAAGCACATTATGTTATTAATTTGTATACTTGGTTTTCTTATAATAAATCGGCCCTATATTTATATTAATTGAAAATCACGATTATTTCCTTTTGAAATTAATTTTTCTAAGTCAAATTCATATCAACATCAAGAATTAACTATAATTATTCGTCCATCATTAAGAAAGTCTGATGATATTGCGCTGAAGCATTTATATTTTGATTGCCTATACGAATTTCTTGGCAAATACTCTCATAGACCTATGGTAGGACTAAGTTAGCAAATTGTAAGTAGATCCATCTACTGTGAACTTGGAAATGGCTTGACTATACACTGTTTGAGTTAAACAGATGATACTCTCAAAGAGAAAGTCTTTCTTTTCTCAAATCTATAATACATTTGTTTCAAGAGTAAAACATTTTTTAGTTGAAATTATGCATAATTCTATGCGTAGAATATGGATCTCTTGACTTGAATATACTTATCTAAAGTTTAGTAGTTGACATTTAAAATTTTTTTGATAAATAGATTTAATGTAGCAAAGAATTCTACTATTTATTTAAAACTTATGTAATGTTTATTCTAAGATTAATATACAGTTTTAACTTGAAAATATATATAGTTCACAATATGAATGTCTCTATTTGACTATACTCTAAGTTAAATATATGATATTCTCAAATTTCTAAGCATATGCATTAGGGTGGCCCATCTCTATAGGGGGTGAATTTTTTTGCATATTTTTTAAGTCTCACCCCACGAAAATATACTATTATACTAGGAATAATTTATGTCAAAGTTTCAGATAATTCGGTGAACGGTAACCCGTGCCGCATTCAGGTAGAAATTTGTAGATAAGATTTTATTACGGTAACCCGTGCCGCATTCAGGTAGAAATTTGTAGATAAGATTTTATTACGGTAATACACTTAAATTTTACTTAAAATACAAATATCTACCTCTTTTCTCATAATGTTTTATTGGTGTAATTATTTCCTAGAAATTATTTGTTTTGGAAGTTTGGAAATATAATGCACCTACGGTAGGTTTTTATGTCAGTTTGCAATTGTGTTTTACAGTGGTGACATTATAAGTTCTAGCATACGTTCCTTTTTGAAAAAACATTTAGCGATGGTTGATGTTAGATCCTTACGAAAGGATACTTTCATTTACTTAGTTGGACACTATTCGTCACAAATCATTGGCAATAAATTGCCGTCTAATAGACAAGTATTACAAGTGCTCTTTTATAACATTCATGAAGTGAAGCTAAGTGTACATGAAAGTGCTAAATTAACAACAAAAGAGGTGTCAGTTTTTTGGGATAAAGCTCGCATTCCGACACGTCAGGATTTTCATTGTGTTAAACAACTAGATAAACTTTATGCAGAGTGGAGGAACTTACAAAAATCGGCTAAAAGGGCCAGTGCGGGAGATAAAGAAAAAAATTTCGTTGAAAAATTGGACGATCTCTTTGACATTTCTCATGCAAATGCATTGGAGTTGATGAAAATAGATGAAGATAAGCAGTTTTTAATTAACCAAAGAAAAAAGGGACCTCCTGGATTTATGCATGGTATTGATTACCAACTTGCTTCTCAAGAAAAATCAGCTGAGGAGAAATTACAGAAATTATCCGAACGAATGCAACGAAGTCAACAAGAAAAAGCTAGATTAGAGGAAACAGTCACCTGTCCATCATTAAGTAGTAATTCAGCCGACTCCAACGAAAAGGAAGATGAAATAATCGAAGCCCAAGAAGAGTTGTTACAAGACCAGCCTGGCCCGTCACAGCCCAAAAAGAGGAGATTGTATGGAACATGTAACATCATCACACCAAAAATAGCCGCTGCATTTGATGCTTGCAAAATAAGCAACAGGTATGGAGTCCATATTTTGACGGCAGTAGCAGAAGCACTAGGACATGACACCACATCTTTGTCCATCAGCAGAACCACACTTCAGCGCTCTAGACAACGCATCCGCGAAGAAAGAGCTGAAATATTAAAAACTGCCTTGGGTAATTCTGAATTGCCGGCCCCAGTCATCCATTGGGATGGAAAACTTTTACCTTCTCTCACTGGGATGGGAAATATCGATAGACTTGCTATCTTAGTTACTAGTGGAGATATTGAACAACTACTTGGAGTACCAGCTTTGCCCAATTCAACTGGAAGAGAACAGACTGAAGCAGTTTATGATGTGCTTTGTGAATGGAATTTGGACGAAAAGATAATAGCTTTGTGTTGTGATACAACAGCATCAAATATGGGTTATATAAATGGGGCAGCCACACTATTGCAACAAAAATTAGAAAGAGATATTCTATATTTTCCTTGTAGACATCATATTTTTGAAGTGGTTTTGAGAAGTGTGTTTGACACAAAAATGCCTTCCTCATCTGGTCCAAATGTGCCACTATTTAAACGTTTTAGGGAATTTTGGCCTAAAATAGATCAAAATAAACTAAAAACTGGATTTCAGGTATCAAAAATTAAACACATTTTACAACCAGTTAAAGCCGAAATTGTAAAGTTTCTAAATGCAGCTTTAACTTTGCAACAGCCTCGTGATGATTATAAAGAATTTTTAATGCTTTCTAAACTTTTTGTTGAAGAAGAGCCCACTCACACGACATTCTATCAACCAGGGGCATTTCATCATGCACGTTGGATGGCCAAAGCCATTTACTGTCTAAAAATATTTTTTTTCCAAGATCAGTTCCAACTAACTAAGAAAGAAAAAATAGGTATTGAAGATATATGTCTCTTTATTGTAAAGGTTTATGTAAAGGCCTGGTTTACAGCGTCATTTGCTAGTAAAGCACCGCTTCATGACTTAGACTTTTGTAAAGAACTCATTAATTATCAAAATATTGACAAAGAAATATCTCAAGCCGTAAGTAGGAAAATAGTGAACCATTTGTGGTACCTTAATTCAGTAAATGTTGGCTTATCTTTCTTTGATGACGATATTTCAGTTACCACTAAAAGAGAAATGGTTAAAGCTTTGAATAGGAAAGCACCAAATCAAGAGGGTATTAAACGACTTATGATTAGTAACATTACTGACGTTGAAAACAAGGAAATTCAGGACTTCATATGCGAGAACACTAAACAGTTTTTTCAAAAATTAGGTTTGTCTATGGAATTTTTGGAAAATGATCCAACAACATGGAGGGAAAATGAAAGTTATACCCGATGTTTCAATATTGTAAACAAAATTAAAGTTGTAAATGATGCAGCTGAGAGAGGAATCAAACTTATTACTGACTATAATGACATTTTAACAAAAAATGAAGACCAAAAACAGTTTTTACTCCAAGTTGTAAATGATTATAAATCACAGTTTCCAAATGTAAAAAAAGAAACCCTGTCGCATGCTTTGGCCTAATGCAAAAAATATTGTTTTTATTACTATATGTCTTGTAGATTTAGGATAATATTTGGTACTATGTATGAAAAAAACGTTTCATAATAAAATACACAAAGATAAAACGAGAGTTTTATTTCAAAAACTTCTAGTCTAGTTTTCTTAGACTACGAATTTACAGTAGTATGACACATGTCATAATCACAACAGATAATGTCTTTGATATTTGTATGACTTGATTAGTCATTCTAAAGATAAATGTTGCTGATTAAAAAAAAAAAAAACAATGCATCAACCAAAGAATGTAAATAATTCCATTTACTTTTATTATTGCATAATAATGCATTCTGCGGCACCCCTTGCCTTCAATTTGCCTCAATAATATTTTGAGGGGACTGTTTTTTCTTCAAATGGAACCATTTGCAGAGGTGAGAAATAAAAAATTTCGATTTCGCAAAAGATGGGCCACCCTAATATGCATATATTCAAAGGAAGAATTGTAGCCTTGTTTCAAATTTATATTATATTTGTTCCAAAAGTAAAGTATTTTTTCGTTGAAATTATGCATGGATTTATATTTAGAATATAAATGTCTTGATTTGAATATAGTTCACTCAAGTTAAACAGTTACTTTTCTTAAAGGCGCGTTTGCACACATCCAGTAATTTAGTCGAGTCGTTTAGCAATTTAGTACTCGACCAATGCGGACAGCACTTTCCACTAAGTTACTCGACTAAAACATGTTGTCCGCATTGCTAAAATTGCTAAACTACTCGACTAAATTACTTGATGCGTGCAAACGCGCCTTAAGTTTTTCAATAAGGATATATAAATAAACAAAGAATTCTACTATTTATTTCAAATATATGTAATTTTATTCTAAGGCTAATACATTTTTACGTATGTGATACGATCGTTGATCGAATGATCGAATTACAGTCCTAGAACCGTTCGAGCATGCGCAATAAACAAATAGTGTTTTGGTTATTTCAAAACCGATTCTAAATTTAACGTACTGTGTTTTTTTTTTTTTTCAGAACTAGTTTATAACCGTTCTAGAACAGTTCTCAAGAGTTCGAGCTTTTGGCTGGTACGTATGGTTCGGAATCGTTCAGAACTAATTTCTTGGCACATGCGCCGTTCATTTCTCTGCATAATCGCCCGCATAAGAGGAGCTACTGCTTGTTACTTTAAAGTGCTTTAATTTACTTTTTTACTCGGATCGTCTATTATGTGAATACGCTGATATAATAGCAAGCGCTCACGTTTATTATGGGCGCTTCTTACTTACTGCCATCTGCTACTCTATAAATATACAAAAATTAAATTACCTTGGCATATTTATTAAACTTTAAAGTTATAAAAGGGATAAAAAAGTGTTTCCCCCATGTATTCTATAATTTTCAATTATTTTTCTAAACTTAAATGTAAAGCGCGGCGAGCGTTCGCTAAGAGCGCTCGAGCGACAGTGCGCTTTTATAACCGTCTGTCGAGGTTTTGGCCATCGTTTTTTTGTCTGCCATTTTGCATATGGCTTTTTAAATATTTAAATGTAACATACAATGAATCTGCATGCATGTATCTGATGAATTTTTTTTTTTCAAAATTTTACGACACTTTTATGCCTATAATATCAAAGATTCTCGAAAAAGTAATAAAAAATCAAATAGTTGAATATCTTGAAAACTATAATTTGTTTAACAAAACCCAATTCGGTTTTCGAACGAAATTGTCAACAACGGATGCTATTTTAAGCTACACTACATATACACTGGACTGTTTTGAGAAAGGCATGTACTCTGCCTCAATATTTTGTGATCTCAGTAAAGCCTTCGACTGTGTCTCACATGAGTTATTATTAAAAAAATGCACCAAATATAATTTCAGTCAAGAATCTACACAATTACTTAAATCTTACCTGAATAACCGACAGCAAATAGTCTGTTTTCATAATCAGAACTCAGAAATGTTAAATGTGAGAACAGGTGTACCACAGGGCTCAATTTTGGGCCCGGTGTTATTTTTAATCTACATAAACGATCTACCAAATGCGGTAGATAACGTCAACTGCTTGTTTTATGCAGATGATACAACACTTTCCGTGGCAGCCGAAAATACTGACAATTTAAAGATAAAACTTGCTGATGCACAGTCGAATGCAGAAAAGTGGTTCTCAACAAATTTGTTGACTCTAAATAAAAGTAAAACCGTAACAATGACATCTTCATTAAGACGCAACACCGATACTTTGGAAGAAAATCCCAAATTCGTGAAATTTTTGGGACTATACCTAGATCCAGTTCTTAAATGGGATGAACATACAAATTATATTGCTAATATAATAACCAGAAACATTTATGTACTTAGACAAATGTCTACAAATCTATCAAAAAATGTATTGAAAACAGCACTTATTCAATCACGCTTGTCCTATGCTATTTTAGCGTGGGGACATGCCGCGGGAAGGCATAGGCTATTTGGTCTTCAGAGAAGAGCAGTCAGAATAATAGGCAACGCAGGTTACAGAGACGAAACAAGTCTCATTTTTCAAAACTGTAAAATCCTCACATTACCGTGCATTTATGCATTAGAATGCATTACTTATGTCAAAAACAACATGGCGCTATATAACAGAAATAAGGATTTTCACAATCACTTAACTAGACGCAATGATGATCTTAGAGTTAATAATATCAGACTTAATCGAGCTCAAACTGGCATCAACTCCTATGGAATAAAATTATTCAATGCACTACCTAATACAATAAAAAGCCAGCCTCCAACTAAATTCAGATCGACTATTAAACAATATTTAATCAAATATGCTTTCTTCACACTTGAAGATATTGAAAATGGTTTTCAAAATTTTTCTGTAATGTAACATGTCAGTTTTTTAATTTTTTTATCTGTTATACAAATAATTTTATCATTATTATTTATAATTTATATTGCACTTTTCCTTATGTAAAGTATAAAAGTTTTTATGAAATTTGTCTTATGTGTTAGACTATATATATATATTTTAATTGATTTTACTCACTATATTTAAGAAACACTTCTTTGACGTTGTAAAATATTTAATATGATTACAAAAAATAAATTCTATTCTATTCTATTCTATTCTATTCTGCTGGCACTTTCGCCACTAGCAAACTGTCTGCTAACAATTTTTCGCGTTTCTTAAGGATAACTAAAAGCAGTTTTCATAACTATCCATGTAGCTTGTAAAATTACTCGGCTAGACTGAAGGATCCTGTTCCAAAAGGAATCAATCGTGTAGCTGATTCAAACTTTTTTCATGTAGTCTATTGGGTCATTTTATGAAGAAAGTTCATAAGAACATATCGACTCTCCAATTTCAGTTTTGAGATAAATGCCAATAAATATTTAAATGGCATTTTTAAAAATAAAAGAATTGTAACAACTTACTGTACATTTCATAATGTATTATTGGTTGTCTACAGTTTACAAAAAATTACAATAGTTTTATAGGGAAATCTTACCTTTAAAATCGATTTTTTAACTCAAACACGAATTTTATGAGTTGCTATAGTTTTCGTTGGGAGAGTCGATATGTCTGCAACGGCTTAAATTTCTTGGTACAGGGTGTTGAATTTTTTCTTTTAAATCGTTATTTTTTAATACCTCAGATAGTACTTTTGATATTATTTTCAATTTTGGACATATACGTAATACATTGTCGCCATTTCAGCATTCGTATGATTAACCATATTTACTGAGATATTCGAATAAAAACAGCGAAGAAATAAAATAAATTCAATGAAACACTAAATATCGAAGAAATAATACGATGAGATGGTTTTGAACACTAACAACTTCCTTTATGTCAACAAATATTGTTTTGAAAATGATGTTTGTAAAAACGTCATTTATTTGAGGATAACTAGATTTATGTGTTCAAAAATTATTAGTCAATACTGCTAAAAAGCAATTTGAATTTAATTGTGTTAATCAAAAGATCATTTTCATGTAGAATTGACCAGGCTAATCAGAAAAAGTATCCACATGGAAAAATGTCAGTGGCATGCCACTTTTTTAATAAAAAAATATCAGAGGACATGTTTGCAGGGACGCCACTGGTGGAGCGATAAAATAACTTTTCCAACTAAAATATATGGTTTTATATCCTATTATCAGATACCAAAATTGAAAATAATATCTAAAGTACTTTCTGAGATATTAAAAAATAAAGATTTAAGGAGGAGGATTTTCACATAGATTAGATGAAAACAAAAGTATAGGAAAAAACTGCTGCCCAAGGAATCATTACTTCCACATCCAGATTCTCTATCCAAGTCACTCACAACGAAAAAACTTTGTGTGTAAAAATAATTGTTTATGGAACTTTAATAACATAATATTTGAAATCTTCTACCCCAAAAACCCATAAAACGATACCCCACATCGGTAGTGGGGTGGGGGTGGGTGATTGGGGGGGTGGTAGTGGAGGGTGGATAAAGTAAAAAAATATTTTGAGGTTTCTGGTTCCTGTACATACACTAAATCACAATTTTTTTTCATCCCCTTTAATGAGGAGGTGGGGGTGGTAATAGGGGTGGCTAATGCCAAAAATTTTTTTGAGACCTTAGCTTCTCTTGTATATACTAAATACCAATTTCATGGACTCTTACCTGCTTGATTTACCCATTTACCCCAATTTACCCCCCAACCCTCCGACGGAACAAGATGAAAATATAATCTAGTTCTAGATCTCGTTAAAGTACATATGTGTACCAAATTTCAAGTCAATACCTTAAACGGTTCCAGAGTAAACGTGCGCACAAAAAAAAGTTACAGACAGACCGACAGACAGACAGACCGACAGACAGACAGACAGAAATTTTTTTTTCGCTCAAACTTAAAATCTCGACGTTTCATGACATTTTAAGCCTATTTGGACAATAAAAATTTTTAAAAATTTTTTTGTCGTTACTATACTTCTACTGGACGTGGAAGTAATTTAATAATAAAATTAAAAATCGAGCTAGGGATAAAATTAAATATGATTTATTTTATGCGAATTGTCAAAGCCTCTTAAAAAATTTGGATAATATTAAATACTGCATTTCCTACATTAAGCCACTTTTCATGTGTTTTGCTGAGACGCACATAACTGATGAAATAAGTGATCATGAAATTGAAATAGCTGGTTATAAATTGCTGACTTGTAAGTCTCATAGCAGACATACAGGGGGGGTTGCAATATACGTTAATATAAATTGTTCCTTTTCAGTTATTCAAAGAAATGTGTTGCCACTAAATACTTGGAATTTGACCATTAAACTTAATATTTACCATTCTACGGTTATTGTTTGTGTAGTGTATCATTCTCCAAATGGTTCTCATGCTGATTTTATTAACTATTTTGAAGAATTAATGGAAGATATTGTTGCCAGAAATGCAAAAATAATCATTGTGGGTGACTTTAATATAGACTTATTAGTAGAGTCTACATATAGTAATAAAATAAATAGACTTATTAGTTCGATAGGCCTGAGTCAATTAATTAATGTTCCTACGAGAGTTACAGCAGATACCGCAACACTCATTGATTATTTGATTACGAATGAAAACAATATAAAATATAGTGTTTGTGATTATCATAAAGTTGCCGATCACCATAACATACTAGTTTCACTTAATCAGCAGAGTAAACGAAATATAAATATTCATGATGAAACTAAAATATGTAAAAGAAATTTCAAAAATTTTGATAACTTGCAATTTCAACTTGCGCTCATTGACACCAACTGGGATAATCGCTCTGTAGATGTTGAAATATTAGCATCATGTTTAAATGCTACAATCATTGAGGTGCTAAACGACTTTGCTCCATTTAAGGAATATAAAATATTTAACAATTTTAAACTTAATGTTTGGTTTTCTAATGAGGTCATTGCAAAAATAATAGAAAGAGATATGTTATATAAAGAAGCAAAAAGTAACAATGATACAGAATTATGGAACACATATAAATTAAAAAGAAATGAAGTGACATTGTTAATTAGACAAGAAACAAAAAAATATTATGAGACACAAATTGATCAAAACAAACATGACAGTAAAGCTATGTGGAAAGTTTTAAAGGAATTGGTGAATGGTAAGAAAAAATATAGTACTAAAAGTATTATATTCGAAAATACAGTTTTATCATCAGAGATTGAAATAGCATTGTATGCAAATGCATTCAATACATATTTTATAAACAACATTGATAATATTATAAATAGTATTGTTCCTTTTCACGATAATAAATATGTGTTAAATTGTATGACAGAAATAAAAATAAAATTTCATACATTTGAGAAAATTGATTTACAAGGGTTATCGAAAATCATTAAATCTATAAAGAAAGATACATGTGATAGAGATGGTATCACTCTTAAAACAATTAGAGATGCATTTGAAGTCATTGGAAATAGATTTGTTGATGTCATTAATGTCTCACTTGAAACGGGGGTTTTCCCAAATGTATGGAAGCTATCAACAGTTATACCAACTGAAAAAATTTATAATACAAACATCTGCTCAGAGTTTAGACCAGTTAATTCTTTACCGATTCCTGAGAAATTATTAGAATTAGTTGTGAAGCAGCAATTATTAGAATTTATTCAGGAGAACGACATAATTATAAGTCAGCAATCCGGTTTTAGGAAAAATCATTCTTGTGAAACAGCACTTCAATTTGTTTTAAATCAATGGAAGGTAGATATCTCTGATAACTTGGTGATCGGGGTAATATTCCTGGATTTCAAAAGGGCTTTTGAAACGGTAAATAAAGATCTACTTTTATTGAAACTAAAAAAATATGGAATTGATGGGATAGTATTACAGTGGTTTACATCATACCTCGAAAATAGGAAACAAGTTAAATTTAATGACAGTTATTCAGACGAATTAGCTATAAATACCTCAATATGCTCCTATACTCTTTTTATTATACATTAACGATATTTGTAACTGTTGTAAGAAAAGTAACCTTAAATTGTTTGCAGATGATACAATATTATACGTGAAAGGTAAAGTAGAAGATATTGAAATTAAATTAAATGAAGATTTAAAAAACATATATAAATGGACATGTGACAATGGTCTAAAGCTGAACTTGGATAAAACTAAATTTATGATTGTAGCATCTAAAAATAACTTGAAGAAAATAAAGCTTAGTATAAGAATAAATGACTGCTTGATGGAGGAAGTTAGCAAATTTAAATATCTAGGAGTAATTATTGACTCTGAGTTAAATTTCAATGCACATTGTGACTATATTAAAAAATAAAATGGCAAAAAAGGTTGGCTTCTTATTTCGATTATCTAATAAAGTGTCAATGTTCGCTAAATTAACTATTTATAAGTCTATGATAGCCCCACATATTGATTACTGCGGTACTTCATTTATCTTCCTTAATAAACAACAAATTCAAGCATTACAAAAAGTTCAGAATAGAGGCGTGAGAGCTATTCTGAACTGTAGTAAATATACACCAATCAATGCAATGTTAAGCGTGCTGAATTTCATGAATATTGAACAATGAATTGTTTATAATACATTAATGTTTGTATTTAAAATGAAAAATGGAATGATGCCATCCTACTTAACTAATCAGTTAAACTAAGTAATTGATTTACACTCTCATAAAACACGGGCCACAGTAAATAATGATTTTTATATAAAAATTGAACATGTAAAATCCAATACTATATTGGGAAGAGGGCCAATTTGGTATAATGACTTGCCAGGTGAGCTAAAAGAGTGTAGGAATAAGCATATTTTTAAGAGGCTTTGTATAGAGCACATAAAGAAAAATTTGAATTAAGTAATTGTTTTGTGTAATTTTATGCTGTTTGTAAATTTTGTTGTATGTTTGTTGTATTTTTTAAAGAGCTCTGCTAATAAAGTTTATATATATATATAAAAAAAAAACACCCTATAGCGAAAAAATTTAAGCTGATGCGGATATATGTTCATATGAACTTTTCTTCATAAAATGACCTGAAATATTAGCACATCATTAAGGAAGCTGTATATGGTCGAATAGGTTCTAAATGACCCCCCTCTCTACCATCCCCTTAAATCTTTCTATCAATGTATAACTAGCAAAATGTGTTATTTTAAATCTGTTTTCACTTGAAACATTTTGGTTTTACAATTAGACAAATAATAGTCAATAAAATGAAGTTGAAATTATACTTATAACATATTCGAGGGCCACGTATTATTACTTTTTGTCCTTTTTGTTGTTGTCTACTCGCTCATCTATTGAAATATTTCATAGTATATAGTGATTTTCTTAATGTATTCTTAATGTGATGTGAATTGTAAGCATTTAAAAAAATAGTGAAACATTTAAATTTATTTATAAAATATTTCATATTAACAATAAGTATTTTTATATCGTTTCCGGAACTTTTTTCTTGTTTAGTTTGATAGTGATAATTTGTTTTATGTATAGATTATGAAACAACTTACTGGAAAAACAGTACCTTGGGAACAAGCTCAAAGTATGTTAGAAGAAAGATTTACTAAATCTAAAAAACTGGTGCCTGTAGTTATGCTAATCGACGAGGTACGAGTTTCAAATAATATGTATTATTCTCCATCAAAAACTTATATTTATCAAAATTAAATTATATTTTAATTTATAATTTACCTTGAAATTTAAACATGTAAGTAATTTTTTAGCTTGACATTTTATGCACCAAAAGACAAGATGTTGTATACAACCTGTTGGACTGGCCTACCAAAGCCAAAAATCAATTAATAGTGGTAACTATAGCTAATACTATGGATTTACCTGAAAGACTTTTGATGAACCGTGTGACAAGTCGATTAGGTTTGACTCGTTTAACATTCCAAGCCTATACGCACAAACAATTACAAGAAATTGTGACAAAACGTCTCACTGGTACAAATAGCTTTAATCCGGATGCAATTCAGTTTGTAGCAAGGTAAGAGCAGACCTGGCATGTAGACCTGGCAAGTACCTATTTTGGCGCTCCCTGATTCCTATCCCATATCCCTCCCGAAATTGAAGAATATGAACTAGGTAAAAGAAGTAAAAGTAAAATTTATATTATATTATTTAATGCATTGCAAATCTAAATAGGTATATAAACATTATATGTATCTACTTTTTATTATTCAAAATGTTTTGCGAGTAAGAAGAAGAAATAGGTACATACAATATTATATACCTATTGAGTTTTTCCATAAAGTAAATAAAGTAATAATAAGTAAGGCCCTTCATCCACAGGGCTATTGGTTTCTGACAAAACTATTTACAAACTTAAATCTCAAAATGGTCTCTATTCTCGTACATGGAGAAACTCAAGAGTAACTAAGAATTATCATGAAGAGGAAGACCTGGTTGTCCCGTATTATTACTATCGAAATATAAACATAAAGGAAAATTCTGGGTTTATTCATATATAGAAAGGAATATCAAGTGCAAATTGTCAGTTGCAGCCATGGAACTGCAATAAAATGATGACATATTTTACTCTTCCTATGGAATGTGAAAAGGAAGTTGCACTTCCTGAAGAATTTTTACTTTAAAAGTTCATTTATTTTTTTATTTTCGAGTAGGTATAGATGCGCAAAAACATAAACAGTTTCCAGTAGATATTGCCGAGTGACTGTCAGCCCCAGTCTCTTGGTGATTTATCACTAACCAGTAACGTACTGATTGGTCACTAGTACACTCATGTATGAGATCACATTCAATTACAATTGCTGTGACGCTCTGACAACTGTTAAGAGATTTTAGTTTCTTAATAGCCACAAACTAGTAGCTCCGCGGACTACAAGCCTAAGAAGTTATGAATGTGCCGCAAATAAATAGTCATAAACAATATCAACTTCCGCAAAATCTTTAATGATGGATTCATAATTACTTTTGCATAATATGTTATACCCAATTACCATTATCACTAGCCCAACTAAGCCATGTTATAATTAATTTTCAAATTAGCGCCCCTTGTTCTTCGTGCTCCTGGCAGAACGTCTGGGGTTCGAATTTAAAATTACATATTGCAAGTAAATGCTTAGTGAAAGAGTTGAATATTTTCCTTCAAAATTCTTCATTACTAGAACTCTGATGTTATGTAATAAAATTTAGTTACAGTGCTACTACAGTTTGAAATATTAGCATCTTACTTAATGGAATTTCTCTATAATATGACACTTTTAAGCAGAGATGGATAAAAACCCGGTTTTTATTTCTTTGGGTTTTTTCCGGGAAAAAAAAAACGTTTTTCCCCGGAAAAATATTTTTTTATCAAAATGAATTAGACATTAAGTGACCTTCATTTTGATACCAAATATGTTAGGTATATTCAATTGTATTTATAACATAAGAGAGATTATTCTTGATTTAGTTCTAACCTAACTTTTAGTCTAAAAGTTGGCAGCAAATTCAAAAATGGGATAAACTTTTTTTTTTATTTTAACCCTCCCAGGAAAAAAAACCATTTTTGGGAAAATTTCTAATCTAACCTAACTTTTAGTCTAAAAGTTGCACTGAACTCTACTATATAAATGGAAGGTCAATATCCATACCAATTTTTACGCCAAATTGAACCTCGCGCAAGTATGGCGACCATAAGGAGGAGCGCAATCGCACTACAAAATACGTCAGAGCCGGTCTTATTGTTACTGCAACTGTTTAAAACCCGGGACTTTGCCCCGATTCTTGTAACACAGTACCATACAAGATTGCACCATATTGTCTTAATTAACTTTGTTTATAACAGTCACAAAATATTACACAAAATAATCACATAATAATTTACAACAACTTTACACAAACGACAGAATAAACAAAGAATAAAATGGTGACACCGACTCTGGAAATTTCATCTAATCCAAGACTTACGCTACAGAATCTATGGAAAAGAAATAAAACACAGAATAGCGTCAGCTATCATTTTAACCCTCCCAGGAAGAAACCTATTTTTGGGAAAATTCCCGATGAGGGAAAAAACCCATTGCCCTCTCTGCTTTTAAGTTATATTTATGTTCCATATGCACACTCGCTATTTTGATGCTTTTTCGGAAATATTATCTTCAACCAGCAGAGACAAAAATATCATTGGAAAATATAACCAGTCTAAATTTTAAGAAATATTATCAGTTTGTTTATTTATAAGCGACCGACACGTAAGAACTAATCTATCTTGGCTCCAAATGCTAGTAGAGCGTTATTTTTTAAAATGTTTTTTCATCTACTTTCATAATTCGTCTACTGTTTTTGATTCGATAAAAAATCCACAAAGTTTGAATTTGTTTATGACTACAATTTCGAAAGTTATGAAGATTCCAATAAAACTGTTTAAATGAAGCAAAGATTTGTGTTTCTTAATACTATTGTGAGATACATGTAATAACCTACATTTTGAAAAAAGAAACGGCCCCCCTATGAGTTGATGCGCTTAAACAACAGGCGATTGAAATTTCGAAATCTTTTTAGCCGTTTAAAAAAATGTTTTGTGCTAAAATTTGGCAGGAAGATTCAGTTCAATAAACAGCTTTACTACTTTCTTTAAAATGTACTCATTATTACATCATATTTCTTCAATAAAAAGTTCAATTTTTTACAGTTTTCATTATTTAACAATTTAACAAATTACACAGGTTTACAGAAAAAAAAAATGTCCGACCAATGGGATTCCATTACCATACCCCTATTCCATTTAGCACTTTTAGGTTAAGTTTTCTCGAAATTCTGACGTGATGGCGCAAAACGGACTATGGCATCGTGTTCAGCACGTCAAAAACCTTCGGGGTACGGTAATGGAATCCCATTTGTCGGAAATTTTTTTTTGTAAACTTGTGTTATCAGCAAGTTTATTTGTAGATTTATACTAATTGCAAAGAGAGTAGAGAGTCGAAGAATGCGAGTGTAGTGGCACGATAGCTCAGTCGGTTAAGGCATATTGTGTGGCGAATATGCTGGCCGACTGTCTATCACGCTCTGGGTTCGAGCCCCAGCCCCGGTACTGACAATTCTGGGCGGGTATGGGTGTATGTCTGCGTTTTTCTAAATGTGTAACCCTCTTCTGGACAGCCTTGGCTTTGGATTTGAGGGTTGTCTACTATACGTATCTGTGGCGGTGGGTTTCTGCCGGCTTGATGTGCACGTGCAGTGCCATACACGTGCCACTCCACTTTTAAAGTCCCCAACTTGCATTCCTCCATTGTCTACTCTGTTTACACGTAGTATAGTGTTATTCGAAATGTTATTGCAAACATTTTAATATTTTTATTTTTGTTGTGTTTAGCAGGACCAGAGATAATTTGGTAGATAGCACAAAATTTTAATTTTGCAACAATAATTGTTTAAATTTTATAGGAAGCAATGGATAGATTTACTCCAAAACTTCTCATCGCCCTTGTCACATTTCAAACAAATTAAAGCCATAAAATCGCTGCAACTGAACAGTACCATTTGAAATTTATTTTCACTCCACTAATGAAGTATTTTTCAAGAAATGTTCGCTAAAACCATATAATTCCTAAAACATATTTGTTTTTCTCTGTTAATAACAAGTAGTAAGGACTTATTTTATTTTAGAAAAGTAGCATCTGTATCTGGAGATGCAAGAAGAGCGTTAGATATTTGTAGAAGGGCAGCAGAAATTGCAGAAGCTGAAGGGAAAAGCCAATTAGTTAATATGAATCACGTCAATGAGGCTTTGAATGCTATGATTACACAACCAAAAATAAGGGCTATAAAAAACTGTTCGCGATTAGAACAACTCATTTTACAGTCAATTGTCGCTGAGGTAAGGAAATTCAAATTATATTATTCTGTTTGATTTATGAGAAAATCCATATTTTATTTTTTAAGGTGGAGCGAACCGGAGTTGAAGAAACAACATTTGCAGATGTTTTTAAGATGCTAGTTACCTGTTCGGCTATTGATGGTTTCCGAATGATTTCAAGCACTAATGCATTATCTGCAGTCTCCCGGTTAAGCGCCTGCAGGCTTATATTGACTGATCCGAAATGTAATGACATTAATCAGAGGATTATATTAAATGTTAGTGTAGATGATGTGTATTATGCACTTAAACGGGACTAATTTTAAAGACACGTTTTATTTCTTTTATCTAAGTTATTTTTAATACAATACTTCAGTATTACTATATTTTATAATATGACTAAATAAAGACTATGTTAATGCTGTTAAAATCATTGATCTTGTTACTAATAATTAACATGGTTTATGCACTTTAAACTTTATCTATAAATGTTTATAAAATATTCTTGAATTGCCACTAAAACTGTAAGAGACGAGTCTGGTAAATGAGATTATGCAACTCATGTTAGAAATATAAAGGCTAGAAAATTTATATTGATATTGGACATAAAATTATAACAGATTTTGCCATATATGCGACTGGCAGGGCACACATGGAAAAATGGGTGATCTAACTCGGCAAAAATATTTTCTTCTAAAAATAACTAATAAGCTTTGAATTTATACTTATTATTTGTAAGACTTACCTTCAGAGTGTGGGGGTTATTAGCTTGGAATGATGAAATCAATTGACCTATTTCATCTGATACGGGATCTAATATATAACACTTAAGGCCCGGTACTTTCACTTTAGTATAAATAGGCTTTATCCGGCGAATAACTATGTAAGATAAACTGATCTTGCTATCTGCAGGATAACTTGCATAAGTACTTTTATTCAAAATATACCCTCGATTAACCATATAGATATGACTATAGGTTTTTCCCAAAGTAGGTGTTGCCACTGTAAAGGAAGTTTTATGCTTCAAATATAGATAGAAAAGATACTCCTGCTGTGGTTTGTTGCTGGTTTATGACATTTGGGTTATTTTCGTGATTGCTTATCATATTGTTTGAAATAGTTGTGCATCATATACAGGGCCGTTTCTGGCGGGGGTGCAACAGGTGCAGTCGCACGGGGTGGCATTTTAGCCTACTTCTCTATCTGTATCAAATTAAAGGATAAATATTTAATGTGATATCGTCGTGGTTCGCGCGATTCGTTCATTCGTTAACAGACCAGAACACGGTGCTGCTGTAATATACCGATTGGAAATTCGAAGAAGCAGGATATTATGAAATAGACCTGCGGGCGGGCGATTCGACGGTTGCGTAGCATTTCGGATTCTTTATTTATTTATTTATTAATACAAGAATATAAAATATTTCTTACTTAAAGAATACTACATATTCACAATAAACATAGATTGTGCAAATATTACAACTAGCTATAATTGTTTAATGGATTTCTTCTGGAAGTGAAAGGTAAACAAACCGTTTATATTTATATACTATAATAAATACATAATAAAAAAACTCTGAATGTTTCATGTCAATAAAAATAATTTCAGAAATATAATAGCATAATTTTTCTTAAAATAAATATAAATATTGTCAACCACATTTGTGAATGTTGAGAAAGGAAAATACTACTGTCAAAATTCTATAAAAATGTGTTTAAAATTAATTTCAAAAAGGCTTGCTCGATAAAATATACAGTAATTCTTCTACTTTTCTCTTTGGGACTTCCTGCCACATGCAGGGGCAGACTGGGACACTGGGACGAATCCCGGTGGCCCGCTCCAATAGTGCGCCGCTGGCGCCGGCTGCTTGGCAAGATGACCGCCTAATAGAGTAATAAGTGGCCTGCGAGTTCTAAGATCCAGCGCTAAACTGTTGTCAGTCCGCCTCTGGCCACATGTATTTTTACTTCTAACCGAAGTCCGAGGAACCTACAAAATAATACAATTAACCAATATATTACTGGGGAAAAAACCTCTACGCCTGTGATTTTTGTGTCAAAGGATCAGTTAGAGGTTGCTTTTTTGACAAATGACACAAATAAGTATAAAAATATTAAAATGAAATATTTCGCCGACGTTTCGGAAACCTAATCTGTTTACTTTTTCAAGACTTTTTTTTAACAATCTTTTGTGATGTGTATGATAAATACACAACTCTAAGGCCCAGTTGTATGAATGTGGTTTAACCAGTGGTCAAGGTTTAACCCAAGTTCAAAGCAATTATAGTGTTGTGTGAAAAGGAGTCAAGAAATATCATAGTTTAACCATGGTTTTACTATGCCATTTTCAGAACCACCAAGAATGATGGTTTAACTTGAGTTCACGTGTCTAGTTGTTATTTCATTGTCAACTTCAAAAATAGTTTGTGGTGTTTCGTGTTCGCGAAATAGAAATTTAAAAATAATGCGCCACTTTATTTGAGCAACAGTGTTTGTATCGACCAATGGAATGCCTTGCCGCCAAAACCAGCGACCTTCAGAGAGATTTTGTCAATCTCTACTCAGTTTGCATTGAGAACTCTTGTTGTGTAGTCATGTAGTCAATGTACTGCCAATTCGGCAAGTTTATGCCAATCAATCCAGATTTAGTTCCCTATAACTAAATCCTATGGTGTGGGAGACATATCCAACCAACTAGCGAGAACACAGCTCTAGAGCTCCTCGGCGTCCGCCACACTTTCATGTAAAAGTAAGGGATTACAAGGTAGGTCACACATGCTTTCCTGTTTAGCTCAAAAATAGGTGGTCCTTCGTATTGTTAAAATTGTTATACTTTAGAAATTGAGAAGATAATTCATTTGGTCTTCGAGCCACATTAGAACAGTCCTTTGGATGTTTTTTTACGTGTTATTACAGTTCATTAAAGACAGCGTTGGCTTGGCTTTAAAATTTGTAAACAAACTTTAGTGTTGAATTCGTGCTATTGTGATTTTTAAGTGCGTGTAAATAAGCATTTTCTTGTTAAAACCGTTGCATTGCGTCATCGTTAAACCGTTGCATTCCAACAGGATTACGTCATCGGGTAAATTGTAGTTTTGTCCTTTTCTAGAAATTTTAAATTTAACGTCTTTATCTAGGGATTTAGTGTTTTGTCAGTCTGTTAATTCTAACAACTGTCATTTTTTGTATTTGTAACCTTTAAAAACGTTTATTTATTGTTTGTTGTGTTGATTTATTTTACTGTGTTTTTTAATTAAGCTTGACCATGGCTGCTTTAAAAGAAGCGATTGTATCTAGAAAAGTCGTAATTTCGCAAATTACGGAAATTTGTGAGTTAGCAAAACAAGCCAAATTGGACGAAAATATGCGAGTTTTGTTTAGAATTAAATATAGTTGTTTAGAATCTTTGTATGAGAAGTTTAAAGAGTTACATTTAAAAGTGTTATTGGCGTCCAAAGACTCTGAGTTTGAAACTCAAGACACAATTCGAAAAGACTTAGAGGAAAACTATTTTGAGTCTCGCGTTGTTTATGAATCTTTATTTCCTCCGGTACTAGATGTTCCTACTTTATTGCCTACGGTTAGTGTAGAAACCGATTCTAGCCCTAGTGTTAATTTACCAAAATTACAGTTGAGAAAGTTTAGTGGTGAAACTCATGAATGGCAATCATTTAAAAGCCTTTATGATAGTTTAGTTCATAACAAAAAAAAGTTATCGGACATCGACAAATTTCAGTATTTATTGCTTTCTTTAGAGGGTGAACCTCTCACATTAGTACAGTCAATTCCGTTAGACCCTGATCATTATGAAATAGCATATAAAGCTTTGTTGACACGCTATTCGAACAAACGCTTGTTAGCCAACAGCCATTGGCATATTTTGAAAAATTATCCTCCCTTAACGTCTGAAAATTTAAAGGACATTCGTGGTCTTGTGGATACATTTTCAGAAAACATAGCCATCTTGAAAAGGTTAGGTTTTGACGTTGCAGCCTGGGATTTTATTTTAGTAGATTTGTTGGCAGATAAGTTACCCCCTGCTACACGCAGACGTTTTGAATTACAGGGTGATGCTGCGGAAATTCCCACATTTGAAAATTTAACAGATTTTGTTTTAAAACAGTGTGTCGCTTTACAAACATTAGCTTCGTCAAAAGTATCGGGCACATCTAAATCAAAAGTGTCTAGTACAGCTACGACAAGTAGCAAACATCGTGTTTCGCAACACCCCAGAGCGGATGTTGATTTTCGTACCAAGTCTTTACTTGTGCAAACTGATTCTTCATTGTCTAGTAGTAGTAGTTCCCAGAATTCTGCGGGGAATTCTCCGGAAAATTGTTCTTTGTGCAAACAGGATCATTTGATCTATCGTTGTCCTCAGTTTTTGCCCTTGACCGCTAGAGAGCGTCATGCGGCTGTAAAACGTATTCGTTTGTGTTTCAATTGTTTAAAGGATTCCCATGGTGTGGGAACTTGTCCTTCGAAATCTTCTTGTTCAAAATGTCAGAAAAGACATCACACGTCTTTACATTTTAGTGAGATTACTGGTGGTAATCGTATAGAAACATCAGGTGCTTCCTCGACAACAACTAACAGTCCTAGTGTACATGTTGGTACTAGTGTGTTGCCTTTTCAAAAGGGTCAAACTGTGTTATTGTCTACTGTGTTGGTAGAAATTTTAGATGTGAAGGGACAGCCTCATGTTGTGAGAGGTCTTGTTGATCCCGGATCAATGGCTAGCTTTATGACTGAATCTTGTGCTCGTAAGCTACAGCTACCTCGTGCTCGTTCTTCCATCCCTATTGCAGGGTTAGGGCAGATGTCTACAAAATCTTCCCTTGGTGTTTCTCATTGTTCGATTAGACCTACTGGCTCCTTGCAGCCATCCCTCCCCTTGGATGTGATTGTTCTCCCTACTAATTGTTCTGAGATGCCTTCGGCTACTCTCTCCCCTTCGAATTTAGCTAGTTTTAAACCTTTCAAGTTAGCAGATCCTTCGTGGCACCAACCTGGTCCCGTTGATTTATTGTTAGGTGCTGACATTTATTCCTCAATTGTACTTCCCGACATTGAGAAAAGTGATTTTAGTTCATTAGTAGGTATCCATACCATATTTGGTGTGATTTTGGTTGGTCCTGCTTCTTATTCGAAACTGCCTCCGCCCGTGCAGGCTTTCTTCGCTTCTGTCGTTACGCCTTGTTTAGACGACACTTTAAAGAGTTTTTGGAAAATTGAAGAAGTTCCGGAAAAGGCTTCCATTTCCTTAGAGGAACAACAAGCAGAAAATAGTTTTGTCCAAACCCATTTTAGATTGTCTAATGGTCGTTTTGGGGTTTCTTTGCCTTTTAAAGCTGCAGAACCCACCTTCCGAAACTCACGTGTTCTAGCTGACCGTCGTTTATTCTCTCTTGAGCGTAAGTTCGACTCTAACCCATTGCTTCGTGTGGAGTATGTGAACTTCATGAAAGATTATTTAGCTTCAGGTCATATGACCTTATGTCAAGTGCCTTATGAGGATTCGAACTCCTACGTTATTCCTCACCATTGTGTGTTCAAGGTTGAAAATAGTAAACCCAAAATTCGTGTAGTCTTTGATGCGTCTGCCAAAGATGCAAATGGGGTTTCTCTCAACGATTTCCTACTAATCGGCCCCAAGCTTCAGCGTGACATCGCTAGCATTCTCCTTCGTTTTCGTGCACATTCATTTGTCTTCACTTGTGATGTGAGGCAAATGTATCGTCAAATTTTAATTGCGTCAGGACACCAACGCTTTCAGCAGATTCGTTGGAGGTTCTCATCTTCGGACCCTGTCCAAACTTATTGTCTCAACACTGTAACTTATGGTGTCTCCTCAGCTCCTTTTCTTGCTATCCGCACCTTGCTGCAGTTAGCCGAGGAGGGACGCTCCCAGTTTCCTCTGGCCTCCCAAGCCATTGAGAACGATTTGTACGTCGATGACTTAGTCTGTGGTGCTAATTCATTGGAAGGCACCCTGGAACTCCAGAGACAGGTCAAAGAATTGTTTAGTTCTGGTTGTTTTGAACTTCGAAAATGGTCTAGCAACCATCCATCTGTTTTGGAAAATCTCCCTGAGAGTCATTGTGTAAATCAAAATTTGTCTTTTGATCTTGAAAAGGATAGTTGTATGAAGGTACTTGGTCTTCAATGGCAGCCTTCATTGGATTCTTTTGTTTTTGCTGTGAATCCCCGCGATTCTATTTGTTCGAAACGTTCGATTTTATCCGAAATTGCCCGGATATACGATCCTCTTGGTTTTTTGTGCCCTGTCACATTCTTTGCAAAACGCCTCATTCAGGTTCTATGGACTCTAGGCATTGGTTGGGATGATTCCCCTCCATGTGATGTCGTTTCCAGATGGCAGCAGTATAAGGATCAGTTGCCTTGTATTGCTTCGCTGCAAATTCCTCGTTTAGTTGTTGCGGATCTTACCTCCGTAGTTTGTCAACTCCATGCCTTTTGTGATGCTTCTGAGCTTGGTTATGGTTGTGTAGCCTATTTGCGTTGTGTTTACCCTAGTGGTAATGTTAGCGTTTCTTTTCTTTGTGCAAAGTCCAAAGTTGCTCCTTTGCATACTTTGTCGATTCCTCGTCTTGAATTGTGTGCCGCAGTTTTATTGTCCTCTCTAGTCACTTGGATTAGAGTAACTTTGAAACCTGTTCTTGAAATTGAAAATGTTTTTGCTTGGTCGGATTCCACCATAGTTTTGAACTGGATTAGATCTTCTCCACATCGGTGGAAAACTTTCGTGTCAAATAGAGTGAGTGTCATCCAAGACAGGCTAGCTCCTACTTGTTGGCACCACATTCGTTCTTGTGAAAATCCTGCGGATTGTGCCTCTCGCGGTCTTCTCCCAGAGGAATTTGTGTCTTTCCCCTCATGGTGGGCGGGTCCCTCCTGGCTAAAACTTCCTCCTGCGGAATGGCCTGTTGAAAGTGTAGAAATTGTTGATCCCCGTGTGGATGTTGAACAGAAGAAAACTGTTTTGGTTACTCAAATTGAACCTTGTGTTATTGATTCTTTGTTTGTTCGTTTCTCATCTCTTCGTAAAATACAAGGTATTGTTGCTTATTGCCTTAGATTTTACAACAATTGCCAAAATCCAGAAAAACTTTCTGGTGTCTTGTCCTCGTTCGAGCTTCATCAAGCTCTCTTGTACATTGTGAAACTTGTACAGAAGCAGTCTTTTGCGAAGGAGATTTCGGCTCTTCGTAAAAAGAAGGAGCTTCCCAAAACCTTTTTGAAATTGTCCCCCTTTTTGGATGAGAAAGGGATTTTGCGTGTTGGAGGTAGAATCACTCATGCCAATCTACCCTTTGAAAGTAAGCACACTGCATTGCTTCCTAGCACTCACGTTGTCAGAACTTTTGATCTTTCAGATTCACTACCAGAACTTGCATTCTGGCTTGAATACGACGCTGTATTTATTACAACAAAATTTTTGGATTCTTGGTGGTCGTCGTCTTATTCGTCGTTGTCTTGGTAAGTGTTACCGTTGTTTTCGTGTAAAACCTCCTTCGTTGCTTTGCCCTATGGGTGATCTTCCTAGTGTGCGTGTGTCACAGGCCAAACCCTTTTCACAGGTAGGTGTCGATTTTGGTGGTCCATTTCACATTGTGCCTCGACACACCAGAGGTGCAAAAACCTCAAAGGCTTATCTTTGTTTGTTCGTGTGTTTGTCGGTGAAAGCAGTTCACCTAGAAATTGTTTCAGACTTAGCAACTGAAGCGTTTCTGGCAGCCCTGCGCCGTTTCGTTGCTCGTCGTGGTAGGTGTTCTCACATCTACAGTGATTGCGGTACCAATTTCACTGGGGCGGCTAGTGAATTGAAAGAAAACTTGAAGCTAGCTGCTGAAAGCGAAGCCATTACATGGCATTTCAATCCCCCGTCCGCACCCCATTTTGGCGGAATTTGGGAAAGCGGTATCAAGTCTGTGAAGACACACCTCTATCGAGTGATAGGTTTGCAAATTCTAACCTTTGAAGAACTATATACTTTGGTCACTCAGGTCGAAGCCTTGCTCAACTCGCGACCTTTATGTGCCCTGAGTTCTGACCCGAACGATCTTGGTTCTTTGACCCCTGGTCATTTTCTCACCCTTGAGCCTCTCACGGCACCCCCCGACCCTGATTTATCACATATAAATTTAGCGCGTCTGTCACGTTGGCAGCTTGTTCAACAGCTGCAACAAAGCTTTTGGAAAACGTGGAGCAATGAATACTTGCATCAGTTATACCAGAGAAGTAAATGGTACAAATCTCGCCGATTTGAAAATTTAGATATTGGGACTCTTGTCCTAATCCGAAGTGAATCTACGACTCCGCTTGCGTGGAAATTAGGTAGAATCGTGCAACTCCACCCCGGAAATGATGGGACATGTAGAGTAGCCACGGTCAAGACTACACAGGGAATCTTACAACGCCCTTGCATAAAATTATGCCCGTTGCCTTCGCAATAGCTCTTTTATCTTGTTTAGTTAATTAGATTTTTAGACTTAGTTTTAGTTGTTAGTTTTAAAAAAAAAAAAACCCTAGCCATGCTAATGTTGTTTTTGGTGGGCGGTATGTTTCGTGTTCGCGAAATAGAAATTTAAAAATAATGCGCCACTTTATTTGAGCAACAGTGTTTGTATCGACCAATGGAATGCCTTGCCGCCAAAACCAGCGACCTTCAGAGAGATTTTGTCAATCTCTACTCAGTTTGCATTGAGAACTCTTGTTGTGTAGTCATGTAGTCAATGTACTGCCAATTCGGCAAGTTTATGCCAATCAATCCAGATTTAGTTCCCTATAACTAAATCCTATGGTGTGGGAGACATATCCAACCAACTAGCGAGAACACAGCTCTAGAGCTCCTCGGCGTCCGCCACACTTTCATGTAAAAGTAAGGGATTACAAGGTAGGTCACACATGCTTTCCTGTTTAGCTCAAAAATAGGTGGTCCTTCGTATTGTTAAAATTGTTATACTTTAGAAATTGAGAAGATAATTCATGTGGTAAATTATTAAAAAATATGGAAAATATGGGTGATTGGATGGATGAAAATATGGATATGGATGATTTAACAGATGATGAGGATTTCGTCGAATTAATAAGAGAAGTAGTACAAGGTTAGTTATTAGATTATTAAATTGTATTACCTACCAAGGTTTTTTATTTATTTAAGGTTTGAGGTCTACTCTACTCATGATTGTACTATTTGAAACAATAGTGCAATACGAGCTAAATTTGAAACGGAGAAATGGCAGATAGCATATTAGTAGGCGATAGTGGTTATTACATTAAACCATATCTTTTAAAAATGACTGGCTAGTTGGTATGATACCAGTGCCATTGAAACTTATGCACACACATATCTTTTAACTCCATTATTGAGTCCACGAACACCAGGAGAACATTTGTTTAACGAGTCCCAAATACGAACAAGAAACCCTATTGAAAGATGTTTTGGAATTTGGAAGAGGCGCTTTCCTATTCTTGCTATAGGGATATGGTTAGATGTAGATCGTGTTGAAGCAGTAGTGGTAGCTACTGCAGTGCTTCATAATATCGCTTGTCAAAATGCAGATGCACCACCACCTCCCCTTGATGAAAATGTAGAAAATCTCATCGAGGAAATAAATAATGTCAATCTAGATCCTGTGGCACAACCTATCGGCAACATTATGAATATTAATAATTCAACTAGACTAAAATTAATACATTATTTTACAGGGTTAGTTTAAGTTGTCAGTATACATATACAAAATGCATGAAAGATGTGAAATATTGAGTAGAATTTTTATGTAATTGTTTTTTAAAAATAACTTAGAACAACTTTTGTGTGTAATTTTTTGAAAAGTCTACATAAAAAGTTATGACAAGTTTATTTTATTTTCTTTATCTCCCATATCTCAAGAGTTTTTCTTTAAATTACGTAATTCGACGGAAATACACACAAACTTGACGTGCAATTCAGCATGTGCTCATATAACTAATATAACCTCAAATTTTAAGTATTTTAAGTTTTCTCTCTCTTTTAATGTTTGTATACTCATTTCAGCTTGGAGCAATACTGGCTCCAAGCAAATAATTTTTCAATATTGTTGATTAATAAAAATAGACTACTAATTATAGGTTAGATTTCCAACCTACAAAAAGAGTCCTACTTTATTAGGAGAAAGTAATTAGAACTTCATAAACATTACACTAAATTAGCTTTTAGTTGAAAGTATGGAAACCAAGCTGAAATTTTAATAACAGCTACGGAATACTCATAAATTTTAAGAAATACATATTTTTGAGGTTAGCTGTGACGTCACGTGCACATGCCCTATGACTTTTCTGTCGATAAAGTAGGTTGTCTTGTAATTTAATACCAAAACAATTGTCAAAGTAAACAAATATTACTAGGGAGCGTCGCTACCAACTGACAGAAATTAAACTGATCAATGTTTACGTAACCATACCATAAATTTCTTTCATAAAACGCTTGCATTATTTGATCATGGTCAGCACGTGATCTTGGTTTACCTGAGCTTCTGGTTAACTATGTTTCATACAACTGGGCCTTAGAATATGTTTGTTATGTACAATATCCATAGATACTTACTACTTACATAGAACTGTTGATATAGTTAACAGTTTTTTTTATTTTATACAATGTTAAGTTTGTGAAGTTCTTTTTTAACATTGACAACCAGGTTGTACAAACATCTATGGAACAATTCGATACGAATCTATCCTCATTCAAAAATACTATTGCTGGTTCTTAAATTTTTCTTTTTCGCTATCCGCCTCCTTTTGTTAAAATTTGTACCGAGTCCCAGTTTATTCTATGTCCATTCTCCCAAGCGTTTTCCCAAATCTTTGACCTCTGAATTTAATTTTTCCTGATATAATTCTTTTGTTCACCCAATTTTACACTGAACGGTCTGGATGACTCGCCCACGTAATATCTGTTACACTCAAACGGAATACTATAAATGCAGTTTTTTGAAATTTGCTCGTGGTATTTCGGTTTTGTCTTTGTCAGAATAGACCTTAAAGTGTTGCTCCTTTAAAATACCGTCTTAATATCAAATTTATCGTTAACTTTTTGGATAATCCGTGTACATAAGGAATTAACGCTGTGTAACGTTTTTCAGGTTTTTGTTGTATCTGATTATTTTCAATATTTATGAAGGTTTTATCAACAAAGGCTTCAGGGTATTGATTGTTTGTAAGGACCTCTTTTATAAACCGTTTCTCATTGTTTAATATTTCATCATTAGAAGCAATGATTTTGGCCCTATATGTTATAAACATTTTAAAGCACCCCCCTTAACACCTCTGTATGTGTTGGTTTTCTAAAAACACTTGTTTCAATTATACCATTTACTCTTTTAATTAAAACAGCTAGAAATGGTAATTCATTTCTAGCTTTCTTTTCTAAAGTAAATTTAATAGGTTATTTATTATTTAAATTTTCAAAAAATTATCCAGTAACTTCTTACCGTGAGGTCAAATTGCAAAGATATCGTCTACATATCTCCACCAGATAACCGGTTTGTATGTACAATTTTGAACATGTCTTGTCTCAAAATCCTCCATTTGATTTGACTTGATTTGATTCCTCGGACGTCAATTAAAAGTAAAAATACATGTGGCACGAAGTCCCAAAGAGAAAAGTAGAAGAGTTAAGAAAATGCCATAAATAACATATAGACAATATTTAAAATATAAACTACTATTTATACAAAAAAAAAATATTTTGAAAAAATATATTCCATAATTTATGGGGCGGCAAAAGTTCTTTTTGCACGGGGCGGCAAAAGACCTAGGAACGGCCCTGATCATATAACTAACATAACCTGAAATTTTAAGTTTATTTTCATTTTTGTTTGTATCGCATTTTTAGCTTTAGCCATATACCTGACTCCAGGCGAACATTTAAAAATCTACTCAAATAATTTTTCAATATTTTTTAGGACAGCGTTAGGCACACACCGCGGCGTGTACGGAAATCGAAATTAAAGACCCGTCCGACGTGTTTTATTGACAATAACTATATGCACGCCGCGGCGTGTACGGAAATCTAAATTTAAAACCCGTCCAACGTGCCTTATTGGCAATTACTAGTAAAACGCCGAATAATTTAAATTAAAAATCAGTCTAATAGGCCTTTATTAACTACCTAAATAACAAAAACGTACAACGCACTAGAATTAAAAAATTTGAAGTAACTCAGGAGAAGAGAAAGGTATCATGTACCTTTTGGCTTTTTTGAAGCAATAGTAACATAATATATTGCTTTTCAGTAATTAAAAAAAGAACATAACACAACCTAATTGGCACATTCAGGTATGAAAATAATTTTAAGGCAAAGAAAAAATAACTCCGATCCAAAAAAAAAAAAACAAAAACAAAAAAAAACTGCAATTCGCAAGACTTGAACCCGCAACATTAGTATTGAGAGACGCCTTCCACACTGAGTTATCGACTACCTGGCAGAAAATGTGTAAAACTTTTACTTAACAAAGAAATTAAAGACCCGTACACGCCACGGCGTGCATGTAGTTATTGGCAATAAAACACGTCGGATGGGTCTTTAATTTCGGATTTCTGTACACGCTGCGGCGTGTGCCTAACCACTTCGTATTTTTTTATTAATAAAATAGACCGCTAATTATAGGTTGGATTTCCAACCTACAAAAACAGTCTTATTTTATTACAACAAAGTATTTAAAATATGTATATTACAATATAAGTAGAATGACGTCATGTGGCTTATCACATTCTACTCACCAAACCCTTTCATTTGATACCCATGTCAAAGGGTTGTGAAGAAAAAGGTAAGCCGCCACATTGGGTTTAGAATAACGTCACGTAGCTTATCGCATTCTACTCGTCAAACTGTTTCATTTGATACCCTTGTCAAGGAGGTTGTGAAGAAAAAGGTAAGCCGTCATCTTGGGACGCCCGCCTTATTGGATTTAGAACAATATTAGATATACTATATTGTATTGTACTCAGAACCAAAGCTCGGTGCAAAATTTCCGCTCAACCGGATAATGGGAAGTGGATGAAATTTCAATGACTTTTGACCCATACGTACATACAGACTTCCAAATATAATAATACCATTCAACTAACTACACTTTTAACACGTTGAGTGCTGGTGGCACACATGGTGTGTCATCAGCCATCCGCAATAAAGTCTATGCCAGTGACCCACCATGTGTGTCATTACTCAAAAATGGCTGAAAATATGTCAAACTGATACATATTACTTGTATAATCGTAAACAATATTATAAGTGCCATAGCAAAGAATTTTTAAATAATTATAAACAGTCCAGGGCTTCAGCCAAGGCACTCAGTGTTCATGATTACAAAAAATATATCGAAAGAGTGGAACATTCGATCAAAACCAACCCCACTATGTTTTGGTCTTTTGTCAATAACAAAAAAGGCAAATCTAGGATACCCGGGACAATGCGCTATAATAATGAGGAGCTTCACAACTCTCAAGACATTGTTGAAGCCTTTAGTCGACTCTGAGCAAGCTTTTCCTCACTCTGAACCTAATGACACCATTGACATAGGTCACAATATTGACGTTAACCTGCCAAGTTTAAATGTAATCAATTTATCTGAGGAGGAAATAACCGATTGTATAAAAAAGTTGAAGAATAAAATGACAAGTGGACCGGATGGCATTCCTAGTTTCCTTATCAGAGATTGTGCCTATGTACTCTGTCAACCTATGATAATATTATTTAACCTATCTCTTAAGTTAGGTACCTTCCCAGATATATGGAAAAAAGCTAGGGTTTGCCCCATCCCGATATTGCTAATTACAGACAAATTACATTATTGTGCAACTTTGCGAAGGTCTTTGAGTTGTAGTAGTAGTAGTAGTATTTATTCATCTTTGAAAGTTGTTATAATTTACAATTTATCAACTTATCAGACTAGTCATAGAGAAAACTTCTCTCAAAAAAATTCCATTAAAAGTCCAGGACATGACATAAAAACATATTTAAAAAGATGTATATAAACAAACAAAAGAACATATTTTATAAAATTAAATGTCTAAAATTGTTTCATTATTTTTACAATATTGAAAGAATTCGTTCACAGTTATTTAACAAAATATCATAAGCCTTAGTCTGATATCTCTGGCATTGTTCACTTTTATCACAGAATTTATTTTATTAAAGCATTTTATACCCATATCTTCTGGAGAGTGTTGGCCAATTGAGAGTCTTGAGTAAGGTAAGGGTGAGATTTACTCATACATCGTAAAATCTTCTTTTGTATCATAAATGCTTTATTCAAGTGGGATGAGGAGCCCCAAAATATCAAGCCATATTGTAGTACTGATTGTACCAATCCATAATAAAGAAGTTTTAGTATGTCATAAGTCACAGTGTCTCTTAGTTGTTTTGTAATGTAGCAAGTTGTGCTTATCTTTGAGCATATTTCATTTATGTGTGGTTCCCACGTTAACTTTTGGTCTATATTTAACCCTAAAAATTTTATAATATTTGTACTCTATAGATTTATTTTGAACTTTCAAATGTAGATCGTAATCAAGAGTGATATTTTTTGGCAAGAATTGCGTGTAAGAGGTTTTGCTTGCGTTTAAGATAACACCGTTGTTTGTAAAATAATTTATAATTTCATATGTTGCCTCGTTACTTCTATGTATAAGTTCTTTTACACTTTTGCCTTTCATTTATATATTTGTGTCGTCCGCATAGAGTATGACACGATCCGATGCACCACATGTTTCAGTTATATCATTTAGGAAAATAATAAAAAATAATGGACCTAAAATGGTACTCCCAAACCATTTTTTATGGTGTCAGATTTATTATCATCCAATACTACTGTCACAGTAGAGGAATATAAAACTGTGCTACTGTCTGGGTTCTGTCTTGTAAATATAATACAGCCCATTCATGTGCGACTCCTCGAACACCGATATTGAATAACTTTTGAATTAATAAATTGTGGTCAATAGTATCGAAAGCACAGCTAAGGTCATAAAAAAGACCCAGAATGTTTTCATGATCGTTGAGAGCATCATAAATAAATTCAAGGCATTGTAGAATTGCCGTATTTGTAGACTTTTTCTTTCTAAATCCATTTTGATTGTTTAAGAAATTAAACGTTTCTAGAAAGTTTATTAGGCGTACACTGTAAGATGACTCGAAAACTTTTGCTAGTTGACTTTGAACACAAATTGATTGATAATTTGTAATGTCGGTTTTTAAGCATTTGTTTTTGTAGACTGGAATACATTTTGACTCCTTTAGTGGTTCTGAAAATTTTCCAGAGATAAACGATTGATTTATTAAATATGAGAGTGGATGGGCAATTTGGCTACTTATAGACTTAAGAACTTTGCCATGGATTCCTGTATAATCGCATCTACCCCCTTGTTAAAAATGTCATTTCTGTGGACCAACACGGCTTCATGGAAAAACGCTCAACTACTACTAACCTATTATGTTTTACTCAATATCTCTCTGATATCATTGACATGCGAAGTCAGGTGGATGTGATATATACGGACTTCTCCAAGGCATTTGATTGCATTGATCACTGCCTATTATTATCCAAACTTCGACTTGTAAGGCTGCTCTACTACTCTTGTTCAGTTCTTCTCTTCGTACATGACAAACCGTCTTACAATGGTTTTACTCATATACCGAAACATCAGGGGTACCACAGGGTTCCAACTTAGGTCCGCTATTTTTCGCTCTTTTTATCAATGATCTCAATGACACTCTTCGCTGCAAAAAGCTCTTTTTCGCAGATGACCTAAAAATCTTTGCGTCAATAAACTCCATAGACGACTATCATATGCTACAAAGGAAACTTAATAAAGTAGCACAATACAATACAATACTTTATTCAGCTTATAGTACAATACATTGTCACAGCCCCGTCAAAACATATTTAACCAGTAATAAACACCTTGCAAAATATAAAATCTTAAAAGAAAAAAAAACACAGTGGTGTCATTTAAACTCCCTTGCTCTAAATATAACCAAATGCAAGGTTGTAACTTACTCACAAAAAGATGAACTCATTGATTACGACTATCATATCGACACACAATCTTTGTCCCATACCGACTCAACCAGAAATCTAGGAGTATTCTTCGATAACAAATTATCATTTGCCAAGCATATCGAGTTAACGGTTTCCTCGTCTATGAAAACCTTAGACTAAGACTAAGTCAAGTCTTCCGTGACAATGGCGTCTTAATCAAACTATTTTATTGCTATATTCGGTCTAAACTTGAATACTGCTCACTTATTTGGAGCCCTATCAAGTAAAATTAAGTGAGTTCGTTCTTAGAAAATTCTTAAAACTACTCTGATCCGCACTGATGGTAGATATCCAAACAGAGGCTGCGACCAGACTTATCTGTTAAATAGGTTCAACTTCGACTCATTACAATTTAGAAGGTAATTTTACGCTGTAAAATTCCTGTATTTGCTCATACACAACAGGGTTGACTGCCCTCCTGCACTAAGCCAATTTGAACTTCTTGGTTCCAAGAGCCACCAGTCGCAACCCTCTCACATTTTATTATCAACCGGCGTGAACCAATAGTAGTAGTAGTAGTAGTCTATTTATTGTGTGTGACAATACAATATTGTTTACACTCGTCAGATACAAAGATTAATATAGACACTCACGTTAAAATAAAATAAAAACAATGGCATAAGAACATCAATGTAAAAGTACTACAATTATAAACTGGAATATAACATTAAATAAAACAATTAAGATCAACAATATAGACAAATTACATTTAAAAACAATTAAAGTACGTGAAAAATTCATCTATCTCATAAAAGACATTTTCTTTCAGAAAATTTCTTACTTTCTTGGCGAACGCAATATCCTTAAGTGTTTTCCAGCTATTTGGCAGTAGGTTGTAGAATTTTACAGATAGATATCTAAATGAATTTATGTTTCTAGTCAGACGGAAGGAAGGAACTACAACAGATTCATTCCTTGTTTTGTAGCAATTCTGAGTTTGGTAATGAGAGAGATGGTTTCTAGCAAAAAGAATGCACCCTAAAATATACTGATTAGTGCAAGTGAGAACACCTAACCTTTTAAACAAAGGTCTACAGCTTTCGTTATATTTTGAATTCGTAATAACTCGGATAGCTCTCTTTTGCAATTTTAAAATCTTGACAGTGTGTGCAGAGCCGCCCCACAGTAAAATTCCATAGCACATTATGCTATGAAAGAGTCCGTGATATGCAGTCAAGATAATATTTTGATCGATTTGATTTTTAAGTTTTTTCAGCAAATATATTCTACTGGACAATTTTCTGGACATGCAATTTATGTGGCTTTCCCATGTCAATTTGCTATCTAAAGTAACACCTAAGCACTTAACTGGATTATTATTGTCAATATGAATTCGTGTGTTTAGATGAAATATTAAATTTTGCATTTTTTGAGTGTTTAGACTTAGTTTTACATTAGAAAAGTATTGCTCGGCTTGTTGTTGTGCATCTGCTGACATATTAGTGAGATTATCCATATTATTATGGGCTGAAAGAAGAGTACTATCATCAGCATAAGCAATAATTTTACTAGAGATGTGATCTGATATGTCGTTGATATAAACAATAAATAACGTTGGTCCTAATATCGACCCCTCAGGAACGCCAAACTTGAGGGACTTTAAGGAAGAGATTTCACCATTACTGCTAACACACTGACGTCTGTCTAACATATAGCTTTTAATGAAAGAAAGTGCAGATCCTCTTATACCGAGACTCTCTAATTTTATTAATAATATGTCAGGAGACACACAATCAAAAGCTTTAGACAAATCCAAGGAAGAAGCAGCTACCATATGTCCATCTTCAAGTGCATCTGTCATAAATACAATCATATCGGTTAATGCTTTAATAGTAGAAGTACTTTTACGGTAACCATATTGACTGGGATTTAGTAAGTTTTTATTTTCCAAATACAGTATTAGCCTTACGTTAAAAGCTAATTCAAGCAATTTAGATAGAATTGGAATAATTGATATTGGTCTGTGATTGTTGACTTGATCCACATTACCTTTTTTAAAGATAGGCGTTACTTTAGATATTTTTAGACAATCAGGAAATAGTCCTTGTTCAAAACATAAATTAATGAAATAAGTTATGAAAGGTAAGAGCTCATCTTTGGCCATTTTAATAGTATCACTGTTTAGACCGTAATAGTCTCTAGATTTAGATGTACTTAATTTGTCTATTAGATAACTAACTTCATATTCCGAGACTGGTTCTAAAAAGAAGGAAAAAGGTACGCTATTGTTCCTACATAGATTTATATAATCAGAATTACTGCAATTTAACTTTTCCAGAATTTCATTGGCTATGTTAACAAAATAATTATTCAGGTCATCGGCACTGATTTCGCGAGATAGTTGATTATGATTAGAGGTTTCCTTAATAATTGACCATGCCGTTTTTTGCTTGTTTTTTGAATTGGCTATAAGATCAGTATTGTGCTTAATAGTTTCATTTTTAAGAGCTCGTTTGTAATCTTTTTTGAGTTTATTGTAATCAACTTTCAGATTGCTGTCAAATTTACTTAAGTCATATATCATTATAAGCTTATCTCTCATAACTTTTATGTTTTGACTGTATTTAATATTATGTCTTTTCTTTTTGTACTGTTTGATGGGAAAAGAAGTATCGTAGCAATTTTTTACATTATTTAATAAAATTTCGGTCAATTGATCAGGATCAAGGGTTTGATAAAAATGTGACCAATTACAGTTCGTTAGTGATATTTTATAATTTCCTATTGTATAATTGTTTATTGATCTATATGTCATCTGCTCTTTGGATCTATAGATGTTTGTTGACTCTGAGTAAGAAAAACACAAACAGTTGTGATCGGATAAGTGAGGATTAAATATTCTGGATTTACTAATATTTTGCTGTATATTCGAGAACACATTGTCAATTTTGGTTGCAGTTCTATTAGTGACTCTTGTGAAATCATTACCACACTCTTGCATGCCAAAGGACAAGAACAAATCCGTTATCAGTTGAGAATTGATAGATTTAACTGAAAAGTCAACGTTAAAATCGGCAAAAAATGTAATACATTTTTCAGTGGAAAAATTATTCAGAAATGCAGTTAACTTATTATTGAAAATATTTAGGTCTCCTTTACAAGAACGATAAGCACAGCAAATAAACGACTTGGTTTTGCGTAATTCAATCGCACATAATTCAATATTTAACTCTTCGCAATAATTACTAGCGAAATTATATGTTTTATAATCTAAACCTACTTTGACAAAAATTGCTACTCCACCATGGATATGGATAGACCTTTCATAGTAAGCGGCCAGTACGTAATTATTTAAAGCAACTAATTTTATTTGATCATCACGTGTCCAGATTTCACTAAAACATAGAATATCATATTTATTTTCTGAAAGAAATGCGTCAAGTAGTAATAATTTGTTGGATAGGCATTGAATGTTTATATAAAAAATAGATAGTGTATTTAGTCTAGAATCTTCTGTGATGTTTGTAGGTGTAGCTACCACCATTTCCTCTATGGTCCCATGATCTCCGAAAATAATTTTGTTTTTTAGACATTTGATTGCCTCCAGAATATTTTCTCACTGCCCTCTCATGAAACTCAGTTACCACAATTCCTTCACTCCATAAAGATTCATCCAAGAGATTATCACCTATGTCTACAGCAGCACCAATTTTGAAAGAACTAAAATTAGCTTGTTCCGGATTTCTGGTTAATTTTTGACAACAATAGATTGATTTTAAGACTGTTCTTCTGATGCGTCTCTAACTCTTCGGCAGCTAGGAGTGGATTAAAATTTGCAGCATGAAACCACATCATTTCTTTTTGTTGAACTGCTTTGAATTTATCATCAGAGTTCAATCTTTTACCCACTATTTTTTTAGATTGTTTTGTCGTTTGTGGGTGATAATTTTTATTTTTTTTCGATTGAAGGTTGCTATCACTTTCCGTTTTACCTAATTGTATGATATCATTCATTATTGTTCTGGATTTTGCCTCCAATATACCATAAGACACCTGATTGTCCTTAATGAGTGCCCCAGTTTCTGTATATAGTTGTTTGGGGGTCCCTGTATCTGTTTGATTAGAAGTTCCTGCCTCTTTATTTCTAGTCAATATTTGTGATTTTTGTGTTACCTGTTTGTCTTCTTGTTTTTTTGCATAAGTATTTTGCTCCCTGGGATTTTCTACTTTATTAATTAATTTATAACTATTTATGTCTTTATTTTCCTTTATGTATTTCATATTTTCTTCTAATGTAATGTTGAAGTCTCCTATATTCGTTATTTGCGCTAACTACAATTCAATTTGTGATACTTGTGATATATTCAACTGCTCGGTTAATACAATTCGTACTTCTCTTAAGAATTGCAGTGACAGGTGAATGCTGGGAAAAAAATTGATGAGCGGGGGGGGGTCCTGTAATTGGTTCCTGTTGGACAAATGTATTGAATAAATAAATAATAGAAAAAAATAACAGAACCATGAAATATTTCAAAAGTTCATATATCGGCCACTGACATGGACACTACAAGTTTGGTCAGTGACACGCCATGTGTGCCATTACTCAAAAATGGCTGAAAATATTTCAAACTGATACTGATACATATTACTTGTTATAAGTGATATGAATGTGCTATACAGCATATCTTGTGTGTGCTCCTTAATCAGTGTTATTTAGTGGGAAGAATTGAGTTTTTAATTCTGATTTTTGTACCAATAAGTAGCTGATAGTGCAAGTGCACCATAGTGATAAGATAAAACTATCAATATATACTAATAATGCAATAAACTGCATAAATCAATCTAAACTTAGAGAGGACTTTATCTTTTAAATTTCTTAGAAACTTTTTTCTTGTTTTTTGTGGCTAACTTTTTGTGGCTAGCAAAATTATTCTTGTAGTGATAAAACCTAAGAAATATAAAAAATGTAAACATAAATTTCAAGATCAGGGCCGGATTTCGTGATTTTACAAGTCTGATATTGTTGAGGAGTAACATAATGAATTGTGCAAATTATAAACAATGCAAAGCTACAAATTTAGACGCAAAACAAATTTTTATTTGCGATAAGTGCTCAAATGGGCATTGTAAATTGTGCTCCAAAATTACACCTACTGAAGTTAAATGTCTGGAACTTAAAAAAGAAAGAAGATTGCGCTATTACTACCCTGACTGCTATGACAGTATCACCGATGTTGATAATGTGCTTGAACACAATAAACAATTGATGGAAGTTAACTCTAAATTAAATGAAATGATGGAAAATATTCCATCACCAGATATCTCCAAAGTGCTTGAAGTTTTTGAAGCTACGCTGAAGGAAACCCAAGCATCTTTTATGCAGGTAATCAATGAAATAAAAAGAAATATGTCAGTACATCAAGACAAATACCAGGAGGAAAGTACGTTATTAAGAAATGAAATAAAAGCTATTCGTGAAAGTAATATTGACATGGTTAGACTTTTAACACAAACTGAAAGTCTGAAAAGTTCACTGCCAGCTGGCCCAGTCGAGTCATTGAACATCAACGCCTTCCCCTACAAGGCTGCACTTACCAGGTCTGCGTCCTCAAGGAAAGTAAAAATAAATACGAAAGCAGTAACACCTTCTTCATCAGCTGCTGGGGAGAATGTTGCTTTAACAACCATGAATAACGCCAAAATGGTAGGAAACACAGAATCAGCAAGCACTGCTGGTTCAGCTCCTCCAGTGTTTTCAAAGGAAAATACTAATACAGAGCCCTCTAGAAATGAAGGTTTTCGTGAAATAAGAAGAAGACGACGAAGACAACCCAATGTAGGAAGTGGTGATGGAGATGATAACCTTCATGGTCGCAATGATAAACCTAACAAAAAAATATGGTTATTTGTATCCAAGGTGCCAGATTCCATATCTGAGGAAAATATAAAGCAATATATCTAAAAGCGGTCTAATACCAATGATGTTTATATAAAGAAATTACCTACAATTAATGCTGGAAAAGATAATCAGTCTTTTATGGTGGGGGTTGACCCGCAACTGCAAGCTACAATTTATGAACCAAGCTTTTGGCCTAAAAAGGTGATATTTGACAGGTTTGACTTCAAGATGGGAAGGCGATTTTTAGATAACTCCCGTTCAACACATACCAGTAGCGATTCTCAACAGGATTCTTTTTTAGTACATTAGTAGACACATCCAACCTCAGACTGGAATTGAATTCGATTGAGGTACATCATCCAAACTTACAAAGTAACAGTGATAAAAAATTGTGCATTGTTTATCAAAACGTCAGAGGTTTAAACACCAAGACTACAAGTTTTTATAATGCAATTTCTCTCACATCCGAAGAATACGACATCCTTGTAATAACAGAAAGTTGGCTAAAACCCAGCGTGTATAACAGTGAACTTTTTCCCAGTGAATTCATGGTTTTTCGGAGGGATAGAGATTTTGAATCAGCAGGAAAATGTAATGGAGGAGGAGTTCTGTTAGCCATAAAGAATTGTTATCAATGTCATGAAGTTACTTTAAATCTTAACGATTCCGATATAGATATCCTTTGTGTAAAGATTACTATAAGCGAAAGTATTTCACTATACATATTTGTAGTGTATGTTGCCCCAAATTGCTCTTTGTTATCACTCGAAAACTTGTTTAACTTCTTAGAAAACTTACCACATCTGTACAACAGTAATTATCTCATAATAGGTGATTTCAATATTTCTAAATTAAATGAATATTACACCAACAACAATATTAATGAACCTCATGTTAATGAACTGTTAAATTTTCTGAATTTCTTTGACTGTGTGCAGTATAATCGTATTTTAAATCATATGAACCGCCTATTAGATCTTGTAATAGCAAACGTCAATTGTGAAGTGAGTCGGGCGTTAGTTGGACTGGTTGAGGAAGATAAGCATCATCCTACTTTACAAATTCACCTGTCAGTAAATGTTGATAAATTCAAAGACCTAAATGCAAATAAGGTAAGCAATTATAATTTTAGAAAAGGAAACTATGCACTTATGTATGACTTGTTTATGAATACAGATTGGACTAAGCTCGAGCAGTTTGCTGATATTAACCATGCTGTTGACTTTTTCTACTCAAAAATATACAGTATTTTTGACACTTGTTTGCCTAAAACCAAGCCAAGTAAAAAATACCCTGTATGGTTTGACAGACAAATTATTAGAACTTTAAAGAAAAAAGAAAACCTTCGGAAAAAATATAAAAAAACTGGACTAACACATTTAAAAAACGAGTATGTTAATTTAAGAAATACACTGAAAAGAGACATAGATTTGGCTTATCAAACATACATAAACAAAATACAACAAGACATAGGCGAAGACTCTAGATTATTCTGGCAGTTCATTAACAACAAAAAAGAATCCATAGCTATTCCAAACGTGATGAATTTGAAAGGCAATGAATATAGAACAGGGCCTGCTATAGTTGATGCTTTTGCTAGTCATTTTAGTAGTGTTTACACTGTAGACGATAATACTGATATCTCACACATAAAGCAAGCACCCCATGCTAATGAAGTAATATTAAATACAATTACAAATGACGACATATATGAAGCAGCAAAATATTTGAAAGTAAACAAAGCTGTAGGCCCAGATAAAATTCCATCATATATAATCAAAGGTTGTGTTGATTTTTTGTGCAGCCATTAAATATATTGTTTAACTTAAGTCTAAGAACTAAAACATTTCCTAATGTCTGGAAAGAGGTCAAAATATGTCCTATATTTAAAAAAGGAGACAAGAATAACATAGAAAACTACAGGCCTATCGCAGTACTACCAGCACCCGCAAAACTTTTTGAATCTATAATTTTTAAATATATATATAATGCAGTCCAAAATCAAATATCAGTATATCAACATGGCTTTATGCGATATAGATCCACTGCCAGTAACCTAAGTAATGTTACACAATTTATATCGGACACATTAGAGGATAGAGGTCAGGTTGATGTAGTATATACTGACTTTCAAAAAGCATTTGATACTGTCTCTCATAAAATGCTAATTAGTAAGCTATGTAATGAATTTGGTTTCCATGAAAACCTAATTAAATTTGTGTCAAGTTATTTACAGAGTCGCAAGCAACGAGTATATATGAAGGGATATGTTTCAGAACCATTTATAGCTACATCTGGTGTTCCTCAAGGATCTAATCTTGGGCCACTGCTGTTCCTAACATTTATTAATAGCATAACAAACTCGATTGAATCATCAAAAATATTATTATTCGCAGATGACCTAAAAATATTTCTTAGAATCGATGAAAGAGCAGATTGTCTGAAACTACAAAATGACCTAAACAATATATGTACTTGGTCGACTGAAAATAAGCTCTTATTTAATATTGATAAATGTAGTATTATGACATTTACAAGAAAACTTAACATTATTGATTACTCCTATAAAATTCAGGAAGCAGCACTGGCCAGGGTGAGTGAAATGAGAGACTTAGGTGTAACATATGATAGTCAAATTACTTTTAATAGACACATTATGATTATGACAAATAAGGCTAGTAAAATGTATGGATTTCTTGTACGTAACTCGCGACAGTTCAGCAATCTTAAATGCATTAAGCAATTATACATAAGCTTTGTACGAAGTATTTTAGAGTATTGTTGCATAATATGGAGTCCATATTATAGATATCAAATAAATAACATAGAAAAAATTCAAAACAAATTTTTAAGATATCTTAACTACAAAGAAAATGGAGAATATGATAATACCGTACCAAAAGAAGACCTTTTACTACAATACGATCTCAGTACACTAGAGAAACGCAGGAGAATAAGTTCTGTATTGTATTTACATAAAATTTTAAATAACGGCATAAATGATTCTTCCTATCTCTCACTAGTTCATCTGAATGTGCCGACTCATTTCACTAGAAATTCTAGAACATTTTACCTAGAAACACCTCACACGAACAGTCAAATTAATTCACCTTTATATCGGATGTGTTCACTATATAATAGCATACAAGATACTGTTGATATTTTTCATTGCACTCGAAGTAGGTTAAAAAATATATTAGAAGATGTGATGTAACGCCTGTGATATGTAGGCAACTATGTGTATTTTTATGTTAATAATATATGTATGTATAATTTGTGTAACTTGTGATATTAACGTTCTACATTTTTACTTAAATTTGTTATATTTATATTTTTTATTGTACGTTTCACAATACTCTGTAATGGGGCTGTGCCTGTTGAGTATTTATTACCAAATAAATAAATAAATAAATAATAGAAAAAGATAACAGAACGAATATTTCAAAAGTTCATATATCGGCCATCGACATAGACACTACAAGTTTGGTCTGCAGTGAACGTGTTAAAAGTTGTGTTAGAAAATAAAACATCACTTATGTCAATCACAGCGAAACCGCGTGGGCATAGCTATTTTTCCTATAGATAAAAACGTTACCTGAAGGTCTAGGTGTCGGAGTGGTTATCTTAGGGATAAAGCATATTTATCTGGTGGATATCACAAAATTTTTCCCCAAGTGTTAAATTAATTAAAATAAAATGAAATTACTAATAAAAAGAAATAAAGTTAAACTCAAAGTTAACACAATTTATTTGGCCGCAGGGTACAATTATTATGTAACGAATACTTCAGTATAATTCAAAGGTTGAATCATGAATGCCAGCTTTTCCCTCAGCTTCCCTGAACCTGCCGATGCAACAATTAGGCCGTCCCGGTCCCTGCATACCCCGCTAAGAGACCATCTCCAAAAGGTGATGCTAACATTCGGCCTTTCCTGACCAAAGAGTGTCCTCACTCTTCAAGTCCAAGGGAACTGAAACTCGAATTGTTTGTGTTAGATCTTCGAGATGTGTCAGCAACACATTAACACAACAATCAAAATCCATATAATAAAATACTAACAATAATAACAACAATAAAAATAATAATAATAATAATCAGACGACACGTGACTTAAAGTTCTACAACTTTCTAGTCCAAAGTCTCTCACAGTCTGACTTAACCTGTAAATTGATTAATGAACTTGGCCAAGTTTATTAGTAATTATAATTTAAAAAAATATTAAAAATAAGATAACTAATCTTAAACTATAACTTTGTACTAACTTAGTGATAACTTAGCCTAATGGTGACCTAGTACCCTGCTAGTCCTGTATCACTACTACCCGGTAAGAGGAAAAATTTTCAGTAGCATCTCTTCTAACCTCCCTCTATGTTCGGTGACATTACCATCATCCTGAGTAGCATCTCGTCTTCTAACCTCCTTGTCCAATGATATGACCATTATTCCATGACTTTCCCTTCATCCTTTTCTACTCTTGTTCAATGACTCTACGGTCACCCGAACAACCTATATCCACTTTTGCCACGCTACCTACGCTGTTTGTTCTCTTAACCCAGACAGCACAATATAATCTTAGAATATTCCTGAAATATACTCTTGAGAATAAAGAATCATTCTTAGAATAGGCCGTGAATGTATTAATTCTCCAGAGAATGTTCTTAGAATCGGCCAATGGGAATATCCTACATAAACCTAGATTAGTCCTTTAAGAATATTAACAAATTATTCCAGGAATAATCCAGAATATATATATATATATATATATATATATATATATATATATATATATATATATATATATATATATATATATATATATATATATATATATATATATATATATATATATATATATATATATATATATATATATATATATATATATATATATATATATATATATATATATATATATATATATATGTATCAAACATATACACAGCTTTTGCCTGGAATATATATTTATATTCCTGGAATAATCTAGGTTTATATAGGATATTCCCTTAGGCTGGTTTCAGGAATATACCCGTGAGAATGTATAGAGGCCCTCTGGTATACGTGGGTCACTTTTGGTAAAAGCAGAAATAAAACTAATACGCACCGGGATGAGGGAAGACGCTCGCAATTGTTTACAGCAGCTCCTTCAGCTTGATGTTTGATTATCTTACTTTTCGATTTAAATAATTATATAAAAATTAAAATGTAAAATAAATAGTAATCACCTGAAAACTTTCCACTCCTTGCATATTAGTGCCTAATTCCTAAAAATTCTACAAATATGGGAAAATAAAATATTGAAGAATTATTTATTATTTAATGAACATATTTATATTTTGAATGTATCTTAAGACTAAACTTCTTTGTCCGTTTCATTGTTTCTAAAACAAAACATTTTAGAGGATTTTTATTTAGAATTTAAACTTGAATATTGAAGAACGCTATAATGGTAAAACCAAGAGTCAACTCATATTTTTGTATTTTGTAATTATTTTCACGTCCAGTGGAAGTATAGTAGCGCAAAAAAATTTGAAAAATTTTATTGTTCAGATAGGCTCAGAATGCCATATGAAACGTCGAGATTTTAAGTTTGAGCAAAAAAAATATTTCTGTCTGTCGGTCTGTCTGTCTGTCTGTCTGTCGATCTTTAACTTTTTTTTTTGTGCGCACGATTACTCTGGAACCGTTTAAGATATTGACTTGAAATTTGGTACACATATGTATCTCAACGAGATCTGGAATATATTTTGATCTTATTACGTTGAAGGGTTGAGGGATAAATTGGGTTAAATAGAAGTAAATAGGTAAATCAAGCAAGAGCCCATAAAATTGGTATTTAGTACATATAAGAGAAGCTAAGGTTTCAAAAAATTTTTTGGCATTAGCCACCCCCATCCTATTATTAAAGGGGGTGAAAAAAATAAAATTGTGATTTATTGTGTGTACAAGAACCAAAGGATTCAGAATTTGTTTTTACTTTATCTCCTCTCCTCTCGCCAAGGTCCAGTGGGATAGGTCGGAGTGATCGGTTGTGCGTCCGAACCCCTCCCACGGTTCACGTTTTAAAAACGTTAAAAAACCCGGTAAAACTGTGTTAAATTTGACAAAGCTTAGGTGAATTGTAGCTTAAGAAATCCGGATTAAATTGATGTGTTATAACAAAAGAACAAAGTTGAAATATAATTAATATTTTGAAATAAGTAATACAGAGTTATTTAGTGGCAATAAGTGTGGTGCATAAAGAAATGACCTTAAAGAAACGAATATGTAAACACGACCCAAACTCGTATAAGAGATAAGTACATCTTAGTTTATTTGTGTCTTAATGACTACAAGTGTCTGCCCATAAAAACCATTGAAATGTTTAGGTCCAGACCCTTGGAGAATCGACATCTGTTGAAAAATTTATGAGAGCAGTAAAAATATGGCCAAATAAATTGTTTTCAATCATTATAAAAATGTTCAAATGATTTAATTTAAATTATATCCGAAATAATCAATAACGTGTCGTAAAATATGGTCATATATTTCTTTCTCTCAAATAATTATTTTTTTCATAATTATAAAAAATACTCGAACGAATTTAAAAGTAATTCATTTGATTATTGCGGGTTTAATTTATATTAAAGTAGGGACAGAACAATTCCTTACGTAAATTTTCAAGTGAGGTTTTTTATAATTATTAAAAATACTCAAACGAATTTAATTTGGATTAAATGAGACATTGTTGATATACGGCGTCAAAATTGAATTCTCAGATTCTCACAGCACTTCAACGGAGGTATGCGTGGTGCATGCTTCTTTCAGAAAAATGGTATTTTCTAAGAAAACATACACATACGCCGCAGGACCAGGTGCGTAAGCAGGGGGGCAACTACCCCCCAGGCCCGGCGTGGTTTAAGAAGTTTGGGATAGTGACAATTATTTCATATCTGTTTTTGCATACCAAATATTAGTTTAACTTTGTTTTTAAACATATGCCAAAAAAAGTGAGGTTTTTAAGTTCCACTGTGCTGTGTTATGTGTTTATTTGGTTCCCCCCCTGGTCGCCCTCCCCCCAGGCGCGGCACGGCACGGTTAAGAATTTTTGGGATAGTGGAAATCATTTCATACCAAATATTAGTTTAAATTCGTTTTGACGCATATACCAAAAAGAAAAGTGAGGTTTTAAGTTCCACTGTGCTGTGTTTATTTGGTCCCCCCTCAGAACACATTCCTGCTTACGCGCCTGCGCAGGACACATCTGGACTGAAAACAAACTTCAAGAAAAGCCTAATAATAGAGTGAGAGCCGTCAACAAAAGAGAGTTGGACCAACAGAGTGGAACATAAAATAAGGAGTCAAAATTGAATTCTCAGATTCTCAAAGCACTTCAACGGAGGTATGCGTGGTGCGGCTTCTTTCAGAAAAATGGTATTTTCTAAGAAAACATACACATACGCCGATGATTTTCTAATTGCCGGAGGACCAGATGCGTACGCAGGGGTGCAAGCCCAGACAGCACTCGATAGCCTTAGGACAACCACTGGTCATACTTGGAGGATAAGCGGGATGTTCTGGGGACGTCCTAAACTGGGTTAATCCCGATTTCGGACCTCCTGTGGATATCCTTTTGGTGCAAATCGGGTTTGCCCATGGATGTCTTCAGTGGGATAGCCCATGGTCGTCCATAGGAAGAAAAAGGGACCAATTTGGGTTAAAATCGGATGTCCACAGATGTCCACAATAGGATAGCCGGTGGTTGTCCATAGGAAGAAAAAGGGACCAATTTAGGTTAAAATCTGGACAAACACAGACATCCACACATAGCTGCATCTGATTACGCATAGTATCTACACAGGATTAAAATTGATCTTGTGCAAAATCCTGATTACTGTAGACAATTTAAAATTTGGGTTTACTCACCCTCCTTGCGTAATAAATAAATCTCATATTGCAAAAAAATTACCTCTCGTAAAAGAGTGTAACGGTTTCTTGTCGGGTAGCTGGTTCGGAGATTAATCAGGGTCCAAATTAGTTAATAAGACAGCCCAATAAAAATATAAACAATTTATTTACTTTTCCAAACAGGTAATGTGTGGCAATGTTACATAACATACAGGTACAGGTTATATGTCCGTATCTTTTACGGTTCTTAGGACAACATTTTCTATTATCTGAGAGAGAGAGAGAGAGTGTAACGGTTGCGATGCGACGTCTCTGGCTTTGGCGGCGAAACGGCGCCGGGGAATGACTAACGACTCGAGGGGTCCCAGCTCAACACGCTGTAGGATTCCCAGGGTCAGATTGCATTCGTTCCGTCGTGTTTGCGTCGGGAGATGCACAAAACTGCAATATGTCCAGCTCAGCACGCTGTAGACAGATTGGCAGAATTATCCACTCCCAATTATGTTGATTTGCGGCCGGGCTTTTATATCCGAGAATCCTCGCTTACTGGTGACGTAGTACTGCGTATAGTTTAGTGTCGTGTGCAAATCCGCGCCTCTAGACGGGAGCTGGTAGATTTGCGGGCCGTGTGCACATTGGTGTCGTGTGTAAATCCGGAATCTTAGTAATGGAGCAGGAATTTAAAGAATGCTTCATTACACTCCCCTCTTTCTTTGCAAAAAAAATTTTCAAAATTCTATCAGAGAAAATTTTTACTAACTTAACATCAAAATAAAACAAGTTACTAAACATCTTCAAACAAAATAAAGAAAGAATGGCCAATTCTTTCGTATACGCCTGGTATATATGTGCAGATGTAGAGAAAAACAAATTTTTAAATAACATAAACAGTATGTAAAATATCTTAGAACTATGGTACAAGTAAAATAGTTAAAATAAATGAGCACAAAAAAAATTGCAAGAAACAGGTATACAAATACAAATGTGGTTCTTCCGGACGTTTACTGCAGGGGCGATGGCGGACAGGGGGGACGGTGCCAGGGATCCTAGAAGCGGGGCCATCTTGGTTGTGGCGCCTGAACTGTCGCTTCCGTTGCGGAGCTGGGACCGGGAGGGCTGCGTCGTTGTCCTGGAAAAACACCTGGAGGCAGGCAATTGGCCTACCTGGGGTCGGTGGCTTCGGGGGGCTGGGGCTGTCTCCGAACTGGGGACGGTACGTCTCGGACTAGGGACGGCATCGGCGACGATACGCCTCGGACTGGGGACGGCGTCAGGGATGGTGCGTCGCGGACTGGGGGCGGCATCGGGGTTGGCATCATGGACGGCATCTGGGATGATACGTCTCGAACTGGGGACGGCATCGGGGGCGGTACATCTCGGACTTCGGATGGCATCGGGGACGGTACGTCTCGGACTGGGGACGGCACGTCTCGGGCTGGGGACGGCATCAGGGTTGGCTGTTGCGTCTCGGACTGGGGGCGGCCTTTTGGCTTCCGGTGTCGGAGGCAGAGGTGACAGCAGGTCTGGCACTTGGACTTCCAACTTCATCACTTATTTTGGATGACTGGTTTTACTGGACTTGTTTTCGTTATGGTTGCGGGATACAGGGTTTCCATGGGTTGGAAAATTCGGGATCTATAAAATTATTACTGCTCCATATATGGTGGTACAGGATTCCGTCTATAATGCAGTAATCTGGAGTTTTTTCTGGACATCGGTTCGATTAACGTATTTTCGGGACTCTGGACATAAATTTAAATTATTTTACTGCTCCATATATGACGGTACAGCTATTGTCTATAATGCAGTAATCTGGATTTATTTCTGGACATCGGTTCGTTTAACGTATTTTCGGGACTATCCGGAATCATGTCTCTTCTGAGGTTACAATTGTAGTAGTCTGGATTGCCACCACAAAATCCTTTTCATTTTCGTTTTCTCTCTTGATTTGGAATGCTTTCATTTCTCTATGAATTAACTTGAAATGTCTTTATATCTCTCTCTCATTCGTGAACGTCTCTTTTTGGGCTATCTGGAATAAACTAAAGTCTCAAAATCTGCTCGGGCGCCAAATTATGTAACGGTTTCTTGAAATCTGCTCGGGCGCCAAATTATGTAACGGTTTCTTGTCGGGTAGCTGGTTCGGAGATTAATCAGGGTCCAAATTAGTTAATAAGACAGCCCAATAAAAATATAAACAATCTATTTACTTTTCCAAACAGGTAATGTGTGGCAGTGTTACATAACATACAGGTACAGGTTATATGTCCGTATCTTTTACGGTTCTTAGGACAACATTTTCTATTATCTGAGAGAGAGAGAGAGAGAGAGAGAGAGAGAGAGAGAGAGAGAGAGAGAGAGTGTAACGGTTGCGATGCGACGTCTCTGGCTTTGGCGGCGAAACGGCGCCGGGGAATGACTAACGACTCGAGAGGTCCCAGTTCAACACGCTGTAGGATTCCCAGGGTCAGATTGCATTCGTTCCGTCGTGTTTGCGTCGGGAGATGCACAAAACTGCAATATGTCCAGCTCAGCACGCTGTAGATAGATTGGCAGAATTATCCACTCTCAATTATGTTGATTTGCGGCCGGGCTTTTATATCCGAGAATCCTCGCTTACTGGTGACGTAGTACTGCGTATAGTTTAGTGTCGTGTGCAAATCCGCGCCTCTAGACGGGAGCTGGTAGATTTGCGGGCCGTGTGCACATTGGTGTCGTGTGTAAATCCGGAATCTTAGTAATGGAGCAGGAATTTAAAGAATGCTTCATTACAAGAGGCATTTGCAAGATATGTGCATTTCCTGCGTAGTGGATAGATTACACAAGCTGTAGTTTCAGGCTTACTAGGTAAGTATTGCAACAGAAGTAATTTGCACCTTGCAAAGAGAGCCATCTAACATGAATTATTGAAACTAGCGCTAAGAACGAGCTAGCCAATATCCCCATTTTGGCTGTTATTACCATATTTTATAAATATTGTCTTCCGTCAATAAAATTCATTCATCACAATGAAACTATAATGCAAATATAAACTAAGTTAAAAAATTCTCATTTGTAAAAGTACAAATGAAAATTTTCACCTATAAAGATAGATGAATTTATCAATTATCATGAATTTGGGACCTACATTAGCCCAACAAATTGACCTATGGATGTCCCTAGGGATAGCCTTTGGTTATCCCTATATAGGTTTTAAATAGGACATCAATAACCCTAAAGGCTATCCTATAGATAGTCATGTAGATTATCCAATGGATATCCCTATTTTGGCTGTTATTAGGACCAAAGGATAACCAGTGGACTTCCTATCGACATCCCAAATGAACAATCCATTTATCGGATATACGGGATCATTTTAGGATATCCCGTGGTCATCCTGTGCTGTGTGGGAGGGGGCAACTACCTCCCAGGCGCGGCGCGTGGTTTAAGAAGTTTGGGATAGCGACAATTATTTCATATCTGTTTTTGCATACCAAATATTAGTTTAACTTAGTTTTTAAACATATGCCAAAAAAAGTGAGGTTTTAAGTTCCACTGTGCTGTGTTATGTGTTTATTTGGTTCCCCTGGTTGCCCTCCCCCGAGGCGCGGCGCAGTTGAGAATTTTTGGGATAGTGGCAATCATTTCATATGTGTTTTTACATACCAAATATTAGTTTAAATTCGTTTTTACGCATATGCCAAAAAGAAAACTGAGGTTTTAAGTTCCACTGTGCTGTGTTATGTGTTTATTTGGTTCCCCCCTGGTTGCCCCCACCCCCCAGAACACATTCCTGCGTACGCGCCTACGCAGGACACATCTGGACTGAAAACAAACTTCAAGAAAAGCCTAATAATGGAGTGAGAGCCGTGAACAAAAGAGAATTGGACCAGCGGAGTGGAACATAAAACAGATGAATAGGTACTCTCTAAGAACAATGAACAAATTGAAGTACCAGAATCAGAAACGGAGGAATCAGAAGAAGAAGAAGAAGAAGATTTATATAAGCAGAAAAACAAAAATGGGAGCACAAGCAGCAGCGACACAATGCGGCAACATATATCACAAGAAGACCCAGAAGAGGTAGAAGTCCATAACCAAAAATACAAAAACAAAAAGGGAGCTTAAACGCTCCCTGACGACACAATGCGGTAACGCATGTCACATATACCTACACCTCCCATCCCACATTCCTTTACCATGCGCCATGTGGCACTCGCTGCTGGCAACAAGCATGACCTTAGTCCAACCCAGGGTGGACGTAGCAGGCCCAGCTGTATAATCCTTGGGAGTGGCAGAAATGCCTACCGCACGCTGGTAAATCAATCAATCAATCTCCTTTCCTCTCGCCAAGAAACACTAAATCATATTAGCGATTTCTTTTCAAATAGTTATTTGAAGTTGATTCTTCTTCAGCATGACATATGTCTTGATAGTAAGATTCAACAAAATCAAAGAAAAAAATTACATTAAAAAAATCAAAATAGAAGGATATATCATATCTGTTTAAAAAAAAAAAATGCTAATATGATTTACTGTTTTTGGTGAAAAAATGATTTGCAGGAGGCTGTGTATGTGAATTAAAACCAAATTTGTCACCTACACATAGAAGTTGAAACCTGCAGAGACTGATAGGAGCAGTTATTCCTTATTGCTAAAAAGAGCATTTGCCTTTAGTTTGTATTAGACAGACACACTGTGAGAGTAATAAACGTATAGTCCTATATTGAGAGTTTTGATATTATGTGTTAATGTGTTCTGGTATTCTTTGGTACCGAAACTACGAGTTTGAGAAAGTGCCAACATTTTGAAAAGCATCAATTTTTGGCAAAAAATCTGGAAAATGGGCAAGCAGAAAATGTTGGCATATGGTTTTCCAGCAATGAGCATTGACAACGAAAATTTTTCGCTTGGTCAGAAAGTGTTATACTATTACTACGTTTCAATTTTGGTCATAATTCGTGTCGCCGGTGCTGCCAATCGCACGGAGAAAAAATGTTGGCATATACTCACTTTAACTAGCACCAAGCCCCAAAGTGTTATACTCTGTTTCACAATTTAATATTTTCTGGGGCAGCTAGCGCCAAAACTGGCAGGGCGGGGGGGGGGGGGGGGTCTGAGTCACATAAGATAAAATACTCAGAAAAATATTTGCTAAAACATAACAGCAATGCCAACATGTTATATCCCAGGCCCCATATATCGAGCTATCTCCTGGAGTATAATATTCAAGAAATTTTGTCAAATCTGAAAAATTATTTAAAAATTTTGTCAAATCTGAAAAATTATTTAAAAATTTTTACTTTTAGTTATTTTAGAATACATTAACGAAATGGAATGTTATGTTTTTTAGGAGCAAAATTTTCTCATTTAGTAAATAAATAAAACAACTTCAAAAAACTGTATCATTATTTAAGTATACCCTAAATATAAAAAATTTAAAGTACTTGAAGTAGTTGAATGTACTTGTAAGTGTTTTACTTTTAAACAGTACTTGATACTTGATACAACCAGAAAATACTTGAAGTATTTATATGTACTTGTTAGAATTAAATGATTAATTGAAGTAGTTCAAGTAGTACTTACACCCAAAATTGCAAGTACTACCTCAAAATACTTGATAGATACTTGAAGTATTCTGCTTGTTGAAAAGTACCTAATTGATACTTGATGCAACAAGTACCCTAACTAACTATTTGGTACTTGATACTTGAAGTAGTTTAAGTGAGTACTTTGCCCAGCTCTGGTCCTCCACACTAGATTTTGTAGACCAATAAGATTCCAGTTCAAGAAGGAAACGACGGAATTAACAGTTCAAGAATCGACCTACATAGAAGAACAAATCAGTCGTCTTATTCCAACGACATATATTATAGACCAAAATCAGTAACTGTCTGTCACATCTCTGCATAATGACTATGAAAAATGACAAGATGTGCAATGCTCTTTCAGATACTTTCTCTGCACAGACCTGTTAGATTTGTAAGGCGACTCCGATGCAGTTGAACCTCATCAATAAAGTTATGGAGCTACTGATAAACAAAGAAGTACTATGATTTGGATTATCTTCGCTTCATGCCTGGATCAGATGCTTCGAGTACTTATTACATATTTCGTATAGATTAGGAATAAATACCTGGCAAGTACGAGGTGAAAAAAACAAGTCAATTTTCGAACAAAGAAAGAGACAAATTTAGGCGGATTTTCGCGATAAAATGGGATTGCTCGTCGATATCCCAAAAAGTGGCGGCAGCGGAACCACAAACGATGGAAACACAGCCAGAGAATTTTTTACCACTGCCTCCCAATCAGCAATAATTACTGGGGTATCTGAAGACCTTATTAAAAGGTTTGGAGTTATATTACATACATTGTCTTGTGGATACGCAATTGATGTAGGGGCTTTTAAAGAATATGCTCTACAAACGGCAAGACTTTATGTTGATACATACCCATGGTATTATATGCCAGCCTCTGTCCACAAAATATTGATCCATGGAGCTATTATAATTATGGAAGCAATGTTGCCCATTGGCCAATTGTTAGAGGAGGTCCAGGAGTCCAGGAATAAAGATCTGAAGCATTTTACAGAGTTCCATGCCTGTAAAAAGTCTAGAGTATGCACCAATGAAGATTTATTAAATAGGCTGCTTATTACATCGGATCCGCTTATATCATCATTGCGGCAGCTACCCCCCCCCCCCAGAAAAAGTTCAACAGTTTGTAAAGAAGTTTTGTCTTTATTGGAAAAGCTTTCACTAGAAAGCTCATCCCAGGAAACAGGAAACATTTCTACTTCAACAAATTTGGAATTTCAATCTGAGGAAAGCAATTAATTCCTCGTCAGAAAGCGGAAGCGATGATGGCGATGTTGCGCTTAATGACTAACATTTGTAATAGATATTGTTTAAAAGACTAAATATGTATAAAATAATCCCATCTAATTAAATGTGTACATTCGAAACATATAACTCTTTCTTATCTTTCTAAAAAAAATGCCACAGTCTTCTTTCATCTTGTTTTTCCTACTTTCTAAGTCAGCGGTTTTCAACCTTTTTCGAACCACGACCCCCTTACAAAAAGAAAAAACAAGTTTACCCTCCCGCGACCCCCCCAACCTCGATCTCTATTAATTAAATCTAAAATCAATCAAATTTTAAAATTTCTTGTTATAGTTTTTGGTATGATTTCTCATTAAAAATTGGTTTCATTAAAATTGTAGAGACTCCCTTGGAATTGCCATACTGGTTGAAAACCGTTGTTCTAAGTGACTAGTTTACCGGAATCGCAGACGCGTTCGAGCCGTAAGCCAAACTCCATCCACGGTTTGACACATCAGTGCCGCTTTCAGAACAAATCTGGCAATTCATCTAATGTGGTTATACTGCGCGTCCCGCTTGTGTTCCGAAAACGGCAAAACGAGCCGCCGGTTTCCCGTGAGTGCCGAGCTGCGGCCGAAAGTTTGCCAACTGCCTCTGGTTTACTGGAATAGGGGATTTATGACGAAATTTAACCCCCCTGCTCATCAATTTTGAGTAAGGACTGAATTTTTTTTTTCTTTCAAAATTTGTCACGAGGGTGCTTGAGGAACTATATAGGGCCGGTCCTGGCTATTGGTGAAATATCAGAACCAAATGTGACATATGTAAATTTAGAAACACATCGATAGATCAATATTCATTTAATATCAGAGGTTATTCTAAGGATTTTTTTCCACTGCACATAAAGGAAATAAATCACTGTAGGTATTACATTGACATTAATATATTCATTAAATTATTTTATTAAAACCGTAAAGGCCCAACAACAAACATGGTACAAAGGTATTTTTGCTGAGGCCGATGCTAATGATGAGGATGAGGATAAGGCAAGTGGAGAGTTTGGAGATAATACCGAGGGAAAAGCTAGCACAAAGAAATTTTAGTGTAGATATTACCTACACTTAGGTATATGTGCTATTGTATCATCATATGTACCGTATAGTAACCTTTATATTATTTTTAGTTTGTTTTGTTTCTGTTGGTTCTGTGTTCTGTCTAGTAACCTATAATTTAAGCTTAAGTTTGTTCTGTTTTTATGTTTTTTGTTCGTTTTAGTCTAGGTGCCCACGTACATAAATGTAATTTATACATATCCTCGTATAACTTCTTGTACGGCATAATCACCTTTTTCCTCTGCGAAAAGTTTCGTAAACGCGGTGTTCCTCCTCGGCAAGAAAAAGACGATTTCCACGCATCGGACTGGAAAATCGGCAAACATATTTTGTCCGACAATTCGAAAATTGAATTCTACATATTTTTATTAAGCAATCTTGAAAAAATCAGCTGGTTATCAATAAAAGTTTTAAAATTATGTTATGTTTAGGGTGGTATAATAGACACACTTAACGTTAAAATTTTTGTCGGATAGTTTGCAGAAATATATAGATACTAGCTGACCCAGCAAACGTTGTTTTGCCATATAAATTATAAATTTTTGTCCAAAAAATATAAAGAAAATTTCTGGATAAAAAATAGCCTACGACCTATTCTCAGACCTACCAAATATACACCAAAAATTTCATAAAAATCGGTCAAGCCGTTTCGGAGGAGTTCGATAACAAACACTGTGACACGAGATTTTTATATATTAGATGTAGAATCCAATTCTCGAATTGTCCGACAAAATATATTTGCCGATTTTCCAGTACGACGCGTGGAAATCGTCTTTTTCATGCCGAGGAGGAACGCCGCATTTACAAAAATTTTCGCAGAGAAAAAAGTGATTATGCCGTACAAGAAGTTATAGAGGATATGTATAAATTGCATTTATGTACGCGGGCACCTAGACTATATTGTTTGTAATAAATAAAAAAAATAACTACACAGATTTTAATTTCCCACTGCACAATTTACTTTTCCTACTGCACATTTTGTGTCCAACTGCACGTTAGAATAACCCCTGTTTAATATGCTGCCCTAAAATACGTGATATAGGCATTCTCAAATTTTAAAATGAAGAATAATATATTTATGTTAACGCTCTGCTGAAATATTAAATACTCTTGTATATTTGAGACACATCCATGCACGGTTTGTTTGTGTGTTATCAGATATGATTTCCCTATGCCCTTATACCACTATACCCTTATTATACTCTTCGCAAATACGAAAACGAAGAGTAAATTGCATTTGATCGGCACATTTCTAAAACCGTAAATATCGCTCGTAGACAAAAAATTTTCATATCATTGTGTTAGTGAACGAATTCTAAACAGATTTCAAAATGTCCGTCTGTCCGTCCGTCACGTTTCTTGTAAGCACGATAACTCAAGAAAGGAAAATCTGATTGTACTTAAATTTGGACAGTAAGTTAGTGTTAGCTAGAGGAAGAATCCTATTGTTTTTGAACAAAATCGATCAGTAAATAAAAATGTTATTAATGATTTAAATTTGAAAAAAAAAATTTTTTGTTTTTTATGTTTTTGTAATTGAATAGAAATCTGATGAAATAATATTTCATTTTAATATTTAAATATTTATATATTTTACAAATATACATTTCATAATGTAATATACAACCTGGAAATATAATTTTAGCTCGTCTCTTATAGTGTATAAATTTACGTTTTCTTACGTGTTGTAGTTCTTACGCTTTTGACTCGGAATTCAAGTGTTCGAAACCCAAATGGGGAATGGTATTTTTTTTTTATTTTTACTTTATTTTACACTGAGTCTTTTACCAACTACAATTATATAAAAAGTTCAGTGAACAGGCGAAGAGTATACGTTTTTAGCTTGTTTTTGTAAAATCTTATACCTACCCACATAACACAGTTTGTACTTAGTATGTATACTTGCGTATACTAAGTACAAACTGTTATATGGGTATACGCCCTTAAGAAGAAATTTCAAGAAGGAAAGGAAATCCCTGGAGAATCTGTGCTACATTATTTAACTTTTTACTGTGATAAAAATAGACAAGAGGACTAGTAGAATAAGCAAAATCGATAATAGTACAAAAATTTGAAAATACCTACTTTGAAATAAATAAAATAAAATGTAACTTTTGGTAGATTTAAGTTATTTCACATGATGCCTACATATTTTAGATATACATATCCGAATTTACTCTTTTCGATAACTTTATATATCGTGACAAGTGTATATATATACATAATTATTTGGCTTAGCCATTAATTAGAATTCAAGATTTTAGAAAGAAAACAAAAAGTCATATTTCATTACTTTGTTGATTCCCAGTAATGTTGAATATTTATTTCTTCTTCTTCTTCTACTATTGATCATAAGTTCTTTTATCTATGTCATAAGTCTTCAAGGAACAAAACAAACAACTGCTGTCAATGCCAGTGCTGCCAATGGCAGGGATATTTTCCAAAAACCGGGAATTTTAGAGTAATATGGGAAATTCTGCGGGAAAAGATTTTCTGTGGGAAATTTAGGGATTTTAACATTGTCCTGATTGTCCAAGTTTATTACTATAGCGGACACTGTAAACACGGCTTGTCCTCGTCTGAGGGCCGGTTTTTCAATGCGAGGTTAAGCACTTTATCATACAGATAAACTAACTAGAAGTTTAGATTGTGCTTCTGTTCTAAACATTTTAATATCGCAACTTTACATTCTAAACTTCTAGTTAGTTTATCTGTATGATAAAGTGCTTAACCTCGCATTGAATAACCGTCCCCTGTTAAGGCCATCACACACACACGTCAGCATAATGCCAGGGATTACAACCAATCATGGACGATATAAATAAACATAGTATTCTTTATACCTACTTTGCTATTGCATTATGCTGAGGTGTATGTGCCTTTACATAGTAATATTTGGGCTGAAAACAAAATTATTTATTTTACCTAAACATTTATTTTTATTGAATGTTTAATACCGTTTATTTTATTATTGTTAATTTTTTTAAATCTTGTATATTGTTTTTAGCGCCAAAGTATATAAATAAAATTTGGTTAAATACATCAAAATAAGCCTATACTCTATTTTAATTTCGTTTTTTCATTACATACTAAAATTTTATATACAACTGTATTAGATGTTGATTTAATACAAAATCGACATTTTAGCCGGGAAAAAGCGGGAATTTTTAAAGTTTGCTACGGGAAATTTCAGTTATTGGAATTGGCAGCACTGGTCAATGCTGTCATTGTTCAAAATAAAAAATGTGATTACTGGACTAGTTGAAAATCGAAAATGGATATAGACTCTGAAAGCACAGCTACTTCTATAGATGAAAATACAGAAAATTTTTGCGAAAACCCAACGCGGGACACTCTTGCAGAAGGATTAATGGGCCTTATAAAACCTACTGTAGATCAACTGGACGATAGAGTACGTGCTACAAGGTTAGAATGAAAGTTTTAACGTTTTTCATAGCATTAAAATAAATAATTTTGTAGAATATCTCAACTAGAACTTAAACAGTGTATTGAGAGCTTAAGTGAAGAACTAAAAAAAATATCTGAGTCTCAACAAACTCCTATCGATTTAGATGTTTATGTGAAAAAGTTGATTAACGCAAAGCAAAGAGTGACTGTTTTATCAAATATTCTTCAAAATGCTCAAGAGAGATTAAACAAGGTGCATATGTCAATAGATAAAGAAGTAGTTAAAAGAAAAGTAATTTCAAACAACGCAATTGAGGAACCAAAACCAGGTACATCTAGCTAAAAATGGCTTTAATCACACCCAAGTACAATTTAGACGAATATCCTGAAGTTTATGATCCCCGTGAAGATACTTTTCTATTTCTGGATGCCCTAGAAGCTGATACTATGTTTTTGTTGAACTTGAAACCTCGATTAGCTGTTGAAATTGGCTCAGGTAGTGGGATAGTTATCACTGGTTTGGCTTATATTCTCCAGACGTCTTGTTTATATTTTTCTACAGATATTAATTATCAAGCGTGTTTAGCTACTAAAAACACTGCGAGTTTGAATAACATATCTATCGAGTGTTTTAATATGGATTTGTTGACTTGTTTCAAGCAGAATAATATGTTTGATATCATTTTATTTAATCCTCCTTATGTTGTAACAGATTCCAATGAAATAAGCGGCAGAGGTTTAAATCGTGCTTGGGCTGGCGGTGTGAACGGTCGGGAAATTATAGACAAGTTATTGTGCAATATTTCAGATTTACTGACAAATAAAGGTGTTTGTTATATGGTTTTATTAAAGGAAAACAAACCAGAGGAAGTTGTCAGTATTATGAAAAAGTTTAACTTTAAGAGTGAAGTAATACTGCAGAGAAAAATTCCTGGTGAACACTTATATGTGTATAAGTTTTCCAGAATGAATACTTAGTTATTTTAAAAAGCTAAAATATAGGTAATAAATTGTATGTGTGTATGGAATTATCTGTTGAGGATGATAAAGTGTTATGAGTCATTATTAAACAAATATTGATAAAGTTTTTTACCAATTGTTGTTTCAATTATCAGAAATATTTTATTCCCATCTTAAATCCCTGCTTGCAAAAAGATATATTATCTAAATGCTTTTCTCAAAGCGTGTTTTAGAGACTCTTGCAAACCTTTCTTTGTTGTTCACCAAATATAATCAGTAGTATCTATTTTTATCCATGAAACGGTGTGCTTATTTTACAATAAACAAAATACTTTTGAACATGCAGAAAATCGTCGCGTTATTCGCCAAGCAAATATTAGTCTACCCACACCATCTACCAGTTTCACAAGAAATTCTCTAATTTATAATAGTAAGAAAATTTCTAACCCTACAGCATTGAAAAATATATCTTCTGATAAACTATTTAGGAAGGCCATAAAAAAATTCTTAATTGATAAACCCTATAATAATTTGCAGGAGAACTATGACAATACATTTTAATGTGTTTAGTTTATTACCATATATTTGATAAAATATGCAACTTTTGTCGTATGTAACTTTTGTATCTTTTATTTTTTTCTATTTTTTGTATTATTTGTGAAGTGACTAAACAAATATTGTTTTATGTTTTATTGAAGCTTCATCAATCATTGTTTCTTTGGAAAATAAAATATCTCTCTCAATTCATTATTTAATTTTAATTCACATATGGAAATAACTTTTATCTCTTACTGTAGGATAAATTATTACCATATCGCACTCATCTTAGATACATAGTCTTGTTATCCCAATGAGTGTGGTAATGAAAATATTACAGCACTAATGTGGTAATGAAATTAACAACTCTTAAATTCAAGAAAAGGTAATTATTTATTTTTTATAAATGTTATCGACACAATTTGAACAGTTATATAAATTAACACCTTAATTCACACTTCGGCCGTTTTCACTTGTGTGCTTGTGCAACTGGAATTGGTTACCGATACTGTGGTATCAGCTTTTTCACACAAATCCATTCTCCCCCAACATCTGGACTGCGATTTTCTTCTTATTCTCAGCAGAAGTCTGTATATAACCTTTCGCAACGGAATCAGAATGTCATTCACCTTTTTTATGTTGCGGAGATCTGCTCCTGCATTTGCCAAAATTGTAGTGGAGGTATGCCGAAAACAATGACTAGTAAATTCCTTTATATTACTCAACCCCAAAAACTCTGCAATTATTTTCGGCATACTTCCCATTGTGTTTATCACAATTAGTGGAAGTAAGGAGTCGGAAAGTATGCAAAATCATGCTAAAGTTATGAAACCTATTCCTCCCCTCATTTCCGAGGGTGCTGAACACGAATAACAGGGCGAAAAACCCCACCCCCTGAAACGGCCAAAAACCACTCCTTTTTGCTTATTTCTCATATGACAGCTTGGCATTGACTATTTTTGCAGAGATATAACAAAGGTGATATCAGGTAGTAGACCGCAACCGCCCTTGGGGGTGGAATCTACCCAGTCAGGGGGTGTAAAATTGTTTTTTTTCTTGTTAAAGACGTTTTCGAGGATGCTGATCAAGGACCATGGTAAGAGTGAATTGTGACAACCTCAGGGGGTTTCTAATTTGAATATTGAGTGGAAGTTATTTCAAAGTAACAATTTGTCCATTTTACATCCTCATCAAAAATGAACCTATCCTTGCAAGGATTTGAAATTCATGTTCCTTAAAACGGGATATAAGGAAGAGAATACTATTGGTAAAAAATTCTGTTTTTAATAAATTATATATACAGGACACGATTTTGAGAGTATTTTTTATATGGTTTATATTCCTCGAAATGAACATCACATTCAATGCTATTGCCTGCTTCTTCATCGCACACATCGTCCAATTCCGATTCATGATCGGAAATATACATTTCGGGTATAAAATTTAGGAAGTTTATAGCATTTTTAGCTTAATAAAAAATAAAACAAAAACGCAAGCGAAAGCAAATAATAAATCTTTCAGACTTTTTTACCAAAATCTACAAAGTATCACAAATAAAATAGATGAGCTGGCTATATATCTAAACAACCTAAATTACAATATTGATATAATTGCTATAACAGAAACATGGATTAAGAATAACGAAGAACATTTATTTAAACTTAAGAACTATAAGATGGCCTCATGTTTTACAAGGTTAAATTCCATACACGGGGGTAGCTGTATATTCGTCCATAACAATCTGCAGTTCAAAGAATTGGGATATCTAAAACAAAAAAGCATAGAATCAGTAATAGAATGCAGTGCTGTAGAGATTTTAAATCCTAAAATTGTTATTTTAAACATATATCTTCCTCCAGTTCCTTCTAACATGGAAGAGTTTATAAATACCCTTGAAGACATATTATCTGATGTAATAATCAAGAATCAAAATCATACCATAGCTGTATGTGGAGATTTTAACCTAGATTTACAAGCCCCGCTTGAAAAAAATGTAAAATCTTTCATTGATTTAATAACATCATTTGACTTAACACCTACTATAGACAAACCGACACGAATATCTAGAAAAACGATTGACAATATATTTGTAAACATCTCAGAATATGAAACTATTATTGACGAAAATGGACTTAGTGATCACTTTGGAATACAAATTATCATGCCTCTGAACTACAGTCAAAAAGACAAGAAGACGAAACTAATGAGAAGACTTATTACTAATGACAAAAAAGACATATTTAAAAAGCAAATTGGGACAGTTGATTGGCACCAATTAGTGATTGAACAGGACCCAAATACTAGTACAGACATATTTTTAAATATAGCAAAAGAAACTCTGGAAGATATATATCCCAAAAAAATGCATAACTGCCATATTCAAGAAAATGGAACCTGGATAAATGAGGAAATAAGAACAAAGAGCAAAATTAAAAGACAACTTTATGATGAAATGCTAAAGGGAAATGTAACAAAAGAATATTATAGACATTATTGCAGAGATTTTAAGAAGTTAATTAATGAAACAAAGAAAACATCTCACTCAAACTACATTCTAAATGCAAACAATAAAGTCAAAGCAACCTGGGACCTAGTAAAAGAAATGACTGGTAAGGAGATGGATACAAAATTTGAGATTGGAAACCTAGAAGGGGATGAGAACAAAAGCAAAAAAGAAATTTTGGATGAAATAAATAATTATTTCATTAATATATGCGACAATATCTATATGAATGCTCCAAAAACTTTTGACCATGTCTGTAAAAATGACCATACAATGTTCCTATATGAAACAATGCCTACGGAGATCTTTAATATAATACATGCCCTAAAAGACACCGCTGCTGTCGGAGCTGATGAAATACCAACAAAACTTATTAAACATTGTGCTGAAGAACTTTCAAAACCACTTTCCTATATAATTAACTTATGCTTTCAAAAAGGAATATTCCCTGATGAATTAAAAAAACTATAATTAAACCAATATATAAAAAAGGTAGTAAAACAGAAATCTCTAACTATAGACCCATAGCCCTTATATCAATAATAGCAAAAATTTTTGAAAAGGCATTACTAAACAGAATACTGGATTTTACAGAAAAAAATAAAATAATAACGAACATGCAGAGTGCATATATTAAAGGAAGGTCAACTATAAGAGCAGTATATATTGCTATATGTGAAATACTGGAGGCTGTTAGCTTTAAAGAAAAAGTTGTTTCTCTGTTTATGGACCTGTCAAAGGCTTTTGACAGTGTCGACCACGTCATACTATTGGAAAAATTGGAAATAATGGGTTTCAGAGGAAATGTACATGATATTCTCAAATCATATCTAAAAAATAGAAAACAGTGTGTAATGACAATAGATGAAGGAGAGGAGATTATTTCAAATTGGAAAACACCAGAGAAGGGGGTGCCGCAAGGCTCCATTTTAGGCCCAATTTTATTTTTACTGTACACAAATGACTTGCCTGATATTGTAAACCATATAGTAAACCTATTTGCTGATGATAATTCACTTATAATACGAGCAAAATCATAGATTAAATTAAATCAATATCATTAAATCATAGATTAAATAATTTTATAAATAAGTTTAATAATAAACTGATTGCGTTTATAAACAAAATTGATAACTATGTGCCTGGTAAAATAAGTGTACTAAATCTGGGTAATGTATTCAGCTACAATCTGAAAAAAAATGTTATATGCCATGAGATCTTAAAAATAGTTAAGTATAAAAATAATATTAAAAACTTAACTTTTGTTAATCTAAATTATACTTTAGACCTTAAGGATAACTCGGATTGTGTAGAGATATATAATGTGGAGGATTCTTTTACTGATGTAGGTTATACAATTGTTAATAATGGTAATCTGAATGAATTAAATTCAGATGGCCACTCTTCACCTGAAAGTGTAAATGCTAGTAATTTGTTAATGCCAACATCAATAAATGCCCTCGACAGTGAAATAAACTTGAGTATTGAACCAAATAATAGACAAAATCCTTGCTCAGATAATTTTTTATACCCCAGATTGTCACAGTTAACCCTAATGTAAAGTCAAGCAAACTAAAGATTGCTCATGTTAATATCCAAAGTTTACTTAACAAATTAGATGAAACTGAAATATTTATTAGTGACAATAATCTCGATATATTATGTCTATCTGAACACTGGATCCGGGCTATAAATGTAGAAGATGTTATGATACCTAATTTTAAAATAGCTGCCTATTTTGCACGTAGTAACCATATCCACGGTGGGTCCTTAATCTTTATTCGCGACTCTCAAAAATTCTGCAAAGAAAGTATATTTAATAAGTATTCAGTCGAGGCTCATATTGAGATGTGCGGTATATCTGTTTACAATGATAAAAACGTTAAATTGGTTGTATGTTGTATTTATAGTCCTCCTAATGGAGACCTAGATATATTCTTTGAGAACTTAACGATTGCCCTTAATCACGTGGTAAATAAATACGATTTTGTACTTCTCTGTGGTGATCTCAATATAAATCTACTTGACAAATCTCTGACAACCAGGATACTATGTGATATATTTGACTCGTTTCAACTAAACATAACTACTGATGAGCCTACTCGCATATTCACAAATATCCATGGACATACGAGCGCTACCGCAATCGATTATGCTGTAACTAATTTATCTCCTCTAAACTTTAATGCCAACATTTATGATCCACTATTAGCTGATCACCTGTCTCATATAATCACACTTAATCTAATGTCATATGAAAAAATTAACACAAAAAATGATTCCTACATATCGAAAAGAATAATAAATGATGATAATTTAAATGAACTAAATGTGAGAATTACAGAAATAAATTGGAATTATTTAAGTGAATTAGATATACGCATGGCATTTACCTTGTTTGTAGAAGACCTACTATGGTGCTTCAATATTTCCTGTCCAGTAGCTAACATCAAAAGTGAAATTAAATATTCTAATAATAATAATAATAAAGGTTGGATAACTAAAGAAATCACTCAACAAGGCCAAGAACTCCGTAGAATGTTCAGGGAAATAAAATCTAATTCTGTTAATATTAATTTATATGAGTATAGATACAAAAAAAATGAACATAAAAAGAATATCAAAATAAGTAAGCAAAACTATTATAGCAATAAAATAAACCATGCCACAAATAAATCTAAGGAAACCTGGAATATTGTAAATTCCAGACTTGGAAAATGTAAAGCCTCTAAGAAACTAATCGGATTGAATATAAATAATGAAATCATATATGATGATACACTAATATCCAACGCTTTTGCCTCACATTTTGCTCAAATTGCGAGCAATAATGCGGATAGTTATTTTGGCTATAACTTATCATTACCATGTACTCTGTCTAAGTATCAAGTTAGCTCATTATATTTATATGAAGTATCTAAATCTGAACTTCTTGGAGTTATTACTGAACTAAAAAATAAAAAGTCATTTGGTTTTGATGGCTTAACAGCCCAAGTTATCAAGAGCATTTCATTAAATATCATAGACACTTTACTAAGTTTAATTAACAGAATTAACAAGAGGGATATTTCCCTGTGGAGCTTAAAAATTCCGTTGTTATCCCGGTCTATAAAAAAGGCATGGAAAATGATATTGATAACTATAGGCAAATATCGTTACTCAGCGTTATTTCTAAAATCATAGAAAAAATTATCTGTAACAGAATAGGAGATTACTTAGAAAAAAATAATATTTTAACTGACAGCCAACATGGATTTAGAGGTGGGAGGTCGGTTGAAACTGCCTCAATTAATTTATTTGAGTATATTTACAGAGAAGTCGATAGGGGGAAATATACTGTAGCAATCCTCTTTGATCTATCTAAAGCATTCGACTCAGTAAATAAGCAGGTGTTGTTCAGCAAGTTAGAAAATATTGGTATAAGAGGCATTACACTTGAACTCATTAAATCATTTATGGATAATCGAACACTAACAGTTAAAGTCAATGAATCATATTCTATTACACAAGCGGTTACATTGGGAGTTCCTCAAGGATCTATTCTTGGACCGCTGTTGTTCTCTATCTACATTAATGATTTACCGAATCATATTACCAAAGGACTTACAATTATGTATGCTGATGACACCACCATCTGTATTTCTGCCTCGAGTATTGAGGAGCTCAGCTCACATATAAATACAACGCTGGACGAAATGCGAAGTTGGTGTGATCGTAACAAATTGATGTTAAATGGGAACAAGACGGTATTTATAGATTTTAAAATGAGGAGAAATATTGTGCTCAAAGATATCCCCTTAAGCGAAAGCTCAAAATTTCTGGGTACATTCATTGACAGTACATTGTCGTGGGTTCCACATATCGACTACGTGTGCAATAAATTAAACAAAGCATATTATGCAATCTACCAATTGATAAACATATTAAATGAGGAAGGCTTACTAAATGTCTATTATGCTCTAGCCTATTCTCATATAGCCCTAAATATTTCTCTTTGGGGAAAATCTAGTGAAGGATCAAGAGTTTTTATACTTCAAAAACGGCTGATTAGACTTATTTTCAAATTAAAGTATAGAGAAAGTTGTAGAGATACCTTTATCTCCAAGAGAATATTGACAGTTCCGTGTATATACATATACAAGTGTTTAATACATCTAAAATCCAATCTACATAAGTTTCATATACAAGCTGAAAACCATGACTATAACACGAGACATGGACATTTACTAACTATTCCCTTTCACAGAACCTCTACTTTCAAAGAATCTCTTTATTATAACGCAATAATGCTACACAATAGCCTTCCTGAAAATGTTAAAAGTTTAAATCTCTTGAGATACAAAAAAAAGGTTAAGGACTTACTACTTGACAATGGCTACTACAGCGTTAATGAATTTTTACATAGAACTACAGGGACATAATTCATTGTCTCTTTCTATTTTGTCTTATTTTTAATTTGTCACTGTTAGTCTACTAGATTAAGTTGTTTTTTTACACATTATTACTGTTGTTGTAATTTAGATATATATTCATAGTTTATATTTTTACTGACTTACCATATATACATATACTGTATCTATACAAAAATGGTGAATAAATATTATTATTATTATTATTATTATATAATCTGAAGAAGAATTAAAAGGAGAAATTATCAGCACGATCGACAAAACAGAAAATTGGTATACATGCAACAACTTAAAAAATAATATTGAAAAAACTGAAGTTTAGTTTAAGGAAAGAAGAGCCATTCACAATAGCTTATAATGATCATATCCTTACAACCACCGAACACACAAAATTCCTAGGCATTGAAATAGACTCCCAACTACATTGGAAAGAACATGTCCAGTACCTTGCCAAAAAGATAAGCTCATTTACATATGCACTACGCATTGTGTCCAGTTCTGTCAATGAAGAAGCAGCACTCAGCCCATACTACTCCTATGTAAATTCCAGAATCACATATGGAATTATTTTCTGGGGCAACTCAGTTGATTTTCCCAGAATTTTTAGGCTACAAAAATCCTGCATCAGAAGTATCTTCCATCTAAAAAAAAGAGAAACGTGTAGAGCAACTTTTAAAGACAAAAACATACTTACCTTACCATCCTTATACATATACCAATGTGCATGCTTTGTGAAACAAAACTATGAAGAATTATTCACTAGATATGAAACCAATCACGCTTTCAACACCAGGGGTTGTGCAACATCAGTGCTACGTCAGCCACAAACCACTTTTACGCAAGTACAAAGAAACGTAGTAACACAGCTAATCAAGATTTATAACAAAATACCAAATCAATATAAAAATTTGTTAACAAAGGAGTTCAAAGTGAAATTAAAAATATATTTAAGTCGTCAATCATTTTATTCTATCTCTGAATACTTTAATCACCATTTTGATTGTTCTATCTAAAGTAATATTATTTAATTGTAATATGTGTTATACATTTAATTGTTTATACTTATTTGTCTAATTTATTTATTTTTATCTTGCTATTTTGACCTGTTCTACACTATTTTTATGGTATAACTGAATAAAGTTTATTATTATATTATTATTATTATTGTCATTGGATTCGTTTGTTTCTAAGCTTGGTTCATCATCTTCATCCTCTGGCGCACAATTCTCACAAAATTTACCTTGACAAAAAACGCTACATCATAAACCTAATTTTATACATCCGCATCGTTTCGCAGAGTGAAGGAAGGGTCGAACCAGTGTAAAACCATTTTTTCCTGATCAGCATCCTCAAAAAGAGAGAATAAACGTCTTTAACAAGAAAAACAAAATAATTTTACACCCCCTGACAGGGTAGATTTCACTCCTAAGAGCATGAAAAAACAAAGAATCTCTGCAAAAATAGTCGATGCCAAGCATATGAGAAATAAGCAAAAAGGTGGATGTTGATCGTTTGCAAGACTAAAAACTTTTTTCACCCAGTCATTCGTGTTCAGGATCCTCGGAAACGGGAGGAGGAATAGGTTTCATAACTTTACCACGATTTTGATTTTTTTCGAGAAAATCTCGACTCCTTACTTCCATGCTGATTAGTGCATCGACCATGCTGGAAAAAAACGATCATTGGAACAATTTTTAGCTCGAAGTCCCACGTAATTTCTTACAGTCTCAACCAAATTAATACCATAAATATTTCCAACTGTTATAAAAAATTATCTGCTTGTATTAGTTTTGGTACCTAGAAGTACGGCTCTAAAACATGATCCTTCGTTTGACATTGCTGGTCCTCAAAAATGTTCGTTTCTCTTCTGCATCCATCAACCAAAAATCAAAACAATAAGCACCCTAAATCCTAAATCCAAAAAAAAAAAAAAATTATATAAAAAAAATATTTTTAAGAAAAAGCTTTTATTTGAAAAAACTGTATTAAAAAAGTAAAAATATCTTTTTAAAATTCATTCACCTGGAAACCAAAAGCTTTGCAGACGGTCATATAGCACTACTGCATAGTTACTTTGTTCAATTGACCGCCCCCAAAGCTTTTGGTTTCCAGGTGTATGAATTTTAAAAACATATTTTACTTTTTAGTACAGTTTTTCAAATAAAAGCTTTTTCTTAAAAATATTTTTTTTATATAATTTTATTTTTTACTTTTTAGTCTACTTATTTTACAAACAGACTGACAAAACCCTTTCATTTGATACAAATGGCAAGGGAGTCGTGAAGAAAAAGATAATTTGCCATCCTAGGACGTCCGCCAAATTGGATTTATAATGGCGTTACATAGTTTATCGTATTTTACTCGTCAAACTCTTTCATTTGATACCCATATCAAGGGGGTTGTGACTAAAAAGCCGATCCGCCATCTTGGGACGTCTGTCATATTGGATTTAGACCGATAGTGGCTATACTATGTTGCATTGTCACCGGACTTATACACGTGTGCCAAATTTCAAAGCTCTAGCTTAGTTAGAAATAGCCGAAATTTTGATTGCAAGATTTGACCTAAACAAACATACATTGAATGTTAAATAAAAGCTTTTAAATAAACACAACATTGCGTATATGACTAACCTTCATGCATCTCAGCGGCTCCTACTTGATCCAGAGCCGGCTCTCGGTTACCCCGGCTCGGTGGCGCAGTGTTAGGCTTGCAACCACGGGGTTCCGGGTTCGAATCCTGGCTAGGGTATGGAGGTGTAGTGGCGTTTTTCACGTGCTGGTAGCAGTGTGCAAGACTCTGGTTGTGTGAGAGACAACACGGTCTAGTCGCTCTCCTCTCCTGAGTTCGAGTCTCAGCTGCGGCAGATGGCAACGTCGCAGGAAATGTGTGTTGTGATGTTGTCTATGTGTGTGTGTGCTGATTGAGTGGTAGAATAGCCTACAGCTAAACTCCGCCAGGAAGTCAATATAAACAAGGCGATTAAAAAAAAATGCCAAGTCAATAGATAACTGGAATCGTTCTCAGTTCTCGGACTTCTGGGCCTCCCACTCAGGACTCCGGCAATCGAAGTTTCTTATTTCAGGGTCCTTGCCGAAGTGAGTAGAACAGATTATGCGACTAAGCAGGAAACAGGTCAGAATTGTGGCAAGTCTTTTGACTGGACAGGGACTTTCAGAAAGTACACTTCTGTGCAATAAAATCCCGTACACTTGAAAAATCAAGTAATCCAATTTTTACTAATACTGACTGGTGTGGAATTTAGATTTTTTATTATCATATAGGTTATAAAAAACTGACATTGATTGTGAAACGTCATAAGTAAGGTATTTGAATAATGTTAATCCAGGAGAAAAACGTACGCTACCTTTCTCCTCCCACCTTTTCTTCACACTCATAACAGTACTTTTATTCAATTGATAATGGTTAGCAATTGCTCTGATAGAGCATCTGAAGAGAGAATTAAAAACTTTTCACGTTCAGTTAATTTTGGCATTGCGAAAATATGACACTGACTGACAAATAAATAAAGAATGATTTAATGTACAGGATTTCATTGCACAGAAGTGTACCTGTACGCTAAGAGGGAGGCTGACAACCCCGACGACAGTTTCTGCGGGGATGAGGAAGAAACTTCCATCTACGTCCTAACTTCCTGCCCTAGCCTTATGAACTTGCGGCACAAACACTTTGGCATCGGTTTTCTGGTGCTGGAGGAGGTAATAAGGGATGCCCTCGTAGGTAGGATTTTAGTCTTTGGGTTGGAATCCGGCCTGAATGGAGAAGCCTCCTAATTTCGTTGTGGTAGTACAATATGGCCACAAGGCCTGAGAGCGGGGACCTTTTGTCGCCCTACGAAAAGAAGAAGGAGAACCTTTATGCATAAATATTTCTCGTTCCCGTTGTCTACAAAAATCTAACAATATCTTCTCTGCTCAGAACTCTATATCTCTTATAACCCTTTGCTTTATTCTTGAGCAAAGCTGTCAGATTGACTTATTTTTTTTATATCAATGCGCCTCTTGATTGATATTTCCGTCTTCAGCATCAAGTAGTAACACCAAAGGGAAGAGGGCTTCTGGCTTTTGCTTAGCTCTTCAAAATGTACAAGCAACACTATTTCGTTAGTTTATATTCTTCGAAGGGCACCATTGCTCATACCTTTTAAAAGCCAATTCATATTTGGTTCCAGATTTACTTGGGACAAGTTCGGATATCATGTTCTCTGCTTCTTCCTCAATATCAAACTGCACAACTGACGTTTGTTCTTCGGAAGAACAACATGGAAAACTCATTTTTGAAGCAAATTACAACACACAATAATAGTTGCATCTCCGAAAAATTTCGATTTATTTATTGTTATTCGATAACTAAGACATGACCATAAACCACTACACGTAGCTATCATTTTGAAAAAAACTTAGATCCTATTGTCACTTTAATTAATGTATTTTTCTATCAAAGTGAATCTACTTTTAGTGGTGATAGATGAAACTTTGTACGATATACATGGGATACTTCATTATTAACGCACTATGTGATTACCCCAACCCGGCCTACAGCCTCTTGGGATAATTCTTCACTGCGTTAATAATATCTTTATCCTAATTGTATAACTGTTACTACACTGAAATATATTAATTCAGATTTACATTGTCAGTTGAAGTAAAAATGACTAGTAAGATTGCAAATTAATCCAAAAGTGAAATATTGTAGCGTAGTAATGTTGCAGCAATCGCTTCCTGCAATTTTCGAGTACATATTGCACTTTCCCCTGATATTTAAAATTAAATATCGGCATGATGGTGAGATGAACATTAGCATTACCACACAGAGAGCCAGGATTCATACTCCAACCGGACCAAGTCGTGAGCTATAGTGGATGAGCAGATCTGCTCACATTGCCTCTTTTGAAAGAAGTCTGAAACTGTGGTCTCATGGACCTATGATGTGAGCATGTTTAAGATCCATAAACTAATGATGTTTGGGCATATTCAATGATCTAAATTTTGAAAATCACTGGTTTTGAAATCAGTGGTTAGATTATTATCCCAGCACAAAAATCTTAGACCTTTATTTGCATGACCGATGTGGTACCAGATTCTATCTCTTCTAAATTAACACAAAAGCGAGCACCTCATGATTCTACTACAGAAATAAGAGTTGTTTGCACTGCTTGGTCAACGCAAAAGACTATTAAGAATAAATATTAGATTTTTTTATAATAAAACAAACAAGTTAACGTTCAATATGAATATTTTATATTCCTTAAACAATTTGTAAAATACAGTTTTTATACATGAGGAGTAAGTAAAGTACGTCCCGCGTAATGTGAGGAAAACTGATATATCAGAATCTTCGTCCAGACTTTATACCGGAATATCCATATACAGAGTGTTAAAAAAATGAATTTCGTCTGTTATTTAGGAGCCAATTCTATATCCAAAAATGTTAAATATATGTCTGGCAATTTTTTCTAAGAGACCTGACTTCAAGAATGCAATAATTACTGGTTTCTACTGATTATCTCAGAAACAATTTGGGAAGAACCAAGTAGTATAGAATGATTAGGTAATTGTTTACTAAGCACTAAAAACAGTTTACATAAAACTACGTAACCTTTACTAAAATTTTAATAAAACGAAAACATGGCTGTATCAATGTGTTTTAAACACTTAAATCAACGAAGAAAGCAGTCTTTAAGACTGTTACAAAACGTTGCAGTAGCATTTCAAAAACTCTTTGTAAGACAACTAACCTTAAACAGTCTTGTTTTATTTAAATCACCATTCATCATTTTACATATACCCAATCATATAAAACTTTTGGAAATAATCTGCCAGAACTTTGCTTTATTTTTAACTTATCAAGTTATAATGTCAACGCACAGAATTAAAATGAGAACTTTGATGTGACCTTTAATATTTCACACTACATAATACACTTCGACACTATATTATATGATATAATAGTCGGAGTCTTGAGTCAGTTGATATTGAAAATTATGTGGATATTTGCAGTTTGTGGAATAATAATTGTTCTATCTAAAAATAGCGCTTCAAAAATGTATATTTTTAGAAACATACCCGTTTTTATTTAACAATATCAGTACTGTAAACTGTTAATGGTGCTCCAGAACAAGAAAATTAATGTAGTAAGGTGCCTTTAATATATCAAGCCTTGTTTAAGATTGGTGTAACTGATGTTTATTTAGTTTTGGGTGCAAATGATGCACACACTTCGATATAAGCCATCTGGCGCTTTGCATATGTGAGCGGGGAGGATCTCAGCGCCCTAAGCGTCCAAGCCACCCCGAGATATAGTTAAGAACTAGACTTAAGAGAGTTAAGTAAGTTAATAAATAGTGTTAAAATCAAAAACAAAAGCATTTATTAATCACAATTGGTAAGGTTCAGTTTCTAACCCTGAAAGAAACAAATGGTCAGCTTCGAGCAGGATATTCTGAGTGGAAAAGTGAAATAAATGCAAGTGGTGTTTTAACAAAATTAAACATATAAACATATTATTGGATTGGATTTATTATTGGCATTGGTACAGATGTTCAACGTGGAAATTAAATTGGTGAATTAAAAGTTAGACATTTCGTAAAACGTTAAAACGGTTGGTGATTTAAAATTGGTTATTGGTTATAAAAACTCTGTAAATTGGACTAGTGGTTGAAAGACAAATATTTTCAATAAAACTATTATATGAACAGTACAAAAGTTGTAAAAGTGGCACGCTTGGGTCAAGCGGGGTGCAACAAAGTGTCACTGCAGGTATACGAGCCGAAGTGTGGAATCAATTCCTAGAAGTACTGGGCGAAAGTTTCGTAACGACAGGCAGAATTCCAGCATCTCCAACGGGCGCCCTTAGCAAGGCTGGTAAGAGAGAGAAGCAACAAGTGCATCTGGAGCAGCGTGTTCAGAGAAAATACGGCGCACTTGCAGCACGAGTTAAACAGAGAGGTTTGGTACAGTGAGTCTTTGCATGCCCTTTATTTATTCCTTCTCAGTTTCTATTTGTAGGAGCAGGTATTAGTTGTTATTGTTGGTAAATTGATAAAATACATAAGTAAATAAAAATGAGTGAGGACTTAAAAACACTAATAAAAAAACGGGGTTGTGTCAAAGCACGTCTTACTCTTTTCAAAAATTATTTAGAGGATATTGAGCGATTACTGGTAGAGTCAAATAGTTTAGATAAAAGGTCATATATGGAATTAGAGTCAAGGTTGGAAAAGTTAAATAGTGTGTGCTCGGACTTTAATAATGTTCAAACGTTAATCGAATTAAATCATGACAACTTTGATGAACAGTTCAAAGAACGAGAAATATTTGACAATTCGTATTTTAAATTAAACACCAGGGGTAAAGAAATCCTATCTAACATTAGTTTTGAATCAAATGTAAGACCAAATACAACTAATGGGAGTTTGACTAATGCCATAAACTCTGTAACGTTGCAGGCAGCACCCCGGTTGCCAAATATACCGGTACCTAAATTTAACGGAATATATGAAAATTGGCTAGAGTTTAGGGATACTTTCCAATCTCTAATTCACAAGAATACATCGATCGGTGATATTGAAAAATTTCATTTCTTACGTGGAGCATTGGAAGGAGACGCAAAGGAGGCAGTTCACTCCTTAGAATTTTCTGCTGCAAATTATAAAGTAGCATGGGAAGTTTTGTGTGAGAGATATAATAATACCAGCTTACTAGTAAATAATCATGTCAAGCTATTATTCTCGTTGCCATCGTTAACTCGCGAGTCGGCAACAGAGTTACGCAAATTATTGGATTCTATGGTAAAACATCTTAGAGCATTAAATACTTTAGGTCAGTCAACTGACACATGGGATGTGATGATTATTTTTTTAATTAGTGGTAAGTTAGATGCGGTTACTTTCCGTGAATGGGAAGAACACAAGATTAGGGACAAACTTCCTACCTTGAAGGAATTTAAAATCTTTTTAACAGGTAGAGTCGAGCTTCTTGAATCACTACAAGGTAATCGGGGAGAAAGTAAACAAATTAGCAACCATAAATCACATTTTAGATCACAACAAACATTTATAGCAACGAATCAAACGTGTTCATTTTGTAGAGGAAATCACTATATTAACAATTGTGACGGTTTTCTAAAATTGAAGGTGTATTCGAGATATGAACAAGCAAAACGGTTAAGGCTTTGTTTAAACTGTCTCAAAGGTAATCATATTAGCAAAGTTTGTACTGCAATCACTTGTAGAAAATGCCAAGCAAGGCACCACACGTTATTGCACTATGATAAACAATCCCAGTCGACAAGTACACCTGATGCAAGAGTTGATGTGGGAGCAAATGTTGAGGTAAACGAAAATTTACCAAATGTAAGTAATGGTAACCCTTCTGTCATAATGTCTTCGTCAAGAATTGATCAGGAATGCGATGTGTTACTGTCAACAGCAGTGATTAAGATCATGGATGTACATGGGCATCCTCAAACTTGTCGTGCGCTCCTGGACTCCGGTTCACAATCGAATTTAATTTCTTCAAGTTTGTGTGACAAGTTAGGTTTAATAAAATCTGATATCAATTTGTCTATAGTAGGTATCAGTCAAGTTGTGTCAAATATAAATAAAAAATGTTTGGTGCAGTTGCACTCGTGTCATACTGCATTTGAAAAAACTATTTCTTGTTTGGTGGTTCCAAAAATTGGTGAAAGTATACCTAGTTATTATGTCAACGTGTCACATTTAAATATTCCTAAGCATGTCAAGTTGGCAGACCCGCAATTTCAAATTCCTGGCCCAATCGACATGTTGATAGGTGCGGGATTATTTTATGAATTGTTGTGTATTGGACAAATTAGTTTGGGACAAGGTCAACCTACACTTCAAAAAACTCGATGTGGTTGGATAATTTCTGGGCCAATATGTGTAAATCGTAATTTAACTCGTCATTGTAATTTAAATATTCAATTGGGCATTCAACAACAATTAGCCAAATTTTGGGAACTGGAGGAACCTCCGACATTTACACCGATCTTATCTGAAGATGAAAGGAAATGTGAGGAAATATTTGTAGCCACCACACGTCGTAACAACGAGGGCAGGTTTGAGGTGCAGATTCCCTTGAAGGAGTCTCAGTCAAAATTAGGGGATTCAAGGCAATACGCTTTGAATAGATTTTATTCTCTTGAAAATAGGTTGCGGAAAAATCCTACACTAAAACAAATGTATAGTGAGTTCATGGTCGAATATGAACAAATGGGTCATATGTCTAAGGTATGTGAATCTTTAGATAATCAGGTTTCGTATTACTTACCTCATCATGGGGTTTTAAATGATAATAGCATAACAACCAAGCTGAGAGTGGTATTCAATGGATCAGCCCCGTCTGATTCTGGTCTTTCATTAAATGACCTTCAATATATTGGACCTAATATACAGGAAGATTTATTATCTATAATCTTACGGTTTCGACAACATAATGTTGTAATATGTGCAGATATCGCAAAGATGTATCGAATGGTTGAAATTAATCCAAATCAACGGTCACTTCAAAAAATCTTCTGGAGAGCTGATCCTAACGAAGAGCTAAACATCTACACTTTAAATACTGTTACCTATGGGACTGCTTCTGCACCTTTTTTGGCTATACGGTGTTTGAAGCAGTTAGGTGTTGAAAGTATTGATAGGTATCCAAAGGCTTCGAACATGATCATGCGCGATTTTTATGTTGACGACTTCTTGTCTGGGGCAAATTCAGTAGAGGAAGCAGTCAAACTTTGCAAGGAAGTTGACGCAATTTTACGCTCAGGTTGTTTTGAATTAAGAAAGTGGAACTCTAATAAGCAGAGTGTTCTGGAACAAGTGAAAGTTTCTACTCATGTCGCTCCAACTGTTCAATTTGGAGACAAAGGTGAAACAAAAACTCTTGGATTATATTGGTCAAGTAGTAGGGACGTTTTGATGTATAATATAACACCTTCTGAGATGCCTAGTCGAATCACAAAACGCTCAATTCTGTCTGATATTGCGAAAATTTTCGATCCATTGGGTTTACTGGCGCCATGTATTATCACGGCAAAAATATTACTTCAACGGTTGTGGGCACAAAGGTTATCATGGGATGACTTACTGCCAGTGGAGATCGAATCAAGGTGGAGACAATTCAGGACAGAATTATTTAAGCTGAATAAAGTTGAAGTTTCGAGACAAGTTGTATGTAGTCAGACAATTCGGTTGGAATTGCATGGATTTGCCGATGCGTCACAGGAAGCGTACGGTGCATCCGTGTACATTAAAAGTATTGGGTCAAATGGACAAATTCAAGTTGCGTTGGTTTGTGCGAAGTCTAGGGTGGCACCTATTAAGTCGATCACAATTCCACGACTTGAACTGTGTGCTGCGTTGGTATTGGTACAAGTTGTTGATAAGGTTAAGCGGTCCATGGACCTAACTTTTGATGCGGTACACTTATGGTCGGACTCAACAGTTGTTTTAAGTTGGATTGCAACTTCTCCTAATTTATTGCAAACTTTCGTTGGTAACCGGGTCTCCCAAATTCAAATGCTTAGTGTAGCAACTGATTGGCATCATGTTCGGTCAGAACACAATCCAGCAGATTTGTTATCTCGTGGTGTAGCTCCAGAAAATTTACTCTCATGCCAGTTGTGGTGGAGTGGTCCAGTTTGGCTGTCACATAATGAAGAATTGTGGCCAAGCTCCGCTTTTAAATTGGAACAAAATTTACCTGAACTAAAAAAATGTAATATGTTAGTTCGTAGTACGTCATGTGTCCCAATTGTAGATTTCAATCGGTTTTCAAATTTAAATCGGTTGATGCGCAGCGTCGCATATGTCATACACTTCATATCAAATTGTAAATCTGTTAATAGTCGTCGAAAAGGTCCGTTAACGTCGGTTGAATTGGATACTGCAATGAAAGCCCTCATTAAAGTATCTCAAAAGGAATGCTTCTCTCAAGAGTTACATGAATTAAAAACCAACAAACCACTTAACTCAAAGGGATGTCTCCTTGGTTTAAATCCCTTTATAGATACTGATGGAATAATCAGAGTAGGTGGCAGGTTGCAATTGTCAAAATTTGAATTCAGTAAAATGCATCCTATAGTACTATCGGCTAAGCATCCGTTAACGGTTCTCATATTTTCTTACGAACATGTTAGGCTTCTGCATGCAGGACCACAGTTGTTATTGTCCTCAATACGGGAAAGGTATTGGCCCCTGAGAGGCAGAAATTTAGCTAAAAATACAGTCCACAAATGTATAAGATGTTTTCGTGCTAAACCAATACACAAATCTCCAATTATGGGTGTCTTGCCAGAATTGCGTGTTCGTCCAATGCCTCCATTCTATTCCACAGGGATAGACTACGCGGGGCCCTTTTTAATAAAATCTAAACAAGGCCGCGGGGCAAAATTGTCGAAATGTTATATCTGTTTATTTGTATGTTTTTCTACGAAAGCCATTCATTTAGAACTAGTTTCCGACTTAACGTCAGAGGCTTTCATCGCAACATTTCGACGATTTGTCTCACGTAGAGGGAAACCTCAATATGTGTTTTCCGACAATGGTTCAACCTTTGTCGGTGCAAATACAGAGTTGGTGGAGTTAGGCAAATTCTTAAAAAGGAATGAAAATTCACTGGTAGAATCATTCGAAAATGAAGGGGTTACGTGGCGATTCATTCCCGCACATTCTCCCCACTTTGGTGGTTTGTGGGAGGCGGGTATAAAGTCCTCTAAGTATCATTTGAAACGGGTAATGGCAAATGCGTCTCTCACATTTGAAAGTTTTTATACTCTGCTCACGCAAATCGAGGCTGCATTAAACTCCCATCCTCTCACTCCATTGTCATCGGATCCTAATGACCTGGATGTGCTCACTCCCTCACACTTTCTCGTTGGCAAAAGACTGACCTCTTTACCAGACCCAGACGTCCTGGACATAAAAGAAAATCGGCTGTCAAGGTACCAGCACATACAGCAGCTTTATCAACACTTTTGGTCACGCTGGTCGAAGGAGTATGTGGCTGAGCTACAAAATCGTAGCAAGTGGAAAGTTGGTCAAGGCCACTTAACTATGGGCCAGTTGGTTCTACTTCGGGACGACAAATTGCCTCCCTTAAAATGGGAACTTGGTAGAGTTGTGAGGATTCATCCAGGACCAGATGGGAAGGCAAGAGTTGCAAGTGTCAGGACACAAAATAGTGTTGTGAAACGCGCGTTCACTAAAATTTGTCCGTTACCTCTGGAACCTATTAGTGACGTGTAGTGTAGATATTAAGTGACTATAACTAATGACTCTAGTTTAAATTAGGATAAGTTTAACTTTATTGAAAGGTTTTTACACCCTTTCAAGGCTGGGGGTATGTTTAAGATTGGTGTAACTGATGTTTATTTAGTTTTGGGTGCAAATGATGCACACACTTCGATATAAGCCATCTGGCGCTTTGCATATGTGAGCGGGGAGGATCTCAGCGCCCTAAGCGTCCAAGCCACCCCGAGATATAGTTAAGAACTAGACTTAAGAGAGTTAAGTAAGTTAATAAATAGTGTTAAAATCAAAAACAAAAGCATTTATTAATCACAATTGGTAAGGTTCAGTTTCTAACCCTGAAAGAAACAAGCCTTGCAAGCCATCACTGTAAAATTGTTGTCGTAAAGTACCAACATAAAATTAAATCAACATGCTAATTCAGTATACACACACAGAACACGTAAGTTGATATTGAGCTACAATTTTGTTTACAAGGTATATTGCCACACATTGCTTCGAATAACTTGCTTAGCTTGTATCGTATTGTCATTTTGTTGTAGGTTTAATTGATTTTGATTTAGTTTGTTGGTTTAATTAGTAAAATTTTAGTTAGTATTTTTCAATATTAATATTATTGTGAATAGTTCAATTAAAAATTATATGTAATAACTTTGACACTTTGTAAACATAGTAAAACATCAGTTTAAGAGTGATGTGCAGTGCTCGATATATTGGATCATTATTATATTAATCTATTCATGGTCATCAAGTATGTAAAAAAATATTCGTAAACAGGTATTTGTATGTCACAAGATGAATTCTGGATTTCTCACAACAGCACATAATAAACATGGCAAAAAAAACTAATGCAATATTTACAGAACTAAAATTTATAAATCAAAGACCAAGTATTTCTAACCATATTTGAACTTTTAAGGCAACAAATACATGTAGTCCAATCAATGAATGCCCAAAATGTAGAGAACATTTAGGAGGGAAGAATTATCCTCCTCAGGGATGTATTGGGAGTAGTTAGGAGGTAAAAATACTAAAAGTCCTTGCCCCTAGTTCCGCTGCTTCAGGGGGGGAGGGAGGTGGAAAGGTTCCTTTTTCGATTCTTCGCTTATAACTCGCAAACGATGCGTCATATGGAAAAAGGTAATCTAGGCAAAATTAAACGTAATTAAATTTTCCACAAGAATGTTTATATTCATTTTATACCTATGTGTTATAGTTTACAAGATACTCGCCAGCGAAAATCGATAATTAATAAAAAAAATCGATTATGTACCTTGAATATTTCTATCAAAGCGGTTTACCATGATCTGCTAATAAATCACGTACGACGCATCATTTCCGAGTTATAAGCGAAGAATCGAAAACAGGAACTTTTCCACCCCCCTCTCCCTCTGAAGCAGCGGGGCTAGGGACGGAGACTTTTAGCATTTTTACCTCCTAACTACCCCCAACACATCCCTGAAGAGGAAAATTCTCCCCTCCTAATTGTTCTCTACAACTCTTTCATTGACTGGACTATTGGCAAAGCAATCATATTGTAATTTTATTATAGTAAAACCTTTAAAATAACAATGTTATAAAAGTATCTTGTATTCTAGACCCATTTTTATCTATTACACATTCATCAACACATTTAATAAAACAAACACGTCACAAATATACTTAAAGGTTACAATTGACATGTAAGGATATACAACTATTTAAAAATATTACAAAATAACCTATTCAATTGTGGATGCAAAAAATTGCATATGAAACTGTAAGGGAACATATTTGTTATGCATTCATCATTCCATAAAAGTTCTGCACAGTCGTACAAGTTCAAATCAAACTACTAAATAACTTCCCATAAGAGACATGGTACTTATAAACGTTAATAAAACCCAAATCTAAATCCTAATACTGTACTAAACAACGTTTACAAAACTTTAAACAGTTGTATAAACATTTATTATAGTCATAAAAAGAACTTTATTAAGACTGTGTGCTCGAGAACTTTCTGAGGCTCAATTCATATTTTACATTAAGACTTATTATTTTGCAACATTAACTAAAATTAATTTTATTTATAAGCGGAGCAGATTTTCACAACAGCTCAATCCAAAAAATCCCTAGTGTACTCAGGCACTAAATTATATAATAAAAGCTATCTGTAGAAATCAAAAATATCAGTAATGACATGAAGTTTATTAAAAAAGTTAAAGGTTTCTTAATCAAACATTGTTTCTACTCGTTAAGGGAATACATGAATTCATCATGAGTAGTCATGTGAAAATATGTAAATTTATCTTATATATTTCTTATATATAAAATAAATATATACTTATATATTCTAATTATAGTTCCATTATTTTTAAATTGTGTTTTGCCGATGTTAAATGTTGTATTCTAAATTTTTGTTTGACATTCACACACATACTTGTATGTCTTACGTGATAAAGAAATATTCTATTTTATTCTATACAGGGTGTCTGGGTATACGCCGAAATATTTTGCATGGAAGTCATAAAATGTTTGCTTTACTCCAACAGTTTTGCTTAAATTAATTATTTTCTAAAAATATGATATTTTCAGGCCATATAGTAATTATAATATCGTGTATACGTCAGTACTGTTGGACAAACTAAAACCAAGTTCAATGTTTTCTTTGTCCTACCCTCCCTTTTTATTATGTTTTTTGTATTGACAATGAAACATAAAAAAACTTAAAAAAAACCCGCCGGTCTCTTTCATAAAGCATTATTCGCTGTGGTATTAGTGGTTAGACGAAAAATCGCCCATTTTCTCGCCCTCGGATTTTGTTTCAAACTAAGTGCTAAATTATTGTCAATGATGAGAACATTCTGAATAAAAAATTTCAAGATGAGCATGTCTTTGGTTATTGAAATATGAGGGATTATAGTTGTGATAAGCACAATTATATAAGCGATCTCGCTGTGAGAATATTACATTAAAGTAAATTCTGATAATAAAGGGCGTTCTCCATAAAATTAATATCCTAATGGTCTGTTTTCAAACTTCAAGTGAATTTTATAAGAAGGTGGGGATGCAAGGGGATGAATAACAGAGACATCGCAATCGCTATATCACATTAGCAAAAATCCTGTAGCAAGGGTTTTCAAGAGTGCTCTTTAGGAATGTCATGGCCTCGTGATTCTTTCTCATCGCTCTAGAGAAATTCACGGGGGTTAGAGGGTGGAAATCTGAGCAATTTTACAATCATTATCGTTACGTAAATAAGTAAAGTCAGAAACATAATCAATAACGAACCATATTCATAATATAGTTAGAGTCGAAATTTTCTTATTAAAGTGTAATTTAGATAAGCAAAGGGTTATTCAAGTGTTAGGTGCCTAGGTGAGAAACTCCTCTGAACCAACTGCCAGCTATTCCACTCACTCTCGCGTATCACGTAATTTTGTTTCCTTATCATATCGCATATAAAAGTCCTAGTTTCACTGAGCAAAATTGTCTTTATTTGACCGACCTCAAAGAGTATACACGTCCCGTGTCTCAGTCAACGATTTTATCGTAGTTCTTTTAGAACACTGAGATACCCAACTATTACTTGTGGGCCGTGAACACTTTGCAGACATTCAGCTGTTCCGGCAGATATTTTGTTTAAGTTCAGCCAGCGACCACCATTTGTGGCTTCGTAGCACATAAATTGTGCACGACAGAGTATTTGCCGTTATAGTTGACGTTGAAGTTTTCGAGCGTTTTGTTTCCGTACAGCATTCCGAAAGCCTTTCGTAGGTATTTTGTTGTCTGCTCCGACGTAGGTACCTCTGAGGTAGCTATTGTGTAGACATCAAATGGAATTTTGAAGCCGCTCGACCGCCCTACGGGAGATTGCAAGCTCGGACGTCTTCACTGGCGAAGTTCATGTTTCAAAAACATGAACCCACACGAGATTATTATAGTACCTGGGGAAGAGAACTAGCAACCTAGCTTTGTATCAGAACCTAAGTATAAACTTTACTTAACTATTTATTCTCCGTTGTCATTTTTTTGTCTTAACTTTAAATCATAATAAAATAACAAAATGAGATTACTTTTCCAAATTCACTTAATGAAATGACAACGTTAAATGAAATTCTATCTCATGAAATTACGACTCTATATTTAACTCGACTTTATGTTGCACTGTGGTACCTTGATTATACCTTACTTATTTAAAAGTTAGTATTCATTTTCAGTATTCAAATTAATTAACTCACGATTGTGATTTGCAACTATCTTCAGTTATTTAATTAATGGAAAGTTTTCTTGGGGTTTAAAATGTTATTACGATTGTTGTTTAATATGATAATACTCCGATCAGCTAAGTAAATAATATTTAGTACAGTCGCGAATGGTTTATTGCAGATTTTGCATTTATTTATTCTTCAGCATTTGCAGTTAAGGATTCTTCATTGCCATCTCTGTAATTATACCTCACCAAGTTTATCATTTACATATGATAAGGTTTGAATACAGCTCTTTGTTATCAGTTTAATTTCGAAGATTTTCGAAAGGCAAGCACAAGGTTTTGTTGGTTGTCACTTCATCTATATACAAATAACAACGATACAACGAAATGGGACCAAATGGTCTCGGCCAAGTGCAATTGTAACTAGCCACAACACTACGCTTCGAAACATCGGAATCTACGACAGTTGTCGTGGCAATTTGATAAGATTTTGTTGATTGCCTTTTACCATCGTATCATGACTGGGAAATTTTCCAAGCTGTGTCAAATTTTACGTATGTCGACGTCAATTATAAGTCTTTCAGGATAATGACCATTGTCATTGTAAACAATTTATTTTATGGTTTACGTAGCTGACCTGATTATTCTACGAATTAATGTGACGATTGTCCCAACGAATACTTTCCGTCTTTTCATGTAAACTGTGGCAATTGCCCAACAATTATATAATGCAATGATTCAAATGAATATGACAGTTGTCTAAAATAAACGTGTTAAAACGTTTTCTGTGTTTTTCTTCAATATTCTACTTTCTAGGAACAAGTGAGATTAAATAAAAATATAATTCTTTAGACAAAATAAATCAATTACAAATGCAATTTGTAATTACAGTGAAATCAGTATTAACTAAAGTAAAGTCAAATAAAAAGGTACCAAAATAAAATCAACTAATAAATGAGTGTTGTCAAAATTAATATAAATAAATTTGATCAGTAAATAGAAACAAGTAATATCAAACTTTATAAAAAGAATCTATGGTTAAACAAACTTACAATTACAACGTAAATTTGGGTCCTACTTTTAAAAACCTAGACGGTCACGTAAACTGCCAAATTTGTGTATTTTTCTATCTCAACAAAATAGAGAGAGATAAATATACGACGGGGGTTGGGGGTGTTTCATTATATTGTATCGAAAAAAACTCTGACATAAAGATAAGTATTTCTTTTCCCGAACGCCATAGTCTAGAGATAGTTTTTAACATGATTTTATGAAGCGAAGGGATGAATATTGGAGCAATCTCGTAATCGCTGCATTACATAAAAAACAATACTGATGTAGCGGTTTCCAAGAGTGCTTTTCTCTTATGTCAGGGCCTCTTGATTCCTTTTCATCCCCCGAATAATCTCAACAGGGTCAGGGGGTCTTCACCCACCGATAAGTTTTCGTTCCGTTCTCTTACTCCATCATAGGTGTGTCATAAAATAGTTACAAAAATTCTAGTTATCGTCCCACATTCATACCTACTACAATCAAAATGCGATATCTGGTACACTCACTATTTTTTCCCTGATTCATGTTCATAATTCAAGATAAAGGGTTTAATGGATTGTTTTTGGGTACAAGGTCGTAATAGATTTATAGTTCATTCCTATTAATAAAGCTTAGAGGTCAAGCTTTTTCATCAGTTATTGGATGTTTTTGTGCAATTTAATATTGTATTGAGGTAGTTTTCACCCCCTTAAGGGCCAGGCCTGACGACAGGGGGGGGGGGTAAGCGGGTCTTCTGCCCCGGGGCCCGGGCCCGGCACCGTCAATGTTAAATACATTTTTGTATTGATAAATCTATTAATTGTAAATAAAAATACTTTATTTTATTTGTAATTATGCTTGTGCGTTAAAGGAAATGTACTTCTGAAATGTACACCCGGTATACGTTTCTAATAAATACTAAAAAAAGTGGTAGACCATATGCATTCTTAGTAGAACAGTAGCATTAACAACAACTGCAATTTATATTAGTATTACATATGTTTGTTTGATCTCTAATTCAATTAATCACTACTTAATCACAAAAACATTAATAAAAAATGACCTTTTAGGCAGGTAGGTAAAATCAAAGAAGTAAATAGGTTTCGCCACACGACCCTCTGTTTAGTCCAGTCAATTAAGGTATCATTGCAGAGTACGCTATTTGAGTTATAACTGTTTATTTTCATATTTCATTATTTCTATGTATAGTACCGACGATGTAGATATAAGAAATAAGGATAGCCTCAGGCTATACCCGATAGGATTACGGTAATAAAAACTTCAGATATCGATAATTACTTTAAACGTACGTACAGAACTGTACTTAAAATTATATCGCATTTTCTGGATAATTTTATTTACTGTTTTCTCAGATCCTGATATCTCTGCAAATTAAATATAAGTAAGTAAATAGTTAGGTATTTATAATTCTTAATATGAGTAAAAGAGTAGTACTTTTGATTTTTCACAGCCAGGAGGGGCCCGCCGATTTGATTTTACCCCTGGGCCCGTGCCGGCTCTCCACGGGCCTGTTAAGGGCGTGTCTCGATTTCTTTGTGTGAACCCTAGTCAACACCTTTGTTCATGTATTCGGTCAATTGACTTATATTATATTTCTGTTCATAGAAGCTCTATAACTCAATTGCATCATTTTTTCCTATTTTCATCCTTATTTAGGGGATGTTTTTAGCTCTTCTGAATTAATCAATGGATATACGGATTTTGCGATTTTAGATTTGAATTCGGCATCAAAAAAATCCTAAAAATATCTTGATTGCTCTGCCATAGCTGATGAGTATTCATTTTTTGTGGGGATGTGTATTTTTTGATATGCTCCTATATTGCATCACGCATATCACAACTACAATCCCTCATATCTCAAAAACCAAACATATGCTCATCTTGAAATTTTGTATTCAAGATGTTCTCATTAATAACAATAATTTAGCACTTAGTTTAAAACAAAATTGAAAGGAGAGAAAACAGGCGATTTTTGGACTATTTTTGGGGTGACTCTTTTATGTCTGTTTCATACTTTGTTTAGCCGTAGGATATGCCGGCGCTTACCAATCTTACAGTATTGTCAATATGGTTGATTTATCTAATTTTAAAGTAAAAAAAATAAAACAGTGTTAAAGAAATTTTCTCTTTTATTAAAAAAATGGTAAATTTTATTCTCATCATAAAAATAAATTTTTTGTCGACAGTAAATTACTGAGATCAGTGGCATTTTTTCAATAAAGATACAAGAAGTTTCAAAAATGGATCTGGATGTCCCACTTTTTCTAATAAAACCTATGGAATAATGATTTGGTGAAAAATTGCTAAAATGGCAATGAGTAAATTACGATTAAAGACAGTTAGTGTTTTCATATATTCAAAACTGATTAAACAAGGTAAAAGTAAAACTGTTTTACTATTTTTAAATGACAGTGATGCAACACTGTAAAACACATATTAATGACATGACAAGTGAGCGAGACATCCTTGTCTTTTTCGTCTTCTGCTTATAGTAGTACTGATTAAACTGAAAACATTGCCTAAGTTCTAATTAATTTTAAATGAAAAAAAATTATAAGGTTTTTTTACTTCTTTTGGGCCCACATATTCTGCAAATTATTTGTATGTATACCACAGAAACCCTGTATATTTCCTCCTGGTTTATATTTTAGTAGTCTAAAAGTTAATCACGGTTCCCTCATTAATATTGCATAAAAATGCTCCTTTTGACAATCAACTGTAGGACAAACTATTTTCGGGGAAAAGCATTTTGAACGAAACATTACGGCTTCATTTAATAATGAGCATTATGAAATTTCGAAGTAGCTTTATTATGCAATATAAAAATCCTGTATACTGCAGCGGTTTCTCAAAATGAGATGATTTCCTATAGCGTTTCTGAGATAATAAGTAAAATCCACTATAAGCACATTTGAGAACATGTGCTTTTTCTATTGCATATAGAAGCAGTTCCTAAACATACGAGAGTTGTTTACCTAACACCTTGGAATGCTGAACAAGTGACAATCACCAGTATTATTTAATTGTCTGAACAATTTTTTATAATACAAACTACTTTTTATTCTACTTTGGTATTTATTCTATTAATAAGTGTGATAAACACTACTGAGCAAATTCTGTTAAATGTTGTTTGTCAATATTCCACACAATACACCGAATTTACTTAACAAAATATTTAAAAAAATAATTTATGTCAACATGAATTAAATACAATAAACTAAAAATAGAGTAAAACAATAGAGTTTCAAAATGCATTGAAATGAATACCTTACGAGTTTAAAAAATCTGGATTTGCTGACATTGGTTAATGACTCAATTGATCAAAAAACAATATATGCAATGAAAAAGTGTTACAGAAAATCTACCTGTGTCTAATAAAACAAAAGTTTTAAACGTTCAATATGAATATTTTATATTTCTTAAACAATTTGTAAAATACAATGTTTATACACAAAAGACTAGGTACAAAAATTTTCAAAAAATAGTTTATACCACTATAAACTTCTAAATAAAATAAATTAAAAATAAAGTAAAACGTAATAATAACAATGATTAATCTTTTATAACTATTTCTCATAAAACAGATTAAGACTACAGATAGTAATAGAAAATTGGTTACAATATTTTATTCCGTGTTTCGTATCTTATTATTTCTCAACATCACTAATTTTTTCCCAGTCTCCATCGCTACTACTGTTACTGCTAGGAGTGTCCAAACTTACAGCCGAATCATTTTTATTGATGTTTAAGTTGGGAGCTTCATCATTAATACTTTTCTGAGTTTTATTTTGGGTATATTCTTTTTTAGGTGAGTCCTGTTTGAATATTATCTTTTCTCCAATTGGTGGTTTAGGTTTAGAACTTAATATTTGGCTTTTCTTTTCAATTTCATATTGTTCTAATAATTTTATTTGCTCTTCTTCCGTTAATTCTATATCAGTGCCGAACTCCTCTATAAAGTAAGTTTAACTTAAAAAAAAATCCTTTTAAACAATATTACTGGACTATATTAAACACCACTATATACAGATTTATTCTTATTCCTGCTTTGTTGTTTAACTATGTTAGAAAATACGATTGTGAGTGACAAACTGGTGTTTATTATACTCCTCGCAAATATGGAAACGAAAGTATTATTGCATTTGGTTGGCACATTTCTAGAACCATAAATATCGTTTGTAGAGAAAATTATTTTAAGACATATAACATGAAGAGTTTTTATCACTTTTGATAACATTCCACAAACACAAAAATATTGCATATTATACTGATGAGCATTTCACCAATCAAGATGGTATCATTGGGAGATGATTAAAATGATAGATATGGCAAAAATACCAAAAAATTACTTATTTTCAAAAAACTGTGAAGAGTATATTATTCTATATACTATATAATGTTCAACAATTATATAAAAAAATTGAACCACAATCAAAGGTCTGGAATTTATGAAATTAGTTGTAAGGATCGTAATTTGAAGTATGCTAGACCAACAAAACATCCAATTGTAACAAGAATCAAGGAACATATGGCCCACTGAAAAATCTAATGTTGCTCAATATGCCTTTCACAAAAATCATAAAATAGATATCAATAACTTAAGGTTAATTAGAAATTATAGACAGCTGGAAGCTTTTGAAAGCTCAAAATTTGCAAAATGTAAAAAAGGCCTATCCAAAATAGTCCGGTTTATTGGTTATTAGGTCACAGTTCATCGAACTGAGATAAAGTTTAGGTAGGGATGATTATTTTAATATAAATATAGGAACATTTTTAGTAGCGATGGGTCGCTCACTTATTTTTACTGAGCCAATTCAGTTAGTTCAGCTCACTGAAATAGGCCATTCGTCGTTCATTTGAACGATGTACCTGATATACGGTATATGCACATATGTCGGTAGTGCTAGCACACCATCGTTGGATACGAACGTGATCCTCGGTTGTTAACGGTACAGCGAGCTCAAATCGGCACACTAGCTCAGGTTCAAAGTCACTTACTAGTGCACTGAACAACAATGGGGTACCCTCTGTATGGAGTCGTAATGGCGTATTGAACGAGTTGAATTTAAAAAGTGAGCCGTTCGTTCACAGTTCACTAAAGTGAGTCATTCATGAACGACCCATCACTAATTTTTAGTCGTCCTAGTTTTAATCATATTCTGATAATGCCAACATGGTTGACGAAACACACTTCGAGTGATAGTATTCAAGTGTCAGGTGTTTGTGGAAACCACTTCAGAGGCAAAATGCTATAAATCATATTTAGTGGAACCAAATTAAGGATCAAAATAGGTTAATAAGGAATTCTCTAGCTACAGCAATTTTATTGTTTTAATTTGTTGTAGATATAATAACAAAATTCGCCCATTGCTTCTTGTAGAATTTTAACAATTTATTTTTCGACACATAAATTTTCTGCTATTTTTCTATTATCTCATGTCATAGTAATCGTATCGTAATAATAAAAATACCAAACTGTTCGCTATAAAATTATAAATAAGACTAGGCATATGAAGAAACTTCTTGATAATTTGTAAATTTGTAAAAAAATAAAAACCACCAAAAATTCCCTTTTTTTAACAGTTTAAGAAATACGATGTAATAATCCATCAATTTTTAACGAAAGTTGGTGGAACCATGCGCTTTATTGAACTAAATCACCGTGCCAAATTTTAGAGCAAAATATTTGTTCAAACCGCTAAAAACCAACAATTTCCAAATTTCTATCGCATTTTGTTTAAGTGCAACGACTCGTAGTAGGACAATTTTTCTTTTAAAGTGTAGGTTTTTACATGTACTTTACGGTGATGTTTAGGAAGAAACAAATTTTTAATTTAAATTAATTTTTTGGAATTTAATTAAATGATCAAATGACTTACCTGTAAGGAAATTTGATCCAAATTGTACGAGCAGCTCTGTCTGAAATTATTTCAACTATGCAGTAGTGTCCTCTTGTCCCAAATTTGTACAATGTTTAAAGAAAAGAAAAGTCCGGTCCTGTGCCCCATCCTGTCTCTGTCAACCATTGTGCCAGCGCCATCTGGTTCACACTCTGGAGCCGGCCATCCGCTACGTCACTAAGTTTAAAGATTCCTATATCGCTAGGGGGAAAGGGATATATTTTTGGGGGGGCTGTAAATAATTTCAGACAGCTGCTCGTACAATTTGGATCAAATTTCCTTACAGGTAAGTCATTTGATCATTTAATTGTACTTCGCAGCTCTGTCTAAAATTATTTCAACTATGTAGATGTTCAGAGTTTTTGTCGATCTAGGTAGGAAGTAGGTAATAAATTACTTTTGCAGTACTTATGAACATTTTTACTTCTTCAGCCTTGTAACATTTATGAGTTTGAAAATTTTAACTTGTATCTATGTATACATACAATATAAACAATGAAACAATTTTTCTAACAATCCGTTATATGGCAAACTGAAAAACAAAACTTATACCGATGTAGGCTATATAAATATGATTGAATAATATGCATTATATTTAGTCAGTAACTACCTTGGCTCCTTTTAATACAGTTTTTGCAAATCTGTCATAGTATATGGAAGTACTTTGTTTAAGGGTGTCTTACATCCATCTGCTTTATGGTTTGAGCAGTGGTAGGGCGCCAAGGACTTTTGTGCGTTAAAATGAGTTTATCCTCCCCACGGCATCTTAAAGGTCTGGTTTTTTTAAATATAATGTATCACTGACGCTAGGTACAGTTTTGGTTCTTCCAAGAGGAAAGGGATAATTATAATGGGTTGCACATTTGTTCGGCTTGAGGTTTTTATTTTGTCAGTTATCATTATCTCGATCCTGACCGTAAATGATTTGATGTTGCTTATTTTTATCTTTGTAATAGTTTATACTCTCTGTGCAGGTATTAGTGCTACTAGAGTAACCATTTTTAATGTTAGCTCATGAAGAGATAATTTTTCTGTTGGATATTGAGCCTCTAGAAACGTTAAAACTAGCTGGGGATCCTAAAGGTGTAGGAGTATTTTTGGGTTTCGATGGATTTTTTTTATATATGCCCTTTACGTATCTTTTAATGAAATACTCATCTTTCTTATCCACCGATAAGTGCTAGTGCAAATTTATAGATATCGATAAGAGAATATGAGCTTCCGTTTTCATATATTGAGTTTAAAAACGGTATTAGACTCTCCAAATTATATTCTAAGGGGTCCACATTCTTAACTGAACAGAACTTATACCATCTGTGGTAACAGCAGTTATATTGTTTTAAGGTGCTTGTTGATACCGAATTCAAAATAGCATGAATTCCTACCTCTGGAAAACCTCTTCGCTGATATGATGTCCTGATAATAGATCTGCAATTAATGTAAGATTTCTCCACAAGGGGGAGAAGGTCCCTGAAAGGTGAAAGCAAAAGTTTTTTATTTGAAATAGATTGGAGGTGTTGAATCAATAGTCTACTGAATAGTGGGTACCCTCCCACTTTGGTACAATCACAATGCCTCGAGCCTTCTCTTGTGTTATTAGAGGCATAAAAGTATTTGCTTTCCCACAATGCTGAAAAAGCATCAGTGCATACTGATCCTGGGTCTGGTTTCCAAGCCATATGTTGTTTACATTTTGTATTTAAGCTTGTTACAAACAAATCTATTTCTTGAAAATAGTTTTGTGAAAGGGCATATTCAGTGTCAATTGATAATACTCTGAATTTCATATCCGCATTTAGGAATGAATTTATGGGTGATGCTTGTAATTTTATATTTTTTAATTCACAATATTGCCGAAGGTCTCTGGCCAATGAGTTAAACTTCTTAAGTCTTACGCCCCCCATCTTGTTTATGTAAGCCATTGCAGTCATGTTATCAGTCCTTAATAATATTTCTCTGTTTGTTAAGTCTTTTGTGAAGCATTTTATTGCATTAAAGACTGCCTTAAGTTCAAGGTAATTTATATGCTATTTAGAATCTATGTGACTCCAAAAACCATATGAGTCCTTTGTCCATCTGTGTAAGCCCTCCAGCCAGTTTTACTAGGATCGGAAAAAATAACCATATCAAATTTAAGTTGTTTTATTGCTGTTTTAGATTTTGCTATATTGTTTAACCACCAGCAAAAGTCCTCCTTTTAATAGTTTGGTAAGAGCATTAATATGGTTATAATTTTTTTTTCTTTTGCCAAAGCCAACATTTTTGCATGTTCAAAAAGTTTGATGTGCATCCAACCATATTAGACTGGAGGCATGCTGCAACCAGCATTCCAATAAGCTTTGCAAATTCTCTAATTGTGCACTGTGATTTTTTTGATATATTCTCAATAAAATTTCTCATTGTCATGTCTACGGTGTTATAAATGAAACCTAAGTATTTATAATTCTGTTTAGGAATTCACACGCTTTTTTCCCAGTTTATTTATGATAAAGCCTAGGATGGTCAATACTTTAATCGTTTTTGAGGTATTGATATGACATTCCTTCTCGGTCCTACCGATGATTAAAAAATCATCAAGGCATGCCACACAGGTTATACCCAGCGTCCGTAAAAGTTTTAACGCTGGCCTCAATAGTTTCGTAAACACGTAGGGAGCAGTATTCAGACCGAATGGTAAGCATTTAAATTCAAACAGCTTATTGTTATAGATAAACCTTAAAAACTTTCTGTGGTCCTCGTCAATGGGGACATGGAAGTATGCATCTTTTAGATCAATTGTTAAGTAAAGTGTATTCCATTATTACATAACTTCTTAACTGTCCTAGAATCCTCCAATTTAAAGTATGGTGGTGTGATGTATTTATTAAGTCCCTATAGGTTTAATATAAACATGAAGTTTCCGTTAGGTTTCCTTTGTAGGAAATAGGATGAAATATATTCACCGTTTATAAGGCGGTATTCAGCTATGGCGCCAATGTTTAGAAGTTTATCAATGGCCCTTTGATATTGGGCTAGCTCAGCATGTCCTATACTTTGATATTGTTTGTTGATTAGGAACCCTTGTAAAGTTAATTTTGTAACCTTGCACACAACTCAGAATTAGAGGATTACTAGAGATATTTTTCCATTTGGAGATAAACTGTTTTAATCAGCCTGAGTATTCTGTGCTTACCTCTAACGTTGATGTGGGTAAGTTTTCTTTCTGACTTTTTTCTCGCTTCGGCTCGTAATTTTCTTTCTGTTTTCCCCCTCCTCTCTCTTTTCAAGGAGTAAAAAAAACTTTTTGAAGTACCTACTTGCCGATCTCTCAAATTTTCTTCAATTCATTTGACTGCTTTCAGTTGTTTGAAAATTCTCCAAACAGGTAGTATCGATGGGGAATTCTTCCACGGTTTTTCTTATCGCTGGGTTGAGACTGGGTCCTATTAAGAACCTCCTATGTAATGAGATGGAATGATGAAGGTCACAAAACAGTTGGCTTGCATCGGCTAGGTTTGCCAGCAGATGATTTGTTTCATCCTTCGTGTTCAAGAAAAGCTGATTTGTTGGAATTGCTAATGCACACAGTCCCGTCGATAGTTGTTCCTGGATCTTAATTAGGAAGGTCTTCCTCCATATCTGAAGTTGAACTGTCCGTAAGGCTCGAACCTATGATGGAGAAACAAATAATGCATTATTTAAAACGAATGTACTGTCTGCTAAGATGCCTTTTTCATAAAAGGGTCTACCTGATTCATGTCAACAGGTCATCCCCATATGTGTATAAGTATTTTATTTTGTTTAAGTAATACAACCTGAATTGTGTACTACCGGTTTTGGTAACTCATATGAGCACCTATTTATTTGCCTATGCTTCATACATGTGTAAAAGCTTGGCGTGAGGAGTACATAACCATGGTAATTAAGCTGTGGCAATACATGTGCGTGTCCGTATAATCACTCGGTAGCTCATATGAGCACCTTTTATTTGCCTCTGCTTCATACATGTGTAAAAGCTTGGCGTGAGGAGTACATGGTAATTAAACTGTGGCAACATGTGTGGCAACATGTGTGCCTGTATAATCACTCAGTTGGTAGCTCATATGAGCACCTTTTATTTACCTATGCTTCATACATGTCTAAAAGCTTGGCGTGAGGAGTACATAACCATGGTAATTAAACAGTGGCAACACCTGTGTGTGCCTGTATAATCACTCAGTCGGTAGCTCATATGGGCACCTTTTATTTGCCTATGCTTCATAGATGTGTAAAAGCTTGGCGTGAAGAGTACATAACCACGGTAATTAAACTGTGGCAACACATGTGTGTGCCTGTATAATCACTCAGTTGGTAACTCATATGAGCATCTTTTATTTGCCTATGCTTCATACATATGTAAAAGCTTGGCGTGAGTACATAACCATGGTAATTAAACTGTGGCAACACGTGTGTGCCTGTATAATCATTCAGTTGTGTCGTCGGTGCAGCCAGTACTCTCAGGGCCTTCGACACAGAAGAAGAAACAATCAGAAGGGAATGTCGGCAAAAAATCCTTTGATCTCGTGTTGTAAATCTCCGCCATACTATTGTTGGGCGAGTTCAGGAGAGTACTCAATATTTTTTACCCCTTTTAGGAACGGCCCGGAAGAGAATCAGAAAACCTGTGAAACATTAGATGAAGACAAATAATATTTGTTTTAGATTTTCAATGTTTCTTAACTAATTAGGCGGCATCATGATACAAACTGTATCAAGAGGCGAGATCACACCATTTGTCGCTGACGATCCGGTTACAGAAGAAATCCGTGATCCGGGCCTGGCACGATTTTTTACAAATCCGTCCGAGACTGACAGTGCGCGATGTAGATGCACGAACTTTTCCCGCCAATGAGATAGTATATTCTGATTGTTTCTTCTTCTGTGCCTTCGAGTCAAGCACAGCACGAAACATATAAAAGCAGACACTTTCTTCATTCCAAGCAGTAGCCTGCAGTACTTCCAAGTGACAACATCGACGACGCTCTCTCTCCTGGGGCACTTGTAAAATTCAACATCAGTGTTTTATTGTGGTAACGGTAGCTGCCCAAGTACCTAGAGGTCCTCCACAGGGAAATTCACACGAAATTTAATTATTGTTTTTTCCCTGGGGCATAGTTAATCATGTGGTGGCCATCCACGAGCTTAGCTATGGCTAATAACAGGGAAGGACAAACAGAACTAAATCCCAGTGAACATGGAGACAGCTATGAAGAAGAGGCCCAGCGACAGCGCAGTGTGTGGGTGATTGAGGTAGAACCCGGCGCGGCGCCAATGTATGCCACGTCCACTGTCAGAAATCTTTCTGTTTCAAGAAGCTCAACCCAGGTCCGTTTCGTCGGCGGGCCCTTCAACTCTGGAACCCCCAACGACTCCCGGGGTAGCTAGACCAGCCCCGTTTACGGTGGAGAAGTTGGCAAATTCATTGATACAAATGCAAGACACTGTGAAACAACTGCAGGCGCAACTGGTATTGACAAAAATGGCCTCCGGCCCAACAATAGACCACTCATGCCCAGAGCTGATGTCATCAGGCCCAGGACCTTTGACCCGTGGACAGTTGGTAGCTTATATGAGCACCTTTTATTTGCCTATATGCTTCATACATGTGTAAGAGGTTGGCGTGAGGAGTACATAACCATGGTAATTAAACTGTAGCAACACGTGTGTGCCTGCATAATCATTCAGTTGGCAGCACAATTTAACGTTCTTTTTTAGAATTCGTACAATTTTTATGGTCGCCATATTGTACGCCGTTCTAAGATCCTTGAAATTATTTTGACCAATTTTATGGCAAAGAATCTATTTGACTTACTCGCGCTGCTTTCATACTGCTCTATTAGTCGTTTTAGTTTCTTTTTAAGTTTCATAACGTTCCTCTTCTTATTTTTCTTGCTTGATTTTTCCATTTTTAGCAGAAGTAATTTTTGCGTTGCACGTTCTTTGGTACAAAAAAACACAGTGACGTAACGGATGGCCGGCTTCAGAGTGTGAACCAGATGGCGCTGGCACAATGGTTGACAGAGACAGGATGGGGCACAGGACTGGACTTTTCTTTTCTTTAAACATTGTATACAAATTTGGGACAAAAGGACACTACTACATAGTTGAAATAATTTCAGACAGAGCTGCGAAGTACAATTGTAGTTATGGATATTCCACGTATAAACAATTTCAAATAACTACGTGATTTTTTTGTGAAACCAAAAACGATAAGCGAATTATGAAAGTATATGAAATAACCAATGAAATAAAAAAAAGAATGATGTTCTACTTGCATTTGAATCCGTGATACGTTAGATTTTGCGTTTTAGTCGATTATAAGTAAACATATTGATATTTTTTCTTGAAATTTGCGCATATTGTTCCAAAATGATTATATTTCTCTCTCTGCTAGTTGAAAATTATCCACAACTAAAACTTTTTGAATTACATCGCATAAAGCACCATTGAGAACATAACGCACATTCGAAAAAAAAATTATCTCCCCACTCCCTGAATATTGTAACTAGGCAACTAACTTAATTAATGGTATACATCACTCCATTTTCATCATACCGAGTCCATTTTTTAACATTTTTAGTCTCTTTCGTATATTCTGATTCTTTTATTTAACAAAATATTATTTGTTAAGTTTTTATTCATCATAAATTCAACAATCTTTATTATTTTACAATGTTTTCGGCTCTTGTCATATCTGATTTTCCGTTCCTTAAAATGTTTGTGTTTTGTGTTTATTTTCAATTTTTAATGTATTGTAACATAAAATAATTTGTTTAGCCGTTATTTAATTAAAATGCACTGGAAATTTTAGTTTCAAAATATTTATTTTGTGGGACCAGAGTGGATATCTGAATATAAAGAAAATTGAAGACAACATTTACATAAATGACACTTAAAATATATTCTGTTTATAAAATTAAGAAAAACAATTAAAAGTTGTATTGTTATTCTTTACAATATATTACAGTCTTCCTAAAATTACATAATGTTGTACAGAATATGTCATCATCAGACAATTATTTCAGACATTATACAATATTCAATGGAGAACTAGAGTAAATTGATCAAGAAACATGTTTTCTGAAGTACTATTATATAATATGCGAGCTAATATGCTATTAACATATAGTGGTCCCAATTTTGAATATAGTGCTGCGAATGATATCTCATATGGAAAAACGATTTTCTAGAAAACGTCTTTAATGATTTTGTAAATTGATCTAACAACATACCATTATTTGTTTTTTCCTTAAAAAAATAATAAATAAATAATTTGAAAGTCAGTCGAGGAAGTAAGTTCGGCCTGGCCGTACCATTTATTTCATATCTAAGGAAACGTTGATAGAGATGTAATGCAGTGGTACAGAAGAAAAATAGAAATATTCTTTAATTATACCTACAAATATTATTGTAGTTTCCTTTTTTTAAAAACAAAAGCTGAACCATCTGATTCATCTTCATCGACGGAGCTTTCTTCACTATCAATTTGAAAATCATCCTCACTTTCCGAAACATTGCTTACTTCGTTGTTGTCTTCTGCTGTAACAAATGAATTTTTAAAGTCTGCTTCATCTGTTTCCATTTCAGAAATCGATAAAACATCGTGTTCATCGTCGTCAAGTTTGTCCTCAGTTGGTTTCAATGTTATTTCACAACAGTTGTTCAAATTTAATCCATTACAAAAATTATACAAATTTGTGCATTTAATCCCTATCCTTTTACATGAACAAAGTTTTGTTTTGCAACCCGATTTACACATACAGCAAATAGTCTTCAATAAAATATCCGACAAAGGATTTTTTGTTGTTGTCACTGGCATTAATCCATTTATGGTATCTTTCCAACCATACTCTTCAGGATTTTTATCTGCAAATCCTAACCATTTCTGCATTTGAAAATACACCCTCAATGAATGCTCGTTTGCAGCCTCTTCGGTTGGTGGGAGAACAGATAATTTACATGATGTTTTTGAAGTGCATTTTTTAAAGCATTCAAAACGCAGAACATGTAAACATGTGTTTTTCATTGGATCTGAACCATACAGTGGTACGATACAACTTATGCCAGCAGCAAATATCATTGCCTTTGTAGCTTGTCGATCGTAAAAAACTTGCACATCTTTTTGTAAGCATGGATATTTCAGAAGTATACTAAGCTAGGAACTTTATAAATATGTAAAAAAAAATAATTTAAACCAGCTAATGGTTTTAGATGGCGGTTTACCCATCGGGTATACCAATTAAAAGTAATCACGTTAATTTTACAAATAGAATTTATTTTAAGTATCATTTATGTAAATGTTGTCTTCAATTTTCTTTATATTCAGATATCCAGTCTGGTCCCACAAAATAAATATTTTGAAACTAAAATTTCCAATTTCCAATAACGGCTAAACAAATTATTTTACATCGCAATACATTAAAAATTGAAAATAAACACAAAACACAAACATTTTAAAAAGAAACGGAAAATCAGATATGACAAGAGCCGAAAACATTATAAAATAATAAAGATTGTTGAATTTATGATGAACAAATAATATTTTGTTAAATAAAAGAATCAGAATTTACGAAAAAGACTAAAAATGTTAAAACAAGTAAAATTGAATCAATGTATCTAATCGTACCAGTTTCATATGACCGAAACAAAATGATGCCTAAATCATGTTCAGCTACCATAATTGTCTGCACATTTCCAATTTTACTTCAATCGGACAATTTCTAGAGAAGTTCAACATGGCGAATTCAAGATGGCGACCAAACATCAAAATCTAATATGCCAAAAACATTCTCGACAAAATACTCTTTCAAATAAAAAAAACTGCATCAAAATCGGATCACCCGTTGAAGAGATATGAAGCCACAGACAGACAGACAAACAAACATACGTGTCAAACTTATAACACTTCTCTTTTGGGGTCGGGGGTTAAAAAGGACTCGATATGATGAAAATGTAGTGATGTATACCATTAATTAAGTTAGTTGCCTAGTTACAATATTCCGGGAGTGGGTAGATAATTTTTTTTTTCGAACGTGCGTTACATCGTCAATGGTGCTTTATGCGATGTAATTCAAAAAGTTTCAGTTGTGAATAATTTTCAACTAGCAGAGAGAAATATGATCATTTTGGAACAATATGAGCAAATTTCAAGAAAAAATATCAATATGTTTACTTACGCAAAAACTAACGTATCACGGATTCAAATGCAAGTAGAACATCATTCTTTTTATTAAACGTTGGTTATTTCATATACTTTCATAATTCGCTTATCGTTTTTGGTTTCACAAAAAAAATCACGTAGTTATTTAAAATTGTTTATAGGTGCAATATCCATAATTACAATTAGTTTAAATTTAAATTTTTTTCTTTCTAAACACCACCGTAAAGTACTGTAAAAACTTACTCTTAAAAAAAAAAAATTGTCCTACTACGAGTCGATGCACTTAAACAAAATCCGATGGAAATTTCGAAATTATTGTTGATTTTTAGCCGTTTGAATAAATATTTTGCTCTAAAATTTGGCCCGGAGATTTAGTTCAATAAAGTTAGTTCACCAACTTTCGTTAAAATTGATGGATTATTACATCATATTTCTTAAACTGTTAAAAAAAGTGAATTTTTGGTGGTTTTTATTTTTTTACAAATTTACGAATTATCAAGAAGTTTCTTCATATGCCTAGTAGTCCAGAGAAATAAAACTTCCTCTGCAGAATGAGGCTGAACAAGCTGAATTTTTGCAGAGACCTTCGTTTTGATGTTCTAATGAAGCACAAAAAAATCTCATATGCCTACCCTTGTGCGTCTTGCGATATCGAAGGTCAAAGGTAATGAAAATCGGTTTTTCGCGAAAATCTCGCTTCCAGTGCATCTTACGTAAAATAGTATTCTCTACAAAATTGTTCATATAAATTATTTTCGTACGACCAACCGTTTTCGAGATATAGCGTGATAAAGCGGGAGCGCGCATTCGTAATAGGTAATACTGTATTATACTGCAGAGCTATAAATATAAAAGCACTTTTATTAATCTGTTAGACTGGAAAATCAAATTCCCATTATTAAAGCCGTTAAAAATTTGTTTATTTATAAAAAAATATATAATAAATAATTAATAACACAAAATACATTCTTTTCCACACCACGCTTTATGTTTCCTTGCCTTCCTCCTCGTCTTCGTCGGGTTCCAGTAGCACCTCGATGAACACATTATCTTCGTCAGACGCTTCCTCTATATCTGTTGGCTCTATGTCTGTTGGCAAAACCTCTTCAGGCTCAAAGTCACTGAAGTCTTCGATGTTTTGCAACTCTGTTGACGGGTTCAGGCATGCCTGTCCGTGACACTGACCACAAACTTTGGAGCATGGCAGCCAGACTTTTCTACACCCGCACTGCGCATCACACTCCTTTTTACATTACAGAATATTGTATTTAATAGTTCGTAATTAATAAGTCGTTTTTTAAATCCCAACCCCATTCTTCGGGTTGTAGATTTTTCCCTAGCCAAATCTGTACTCGGTAGTAGACCCGATAAATATGCTGTCGAGCTGCTTCACTGGTAGGTGGAAGGGATGACAGTTTAACAGGTCTATTAAGTCGTGTAGCCTTAATAAATTGGGTGTATCTAAATTTGTCAAGGTTCACTTCATCTTTTGGAGCACCATACATAGCTAACAGAAAACGCTTTCCGTTCTGAAATACTGTATCTGGCGGGCAGTTTTCTGTTTGAAATATTTGAGCCGAGTGAGTCAAATCGGGATGTTTCTCAAACATTGTCATAACCTTAAGTTTTCCTTTGTTGAATAGTGCCGATGTAGTGTCGCATCCAGTGAGGGCATGCAAAAACAAAATATGTTCTTTGCAAAGATGATATTTGTCGAGACTTTTAGACGAATAAATTAGTGTTGATGTAGTCCCTTTGCCAATTTTCTTTAAGAAAATTTGTCGGGGATGTGACTGAGTTTGTCCTATTAAGAGAACAAGCAAATCAATGTCTTCTCCAATGATGATGGCGGTTCTTTCTTTTTCCGATACTTCCATGGCTGTTTCGATGATTAGAACATCTGCATCATCCTTGGCTTGTTTTGTAGCGATGTTGGCAGCTTGTAGTTGTTCAATAAGCATTTCAATAATGGGAATTTAATTTTCTAGTCTAACAGATTAAGAAAAGTGCTTTTATAGTTATAGCTCTGTAGTATAATACAGTATTACCTATTACGAATGCGCGCTCCCGCTTCATCATGCTATATCTCGAAAACGGTTGGTCGTACGAAAGAAATGTATATGAACAATTTTGTAGAGAATACTATTATACGTAAGTTTTGTTATGGGTTCTTACGACGTCAGATGCACTGGAAGCGAGATTTTCGCGAAAAACCGAATTTCATGACCTTTGACCTTCGATATCTCAAGACGCACAAGGGTAGGCATATGAGATTTTTTTGTGCTTCATTGGAACATCAAAACGAAGGTCTCTGCAAAAATTCAGCTTGTTCGGCCTCACTCCGCAGATGGCCTTTTTTTTTACCTTATTTCATTGGTCTATAGTCTTATTCATAATTTTATGCGAACAGTTTGGTAGTTTTATTATTGCGATACGATTACTATGACATGAGATAATAGGAAAAATAGCAGAAAATTTATGTGTTGAAAAATAAATTGTTAAAATTATACAAAAAGCAATGGACGGATTTTGTAAAAAATTCCTCAGAGCACTTGTTATAAACTTACAAAAAATAAAAACAATAAAATTGCTGTAGCCAGAGAATTCAATTCAAATTTTATTTTGACTCCACTAATTCCAGTATTTTAAATTATATTTTGTGAGAAAGATGGGTAATGTTCGGGAGTTTTGATTACTCCGAAAGTTTCCAGGAAGTTTTGCTGGAAACGGTAGTGCTAATAAACAAGTAAAAACTGGATTTGACGTTTGATATTATGTTACCAAACTAGAGACCACCAGATCGCTGCGGCGACAATTTTAAATTGTACACAACAATTGTAAATATTCATGAAAAATTTGGAAACTTTCCCAGAATTTTGGAAATTTTCCAGGTTTTCCCAGTTTTCCGGGCGAATCCGAACTCTATATAAGTAAGTCTAATTTGCATGATGAATTCAAATATTAATTGAAGACCTAAGTAGATAAAGGTGTTATGTCACACTTTTAAAGTTTTGAGTAAATTAAACAAAATGGTTTTGAGTTGGAACTTATTTATTTTGTCTTCGATTCAAATGAATAATACCTCATAAAATAGATAATTTTGGGTTATGTTCTTTTGTTTACACTAATGTTAAAGAAAAATATCAAGCTGTTATGAAACTAGATTTTTCTATCCAAAACGTGTACATTCACTAAAATTACTGGTTGTATGTATGACATGGCGCCTTTATAATTAAAAAGTTTCTATAAAATATTACAAATTTAGAATTCACCGTTTATTGGGTGTTTAATCTATATCAGGGGTGTTCAAAAATTGCATAAAGTAATTTTTTTTTAAAATGCAACCTTTATCCACTTAGGTCTTCAATTTAAACATTTGCATTGTATTTGTATGCATATCTTCTGATTTTGAAGTTTTTGAAAATAAAGAAATCTGTATCCCCTATAAAATGGTAAAACTCTCTATACTTTTCTGCTGTATCCATTTGTTTAAAACTTATAGGATGTCGAACGATAATTTACACACCCTGTATGGTATGATCATCTTTAATTTTTAATAATATTAAAACATTAAAATTATAGTTGGATCAAATTTTCCAAATAGAAACATTGTTATTCCGATGTCTTTAACACATTGGATGCCGCTGTTATTTAGACACACTTTGTCTGGTCCCAAAATTTATTTTTGATAAAGAGATTATATTACTCCCCGAAATTAATTGTAAGTAGCTTAAGTAATTGATACCTATCTGTAAAAATGGGATCTTTTAGAAAAAAAAAAAAAAAAAAATTGACGCTTATAAACGGTACAGACGCCCAACATATTAAGCATGTAAATGCTTATTCTATCAGGTAAATAAAGTCAGTTCTGTAAGTGCTGTAGGCTTGGCAGTATTTGAAAAATAATACAGTCAAAAATGATTACCTTGATCCCATTTAAGGCTCTCTTCAGTTATGACTTTTTCCTTTTGCTCCCTTTTTTCTAAAGCTTCTTGTCTGGCAATATCATCTTCAAGTAATGCTTTCTTGAATAAATACCTATGGAAAAATTAGAAAATAATATTGAAAATGAAAGTATACAATTTTTAATACGTTTTTTAAATCAGTGTGGCAAATGTATGGAGATATGCAGCAAGTAGGCATGAGGCCATAACTTCAATAAAGTAAACTTTCTCCGCCATTTATCGTATATAAATGGGCAAACTACAGCTTTGGTATAAACAGAATTGTACAAGGGTAAATCATATTTTTTTAAAGAAAAAAAAAAAAACTTAACACTCAATTTATAAACTTGACATTTCCATTCCCGTTCGACGATGAAATATACGAAATAATGCTAGTCATTAATATGACGTTGGCGTCGTCGTTTCCCACTGGATCAAAAGTTGCCATCCGTTAGTGAACGAATTCTGAACAACTTTCAAAATGTCCGTCTGTCCGTCCGTTCGTCACGTTTCTTGTAAGCATGATAACTTAAGAAAGAACCATATTGTTTTTGAAGAAAATCAATCAGTAAATAAGAAAGTTATTAATCACATAATTTGAAAATATGTTTTTTTAATTTTTGTCGCTTGTACTTGAAATCTTGTGAGATGTTATCTCTTTACTAATATAGATTTCATAATAATATATCTAATGAGTTGAAATATGAATCTCGAAAGATATATAAATCACAGACATTCAATTCCCGTAGCAATTTGTGATGGCTTTGCATTTGTAAGACGTGAATTTGTTCTAAGCTTGAGTAAAATTTGATTTAAATCACCTTAAGTGAGTCATACTGTATGTCTAATCAGAGAATTAGAGATGCCTTTTTAAATCACTTGATTTAAATTAAGATTTTTTTTAATACCAGTTCATTCATGTTCAATCGCGTTCATTTTAAACGTTTCACAACTATAGCAATAAATGAAAATAGTAATGTAATTTCTGTTTTAAGTTGGTACTAAATAGATCTAATAACACTAATGCTCAAATAATTACACTAAGTAGGTGATTATATTCTGATTTTGCAGTTTTCACGAGGGCAAGTACAGTTCTTTAAACATTTTTTTTTCTTTTATAAGCCTTGTTTTTTGTTTTAGAATTAGATTTCCAAAGTATTCAAGCCAAAAACTATCGCCTAAATTTTTACATACTTTAAAATATACAAAAAATAAACTTTATTATTTAAACCAAAAAAATCAATTAAAAAAAAAATTCCAATTTAAAGAAAAAGATCCGGTTTATTTGATTTTTTTTTTAATAAAAAAAAACTAGCAACTCTGCGTTTAATCAGCGTGTGTTTATTTGCGGTCGCTAATTAATTGATAACTTTAACCTTAAAATTATTTAAATGTAAAAAAAGGCTAAATCTTACTTATAGCTTAGGTAATGTAAATAGTTTCAAATAACACATTTAATCACTGCAAGACAAGATGTAATATTCTAGGAGCTAGTGTCGAAAAGTGAAAAATTGATCAAACCTCTAACTGAAGTGGTTTGACGATAGTATTCTTCCAAACAAGTAAACCTGTCTCTTGTGAATATGGACTTTAAGGGCCGGCAATTTATATTGCGGGCCTGTGAACAATTGAACGTATTTCATCGTAATCAAACCACTAGGTTCTTCGGTTTGACTGTAGTTGTAGGTGAAAGGATTGCATTGATACAGTCGGCAAGAGTTTTCTCATTGAGCGTTGCGGTGCGCGCACTCAGAAAAAAAAACCCGAATCGCATTGTAATCAAACCGGCCAAAGTTTATGGCAAATGTTTTCAATTGTCCAAAAAATGAAAGAAATACAATTGGCGGGAATTTTGAAAGAGGGGAGGAAGAGTTATTGGGGCAATTATGAGCATAAAATCCAGGTTTACACTGTAAATGTCAAACAAGGAATTCAAGCCAAAAACTATCGTCTAAATTTTTACATACTCCAAACACCCTATAAAACATATTATCATCGGCGAGAATTTTTATTAAAATTAACCCCCCCAAAACTACCCCATTGGGGGTGAATCGTAGTAACGTTAACTATATTGCCGTCTACGATTATCCCCTAATGGGGCAGTTTTGGGGGGGTTGATTTTAATAAAAATTCTCGCCGATGATAATATAATGTTTTATAGGGTGTTTGGAGTATATAAAAATTGAGGCGATAGTTTTTAGCTTGAATTCCTTGTTTGATGACATTTACAGCGTAAACCTGGATTTTATGCTCATAACTGCCCCAATAACTCTTCCTCCCCTCTTTCAAAATTCCCGCCAATTGTATTTCTTCCATTTTTTGGACAATTGAAAATATTCGCCACAAACTTTGGCCGGCTTGATCACAATGTGATTCGGGATTTTTTTTTCTGAGTGCGCACACCGCAACGCTCAATGAGAAAACTCTCGCCGACTGTACCAATGCAATCCTTTTCCTGCAACTACAGTCAAACCGAAGAACCTAGTGGTTTGATTACGATGAAATACGTTCAATTTTTCAGAGGCCCTTATAAATTGCCGGCCCTTAAGGCCCATATTTACAAGAGACAAGTTTGCTTGTTAGGACGAATACTATTATCAAACCACTTCGGATAGTGGTTTGATAAATTTTTCACTTTTTCGACACTAGCTCCTAGAATATAAACAAGGGCTGATTTAGTAGATTTACAAATTCAAATTCATTTATTTTGTTATTGGACAATTACAAATTGTATAACAGTCAATGGTAAAAACAGTTACAATTGGTATAAATAAAAGAAAGATAAAATTAAGTGTGATTTAAATTAACTTAACCTATATGAAAAAAACTCAGACAACGAATAAAAACATTTAGCCACTAAGAACATTTCATTTTTTTTTTTTTTAAATGAACTAAGTTAATATTATTTTGTTTCAATTCATCTGGCAAATAATTGAACATTTTCAGCCCCAAGTAGTTTGGAGATTTATTGGTGGTTGTCAATTTAGAAAAGGGCATATGAATATCATTTTTATATCTAGTATGTGCGTCATGTATATCTTTGTTGAGGTTATTCTTATTAGTTCAGGAACGGCATCATCGAAAGGGGGTGATAGTTACTTTAAACGAGGTTTTTTTTTTTTATCTTGTATGTGTTGTAGAGAGTATGTAAGAATCCAAGTTTTAGACGTCCAAACCCTTGGCAAATTTTTGTGTGGACGAAAAAACCACGAATTTGTGGCACTTTTTTCAGTTTGTGGTCTATAACTTAAAAACGATGCATCCAATCGAAAAGTTCTCTATTATCAAAATTATAGAGCATTAAATTTCACTTCAAATGAGTACCAAGTTGAAATGTCATCAAGAGGTATGGGCATATTTTTTTTATTTTATTATTTTTATTTTTATTTATTTATTTTTTTTAGGTAATCTATGAATTTGAAATTACATGCTCTACAACTTTGGCGTAATTGGCAGTCGAATAATAACAATTTTTACCAACTTGTAAAAAATTCACACTGGGTAACTTTTTAAACGTCTTCAGCTCTGAAACGGCCAATCTAAATGAAAAAATCCATAGAATGAAAGTTGTAGAGCATGTAATTTCAAGTTCATAGATTACCTAAAAAAAAATGAATAAAAAAAAATAAAAAAAAAAAGAATAAAATACGCCCATACCTCTTGATGAGGTACTCGTTCGAAGCGAAATTTAATGCTCTTTAATTTTGATAATAGATGATTTTTCGATTGGATGCATTGTTTTTAAGTTATATGCCACAAACTGAAAAAAGTGCCAAAAATTCATGGTTTTTTCGACAACACAAAAATTTGCCAAGGGTTTGGAGGTCTAAAACTTGGATTCTACATACTCTTTACAACATATACAAGATAAAAAAAAATCTACTACCTCGTTTCTTGTAACTATAAAGTACCCCATTATTGAACTATATGATGGCGGAACAATCTGTAAAAAATAGGCCTAACCTAGACATTTTAGGTACCCAGCTGAATTTTTCAGAATATGTAGTTTTTGATGCGTATAATAACATACTAAAAGTCCCGAAGAATCCGAGTTGAGTGTTAGCCACCATATTGAAAAAATGGCTTGCGCGCACCGCTGAAGAAAAAATTTTTTTCTTGCCTTATCTATTAATCGATTTTAATATTTTAAAAAACAAATTAAAGCCAAAGAATGTATCGTTGATACGAATTTAAGAAACTATAATAAATTGTTTATTAGTAGTGTAACAATTATAGTTAATAGTAAAAATTACTTTTTGAGGATTTGTATCTTTTCATTTAAAAAAATACTCGCTCATCCTATAAAAACATTTTTTAAACAAGGACCTCTATACCATCCAATATGCTGATGATACCACGCTGGTATCTCATAACAGCTCGATTACCTGTACGGTAACTAAATTGCAACAACTTATGGACAGAACAACAACCAGGTTTAATGTATGGAGATTAAAAGCAAATCCAATTAAGTCACAGTTTATTATATTCAATCACACCCAAACTGACAATTCACCAACAATTTCAATGAATGGACAAACATTAAAAAGTAAACCTGTTGCCAATTACTTGGGTATACACTTAGACCACAAGCTTAATTTCAACCACCACACAAACCTCATAAAGAAAAAATGCATAGCCAGATGAAAACATTTCAGAAACTTGACATACAAAGATAAGGGAATAAACAAGAAAGCAGCGGCACACATATATAAATTCATATGCAGACCAATTCTTGAATATGCACACCCATTATAGATAAATTGCAGAAAACCAGCAATAAATAACCTTAAAGTAGCAGAAACATCCACCATACGCTCAATAACTAAAATCCATCATCCAAGAAATGCCCTACATAACCCTCCAAACAATCTTCTTTATGAAGCAACAAATACCCAACCCATAGTCCAACGTCTTGTGCACCTCTCCACTAAATTTGCAAAAAACGAACACACTCTGACTACGATGCAACCATTTTGTAAGACACGAGAACAACAACGCTCGAAGCACAAGTACCCTGAAAAAACCATATTGGAACTCCTTAAAGAACTTAATGAAGAATAATTGCAAAGAAGAGTTTCCCTTTTTTCTTTTTTTCTTTTTTTTTGTAAATCAAGATATTTATACTTTCTTATTATAACTTCCTATAAAATTATATGTAAAATATGTTTAAATATGCAACTGGCAGAAGGACCTTGGTCGATAGCCATTTGGTTTTACCAATAAAGTACTTCATTATTTTATTTTTTAAATAAATGTTGTAGGCCGTTAAAGGACAAACAATACTTTTTGAAATTTTTCTCTAGTTTAAAAAATAGCTGAGATGTGAAATTTGTAATATTTAGGGGCACACGCAAAGAGAGTGAAAGCTGTAAATATGTTTACCTACGATCACTACTGTAAATAGTAAAAAACACACTACCTGCCATCTATGTAAGTTGAATTTTACATATTGTAAACAAAACACACTGTAAACAAAACGCACGGCACATGCAATTATAGGTGGCTTATATCGCTGACGCAGGGTTTAAAAAAACAAATGTGCCTACATAATTTTCAAACGCTGTTAAAACTGACATAATATTTGTTGAACTGGCAGAAGGACTTCGGTCGATAGCCATTTGGTTTTACCAATAAAGTACTTTATTATTTTATTTGTTGAATAATATTGTTGACTAGTAAACTAAATCCAGATTTTACTAAATACATATGATCGTAGATAAAGTATAGTACATAATTCGAGTTGTAAAGCAATTACGCACTCATGGAAATACGCACTCGCCGCTACGCGGCATCGTGCGTAACTTTTCCATTTGTGCGTAATATGCTTCTTACAATACTCATTACGTAATATACTATTACAGAAATGTTCATATACCTATTGACTGCCACACGCTGTTATGCTTAGATATATTTCTACATGTACATTTGTGCTGCATTGTTATTAATATAAATAAGTTGCTAAGTTGGATTATCTCAAATCGAGTTTAGAATATATAAAATTTTTAAATATATTTAGTATTCTCATAGGTTTTTTTCAGGATATTGTTTTTATTTTTATATCGAATTTATGTTTTTTTTTTATCTCGTTATTCTTTTACGAATTGTTTGATTTTTTCTATTAGTATTTTGTACAAGAATTGTTTTACTTTTATTATTGTTTAGGTTTATTATTATTTAAGGTTAATCAAGCCATTTCATTTCCACATTTTACCCGTCATTATGGAAGGTATTTGTATTTTTTGTCGAATTCCATTATCCGTGGAAGAAACGGTAATCATGAAAAGAGGATTAGACACGATAATTTCAAAAAGTATACAACTTAATGACGATATTCGTAAAAAAATTATTTCTGAAGAACAGTTCATAAAAAATGTAGAAAAAATTACACTCGTAATAAAACCAAAACAGCCGCCTCTACTAGTAAAAATGATTTCACAGCAAAAAGATAAGGGCACACAGTGAATCATTTGACTTTAACAAAAATTGTGTTATTTGTGGAGAAATAGCCGATGTAAAAAATGAAAACAAAAAACCAACAAATTTATGACGCTGTATTTAGTTAGTGCAAACTCTTGAATTTAAAGAATCTCTGATTTCTCGCTGCCGAGAGCATAATGATATTATCTCTGAAAATGTTTTAGAAAGAATTATAAACGTAATTGATTTGGTTGCAGCTGAAGCAAGGTATCACAAAAATTGTCTATCCAAGTTTTATTTGAAGAACTTGGAAAAAACTAAACAGACTGATACGCAAAAGTGCGATGCATTTCTGCAACTTATCGAATTTTTAAATTCAACAATTTTTATTAAAAACCCTTGATATATCGCAAATTGTTCTTAGGTATGCACTCTCCAAATCTGTACAAAACTCTGTAAAACCAGATCAAAGGGGGAAACACGAGCCACATAACAAGACAAAAACTGAAATAAAAGAAGAAGTTCATAGTTTCATAAAAAGTCTCCCTACGGTATCTTCTCATTATTGCCGCAATCATAGTGCTAGAGAATTGAAAAATGTGGGATTTTTGTATCGAGTATTTTTGCGCCATCAAGAAAGTAAACAATCAGTTAATGTACCGTCATTAAAAATCTTTAGAAAAATGTTTTAAAGCAATTTTAACTTAGGTTTTCATTTACCTAAAAAGGATAAATGTAAACTGTGTGAAAGTAGGAAGGATAGTTCTTTTGTAGAAACAGAAGCGTCAAAGGAATTATTAAAAAAAACATACAAAAATGAAAGAACAGAGCAAACAATTATTTTTAAATGACCAGAAAAAATACTTGACTGATGGCAACTTTCTTTGTGCTAGTTTTTATATGGAGAAAGTCTTGAATACTCCTCATGGAAATAATTTACTGTTGTACTATTCAAAAAAATATGCATTCTACAATGAAACAATCTACGAATCAGGTACACGAAATGGCTATTGCTATATTTGGGGAGAGCCTGATCCCAAGGAACAATTTAAAAGTCATTTGGACCTGAGGAGGTTTTAAGAAAGGTTTGCCAGGGTTAGGAAACAGGCTTGTGCTTTATTGATGTTGTTAAGGCCTTTTAGGCTTCAAGTATACTTGCTCTTATATGGTAAGTTTTAAAGCATTCTGTAAGAGCTAATTATAAAGCTAATTTGCTTCGAGGATAATATGTATTTGTGATGGGTTTATCATAACCTACATAAAACTCTCCATAAAGCTAATTAGTTTTATGAACGTCTTAAATTCCATTTGGATTTAAAGAGGCTTTATTTAAATCATTCTTTATGATTTTAACATATTTGCAATAAATGCATTTTAAATCCTTTTTAAAACTAGACATTTTCAATGCCTATTAGTACTTTACTACTACTATTAAAGGCCATTACAAAACTAGACTCTTAAAACATCCTTGATAAATGTTGTGATGAAACCGTTATGAAGAAAAAAAGGCCTCTATAAATCTAAAAGGCAAATTTTAATTCCATAAAACACTTTCTAAAACTTCAATAAAACATTTATTATAAAAATTAAAAACAATATGTCTGCCTGAAGTGTCGTTGATGCATGTGTGTGTGTGTTAATTAAAAGCATTTCATGACTTACTGATGTGTAATTAAATCTTTTTTGGAAAGGTGGAAGAAAATAAAAGAGTGGCCATTTTAAAAGGACTGTTAAAACACACACACATAGAAATTATTTTGAGGTTAAGTTTTAAGTTTTTTGTATCAAATGTCAACGTCCCAAACGTTTTATTACTGCTTTTATCAAGTCCATGTAATCTTCGCCAAGTGCATTTTAATTTTTGTAAGGAATGGATTATTTGTGATAGTATACAAAAAGACTAAAAGGACTTCATTTAGAGTAAATGTTCTAAGTCATTACCATTATTAGAATATACAGTTTAATGAGAGGATGTAAAATGACAATTAGGTTTTTAGTTGGCCGGCCATGTTTTTCTTGTTATATAAAAATATTCAAGGTCAATCTCACAATTATAATTATCACTTTGTCTTTAGCAAATTAAGGTAGAATTACAAGAAACGACCGAAAATTACCATGGGAACCGAGAAGCAGCCCACTTTTTTAAATTTGCTGATTACGTGTCTATGCAAATTTTGTATGGATATCAAAATCATTATTATTTCTGAGGGGCCCTTGTTTTTTGAGCCTCTCTTATGTAGTTTTAACGATAAACTGCCGTTGGTTTTAATTTTTTGTCATACCTGATGTCTTTTTATTACCTTTTAAATTGGCCTTAGAGAGGTTATAGTGCCACTCTACGCTTTATAAATTTCAAATTCCCTTTTACCTTCAATAAGTCTGATGGTGTGTTTGCTTAAATCAGTTTAGAAAAAATAAATGCAATAATAAAATTATTTGGATTCCGTGAACATTCTTATAGCTTCTCAGTTCTAATATGGACTTATAAGAGTTTTAAAAACCAGTTTTAAGGTAGCCTTCTAGATGTTTTCTAGAAATGCAGGAAGCTAATAGAAAAGTTTCTGACAGCTTTAAAATAGGTTTTAAGAAAGGTTTTAAAACGGCCCGAACAAGGTTTTCAAGAGCAGCACCTATGCCTCACTAAGGAGTTTAAAAAGGCCTTAACAACCTCCATAAGGGTGGGCCCCTTTAGTCTACAAGTCGCTTTATGATGGTATTAAGGATATTGTTACAGCAAAATAGATTTTTCAAGGCATTTTATAAATAGTTTTATAGCACCCTTGTATACATTTAAGAAACTAAAATTGTTCCTTGGGATGGCAACCGAGGGTGTAATGAGACCTGTACATGCTATTCAAGTTCTTAACAGATACAGACAAAAAAGGTTTACAGCATGTAAGTTTATATTGTGACAGCTGTTCGGGCCAAAATCGAAACCGTGCTATGTTGGCTATGTTACAGAAATTCGTACATGAAGTAGCAATAAATATTAAAACACTAAAAATTGTATTTTTACTTCCCGGGCATACCTACATGCTAGTCGATTCTCTCCACACGACTATGGAAAGGGCCACTAAAAATAAGATCATTTGGGCACCATCAGAATGGGACACCATTTTTACTAATGCCAGAATCAACCCAAAGCCGTTAGAAGTCATAAGGATGCAATTCTCAGATTTCAAAAACTGGAAAAAGTATAGTCAAGAATGTCTGCCTAAAACGACAATAACTATGGACAATGAAATTTTGAAGATTAGTAAAGTTCGGCAAGTATATTTTGAAAGAGGCGAATCCAAATTCAAAGTAAATTATAACTATGACAACAGTACCGGATTGTATGTTATTCCAGCAAAGTTAAAAGGTAAGACTGTATCTCATTGTTATGAATAGCTATTTATAGCTTTAATTTATTTAAATTTTAGCTCGGAGATTAAATTGTTTTGACGTATTATCACAACCTTTATACAATCATATGTTGCCAATATCATCCCTGAAGAAGGCGAATTTGGACGACTTGTGTAAGAACAATGTAATACCTATTAAATATCATGAAGAATATTTCAATCTGAAAACAAAAGCTACTATCAGGGATGTATTACCAGAAACTGACGAAGAAGATGAATCTGAGAATGATACAGAGTAATCAAAATAGCTTGTCAAAATTATTAATTAGTAGAAGGTAGTAACTGTAGATTTATGTTTTTTTCTTAATAAAAATATTAATATTTGAGGCATTAGAAGTTTATTTTGTTTCTCTAGCAGATTTAATTTTCTTTAATTTATAAACTGTAATTATTTCAGTTAGAAATTATCAAGAACTAACAATGAATCTCATTAATATTATTGTTGAGAGTAATTACAACTTAATAAGTTAAAAGTATAATAATGTTTTTAACTGAGGAACAAAAATCTTTAATAGCCTGGCCAGACTAATGTAAGTACCCGAGCAGAACCGGCAAACTATCGTAAGTTTGCAACTTACGTTATTTTCTGTGTAATATTCAATACAGACAAAGTATCGTAAAGAACTGAATTGGATGCAAATCTTATTTTTAGGTGAAAAGCATTAAGATTTTTGAATTCAGCGCCTCAATAAAACCCAAAAGTAACCCCCAGACAAACCTATTCTTTAAGACTGACCTAAAAACAAATTATATCCCTTCCTGTAAATTTTAGGTTATGTTGCTTGCGATACTTTGGCAAACAGCCATCGTATATGTTTATTTTTAAATATATAAACACACATTTCGAATATAAACAAACATGTTTGAGTAAGAACTTTATGTTCCACAAAAGCGTCTCGACAGGTGTGCAGGTAGGATAAACCTGCTGTAGTACGTAAAATCCGTTTTTGTGATATAAAAACCGTTTGTGATAGGGTGGAATCGTCCCAGAAACAGACACCATATCGAAGTCGTGACTCTACTTGAGCATAGTATAGATTAATTAATTGTTGATTTGTAAGAATGTTTCTGTCTGTTATGAAATCTAATTAGTTGCGTTTTATCAACATTAAAATATAAATAATTTTGATTGAGCTAACTAAAAACATTTTCTAGGATGTTACTAATATTGATATTCAGATTGATGGATGAATTATTCGAAATGATTAATGATAAATCGTCTGCGTACATGGTATGAAAGGTTTCCCCAAGCACTGATTCTAGTGAGTTTATGTATAGAATAAAAAGAACAGGACCCAAAACGGAGCCCTGCAGTACGCCCATGTCAACTGAACAAGAGTCAGAGTTGATATTATTTATGAAAGAGTTGCTGGAATTGTTGAATAGAAACATATTGTTTACGAAATTTCAAAAAACAAATTAACCAATTTAATGGAGGACCTTGTACACCGTAATCAAAGAGTTTATTAAGTAAAATGTCATGATTGACACAGTCGAATGCCTTGCTGAGAACACAAAAAACTCCAACAGGGCTTTCGCCAGCGTTTATACATTCGATGATTCTATCGTAAAAAGAATGCGTGGCTGTTAAGGTGGACACACACTAGCTTGCATACAAATTCAGTTAGTTATATTTCGATCACTGTATTTCTCAATCCTGTAAATAGAAAACTGATCTAAAATCACAAACCTTTTCCAAAATAGTTGATGTTCAACAATGTCAGGCACAAGTTTCGCATACTGGCGTTTTAAAACTTCTGAACTATTTACATGTTTAGCTATTCGATCATCAGATAACTGATCATCAATTATTTCTAACCAACATTGGAATTGTTTGCTTAGTTCGGCTTCTGGATCACAGAGGAATGTGTTTGGGTCTTTTTGTAACTCGTATATGGCTTTCTGAAAAGAAAATAAAACAATTATAGATATAAACATAGACAATGACAAAGGACATGTTCTGCGCAATCTATACATTATTTGATGTCAATGACTTAAATGTGAGTATTATGTTATATCTGAAACAGAATTTCAGATATAACATAATACACCACATATAGTAGACAAATCCTAAATCTAAAGCCATGACTGTCCGGAATGGAGTTACACATTTAAAACAAAAATTTGTTAATGAAAAATAAAAAACCATTGAAATTTTGATTAAAATAATGTCCAAGTTCAAAAATATAATCATCTCCCCTAAACTATTAAATAATCAGCATTCAGTTGATTTTTTTGCAGGTCATTGAAACATTTTAACATGACTGTTGCTGAATAAGGATATTTTTGATTTTGTACGTGTCTTTTCGTTGTTTCGGAAGAGGTGGAAGGGGAGGAGGGTGGGGGGAAAGTTTCGTTTGGGGTGGAATCAATTAAATATTGTTAGTAGATACTAAAAAAAATGTTTTTCGAGTTTTTTCCTCAAGAAATAAATTGGGCCGAAAACCTTTAATTTTTCAATTTTTTAGTGTTGATTAAATTTTGGACATACGGTTTTTGGACAATTCTGAACGTTTCAGTAACAAAATTTTCTAATAAAAAAATGCCTATGATTTTTTTTATTTTTTCCACATATTTTGGTACCGCAGGTGGCTTTGCATTTGTACGAGGCGAATGGTTTTCTCGTCATAAGTAGATCCTAATTTGTTCTATACTTGAGTAAAATTTGATTTAAACCGGAAAAAAAAAATAGAAAAGTTATAAGAGTATCTGCATCTTAAGTGAGTCACACTGTATATAAAGAGGAAAATTAAATTTTAATTTAGTCTAATACACGAACATTAAAAAAATATATATAAACTTATAAAAAGACCAAAATTTACAAATAATTTAGTGAAATATGTTTAACAACTTCAAAATTGGTTCTCATTGAAATATTCCTCAATAAAGTATCATAGATTTTGCTTATTAGAGGCTTTCTAGTTTATTTTTTAATACTTTGACAGCAGCTTAATATAATATGGTAGCTTGTTATATACTTTTTTTTTTATAAAACAAAGAAGGGTACATTTCTTTAGACATATGTAAAATTTGGAATATTTGTTACCAGATCACGTTTATTTCTTACTTCTTTCATAATTTTTAAATAAAGAACTATTTTTTGCTACAAAAGTAAGTTAAAAATTAAGTGGGAGTTTCTGATAAGAAGGTTTTTGCTACTATTGTGAAAATTGTGACTTACCTGTAATTTAGTTAATTTGACAGTTTCTGAATTTTCAACTATTAATATTTCTGTGTCAGAATCGTCAGGGCTCGGATTTAAAACATTATTCATTTGACCTAAAATGTTTTTCGATAAACTTTAGGGACTATTATTCTTTTTTTACTTGTTCATTAAATTTCATACTTACCAAGAAATGTACTAAAACTCCTCTTCATACTACTAGCAGTGGAATCTGGCGATTCAAGCTGAAAATATTTTATTGTTAATAAGCATAAAAATACTTCAATCACTGTGGACTGTAGAGACAATCCCACACATGTACTTTTTTAGTCAGTAACATCACTGATTTTTTTATGCCAGATTAGAGAGTATGCAGGCAGTTTATAGAATGGTAGAGAATTCATGTACAAACTGAAAGTAAAGAAAAAATAAAAAAAATAGCAGTTATCTTTATAAAACTTCGTGTAACTTTCTTAAATCACTAATATACCGTGCGTGTAATTTCCCATTAGGCATGTACATTCACGTAGTGCGAGAGATCTGACAACACCGGCAGCCGTAAATTCGTCCGTCGATGGAGCATCCCAGCTTTGTTATTTCATTTCAGCCAGCTGGCACACGCGATGTAATTCTTACTCCCCATGCCTAGCCCGCGACTACACACATGGTATCATAAATTTCCATCTAATCAAATGTGTAGACTAATAATGTTCCCTATATATTCCCCACTATAGCTATGAGAGAAATGTCATGTGATTGCATTAGGGTTTGCAATCCCAAAATCTCGAAACCGAAAAACCCGGGATCCAAGCAATATTTAGATTCCGTAAATCCCGAGATCGTAGTCGATTGGATTCCAGGATTTTCGGGATTGTAAAACAAGATGGAACAGTCTCTTAATGCAATGGTCGGTTATAAATCCCGCTTCTGGTACTGGATTCGAAATATAAACTTTGGGGATTTGGTTACATTATTGAAACCACTTAAAGTCACAGTGGAGGCAAGGTGCTAACGTGATGCGAATTTATTTATCAGATATTTCTTTAAAATTCGTGGTAAAGCAAATTATACAAGTTGATATGCCTCTTTGGGCAGATTTGCACGATGCACTAAGGGTAAGAATCACCCAATGAAGAAATAGTTACCCGGGTATTCTCCGATACGTACTTCCACAATTTCAATGAGCAATGACTTGCCAGGTTTGACCTAAACATGTTAACATACAAAGAAGGCAAGTTAAATAAAAGCTTATAAATACGTTTTCCATAACTGGTAACATTTATACGAAAATTAGACCCTAATTTGTTTTTTTTTAACCTACTGGTTTAGTCAACACTGTCAGTAAAAAACATTCGGGCAATTTGTGTTCATATATTCATGTATTCATTATGTATCTACTACTTATACTATTATTTTTTCAATTCCTAATCCCGATCCCGAAATCCCGCGATTCTCAGGATCACGTAAATTTGATCCCAAAATCCTCGGATTGTATTATGATTCCGGGATTGCAAACCCTAGATGGCATATGGTCAAGGCAGAGAAATAATTTATCAATTGAAATGTATGTAGAATGTATTCCTAAATAATTTTTACTTTTTTAAAACTTTTCAATTTCTAAATCGAAAAACCGAAAATCACCAAATTTAATGCATCACATGTCAATCTCATTAAAAATCTGATAAGAAATTTAATTATTTTCCTATTGAAAACTTTTCTGTCATCAATACAGATAAAGCAACAGACAGATGGACATGTAGGCATCATTGGTAAAATGGTCAGAAGGATTCACGGAAGCTCCCATAGTAGATAAAAACAGGTCAAGTGCGACACTTCCATATTGTAAACGATATATACATGTTGGAGAATGGTTTAGTGAATCTCAGGCAATCTCTATGGGGATACCACATGGTACCTACCGTGCTGAGACATGTCCTCTTTCATGTGTACATTAACCAAATTGGAAACTTGCTAACAGATGCTTGCATTGTCTCATATGCTGATGATAAAGCTATATTATTCACAGGTTTACCCTGGTCGGTAGCCTTTCGAGAAAACCAATTACATAACATTCTCCACCTCAGATGCTGATTAACCCGATATAGATACTTTAAAAGTTCATCATCATCATCAAATAACTGCTTGACATATGAATTAAAATATTTAGGTGTAATAGTTGATCAGCATCTAAGATGGACCGACCAGTGATTATGTAATGAAAAAAAAAAAATCGTAATTTATTTTATAAACTTATGAAATAAGCGGTATTTTAAGCAAAAAAACTATTTAAAATCTTGTATGTTGATCGAATCTATCTTACGTTACTGTATAGGTAAAGAGACTGTGTTCAAGTAGCGCCCTCATGTGGCTGCTTGTCGTGATAGAGCTAGGAGTCACGCATTGTTTACATGGTGGTGTCCGTTTCCAGTATGGTAATGGTACGGTTTTCAATGTTTAATTGCGTGGTTTGTGGTTTACGTCGACTACAAAATAAAGTGAAGTAATGCTCTTCACGATAACGAGAAAGGGAAACCGCAACTGCTGTGTCGTTAAATGCAAAAATACTTTAAGCAACACCAACAAATTCCCACCTACAATGAAATTTATAAAACACGAAGAGAAAAGTGGATAAATGCTGTGGAAAGAACAAAGTAGGTTGAATGTTATAATAATTGTCCTCTTTTTCGATTGCTAATGTAATCAGAATTGACATGAAATCTATGTTTACTAAACAACCATAACGACTTATTTTATTTTTGGATTCTTATTCCAAGTTTTCTTTTCAGCATTGATGGTTCACTCTGGATTCCGAGCAAAAGTACTACCATTTGTAGCGAGCACTTTGTGGGAGGTATAAAGTCGGAACACCCTCACCATCCTGTATATATCCCAACAATATTTCCGCATGCTAGTCATCCGAGTTTGAAACCAAAGAATCCCTTGAGATTTAATAGGAAATTCAAAGCAAAGAAAGCAAATGGATTGGGTGGCATTGGAGATCATACTTTTGCTGATGAAAATACTGATCCTAATGTCAATAATGGTTTTACATCTGTACAAACAAGTAATGTCAGTTGCCAAACAGATAAAAGTGATGATAGATTATACACAAGAAAAGTAATCGAAAAAACCTTTTCATGTTCTCTTTTCTTCAAAGAAAATTATTCAACTGTAGATTCAGCAGTGCAAACTACATTTAACTATGAAAAACATTCAGAAAGCCTATGTAACAAAAAAAGTGGTCCAGATCCAATAACAGAAAATAAAAAGCCTGGAACAAGCTTGAGTTGCAATTCTTTCCATGGAGTAGATTCCTTAAAAGATGATGGAGACTTTTCTGACTTAGCTGGTGTAAAAAAGTATGTGTGATAAACTTTTAGGCTTGTTAGAAACCAGGAAAGAAATTAAAATTTCTAAGTCAAATAAGCTTTTGATCTTTTTAATGAAACTTAAAACGTATTTAACGTTTGGAGCTTTAGCAGTTTTGTTTGCTGTGCATCGTACCTGGATTTCAAAAATTTTTTTTGACGTGCTTGAAAATCTTTCTTCTGCTACCAGGAACCACATATATTGGCTTAGTAAATACACTGCAGAAAGAACGATGCCCAAATGCTTCAAACAGCATTATCATGGATGCAGAGTCATTACTGACTGCACAGAATTTAAGACCGAGCAACCAAGCAAAATATCAGATAGAATAAACCTTTATTCGCACTACAAAGGGATCTACATGGACAAAGTCTTAGTAGGTATTACCTCATCAGGCTCCATAAAATTTTTGTCCAAAGTTTACGGTGGAAAAGCATCAGACGTTCAAATAACAACAGAATCTGGAATTATAGACAAGTTAGAAGAAGGTGATGTGGTGCTTGCCGACAAGGATTTTCCCAATATTAATATCAAAGACGTTATAATGGTTATGCCCCCTTTTCTGCATGATGGAACACTAACAGAAGAAGAGGTGGTAGATTGTTACAACATAGCCAGTGTCAGTATTTTGCATATTTTTGTATTTGGTAGGGTCAATAAAAATATACTATATACTATACTACTAATATATATTGTTGGTTAAAGATTTAATTTGTCTCTGTTGGCAATTAAATAAGGAAAATAGAATTTGAAATAAAATAACTCTAGTTTAGGCAGAACAGTCTTCATAAATGAGTGTTTCGAATAAATATAGAATGTTAGTCTGGATAACTTCGTTACTTGCGTCAAAATCTCGGACTGCGTATAATATTGGTGACTTTTTTTCAGTTCATAGAAACCAGTTTCTTCATTAAATTTTATATATGATAAAAAAATTTCTTTGGTAGCATCATTGATTATATTTTCTTTGGCACTTACTGGGCACTTGATTTCCAGGACGGCCACTGGCTTTTTAAACTCAGCGACAATAATACCATCGGGTGATGCTGACAGCCATGGATATTCTGGGTCAACAACTAAACCACATTCTAAGACAGTTTTTTGGTAAACCTTTTCAAAATGTTTTCTGGCTTCTGGTTCCTTTTCTAAACCATACATTACATTTGATTTAGCCCTCTCCTTCAACTCATTTCGATTAAACAATTCTTGTGCTAATTGTTCAGCATTTTTCCTGGTTCGTGTTTTAATTTTATGTGCTTTCTCATTAGCTGAAATTCGTAGTTGTAAACTTTGAACATGCCATAAATTCGACTCGGATTTTGACTGCAAACGAGTCTTAATTGTAATTTCTTTCAACTGAGCGCTCGGTATCCCAACGTACTTTTTGAAAAATCCATTTTCCTGATCACTTAGAGCATTCAACAATTGTACTGACGTATCACATATTTTGTTTGAACATGTATCATTAACATATTTAAAAAAATTATCTAGGTCACTGCGAATTATTCTACCATCTATTCTACCATATACAAAATACGGCTTCTATTATACCAGAAATTATATAAAAAATGAGCCTCTCACTGTCAGTGATTAATTAATTCTATGCTTAATATGTTTTTCAGATCACAATGTACATCGTTCCTCTTCACAATAGAAAAAACGTCCGATATTGCACTGTCTATTTTTGTTTTGCGCGTTTTGGGAAACATTTCTCCGAACTGCATTCCTTTACCTTTTTTTTTTTTTTTTGTTTAGCTGCAGTGGATGGTTTATTCCATTCACAAAGTTTATCAGCTTTAGTTCCAAAATTTTCTTCATTCACAAAACAGAACAAAGCAGCAACATGTTTACATCTTTTGCCAAGTGCTGCTGGACATTCACACTTGTTTTCTTTGATTTTTCTTTCTTTATCCAACTGAAACAAACACAAATAAAACTGAAAAACTGTAAGAGCTTTTTTGAGGTTAGGTATGGGCGTGGTTGAAATATATTTTTGTCATTACCACAGATCGTATTTTAACTAAACCATCAATACTTACAAATATTTTAACGTTATATGGGGGCAAGCTTATAGAAGTTTGCCTAATAACGGAGGCCATTATTACGTTTTCTGTGCCACATCTTCTTTCGGAGACATTTAACACATGCCCAGATTTGTATAAATTCAGTCCTTTTTTTAAAGTTGAATAGGTAAATTTATCGTACGAAATATTTGTGAACCCACACAGTTAATAATTATATCCATTTATTGCACTTAATTATAACCGTTTTACAAAACTGCATCGCAACACACCATTATAACTAACAGCTGAGACTGACACTCCTCGTGCCAGTTCGTTCGAATGCCGCTAGAGGCTATTGTGGCAGTAGAGTCGATTTACAGTCTCGTTGCTTATAGTTGAGTTAAGCATATATCAATGTTCAACTTAATCTCTCCATATGCTAAAATACTGTTTTACAGATTATTTAAAAAAAAAAACATATTCTACAATACTACTTTATAAGTATACAGAAACTTTAAATATTAGATCACTATATGTTCATTGTTGTTTAAATTATTCACTTAAAATCAGACATTTATTTTGAACAGTTTTCCACAACTATGGGACTAGGTCACATCAAATGAAATACTAATAATTCTTTTTTTTCACAAAAATTCATAATCAAAGACTATATTATTTACTTGGTTCCAAAATTTTTTAATGTTTTACCATCAAAAATTAAATTAACACGTTAACTACCGTTTTTACCCCCGGGGTCAAGTAACAGGTCATTCTATACACACGGCGATCAATTTCAGAGTACATTAGTTGTGGATGGGAATATATAACCAAGTGAGCATACATACATTTCGTTTCAAGATTTTTCCATTTCTCAATGACGGTTCTTGTTTCCGAAGTCAAGTGCGGCGCTAGCGACAGCTCTTGGAGAATATTAATAATTATTTACCGTAATAATACCGAGATTACAGTTTTCCATTTTAGAGTTACTATAATTTTAGTCTTAGAACGCTTTCTTGACGCTGGAGTCAAGTAACGTTATTAAACAATGCCTTATTACTTGACCCCAAGGACAAGAAATGTACCAAATTAATGTTTCTGAAAAATAACCCCCGTCATTAACGTGTTAATAGTTAATAAACCTCACAAATCTAAAACTGTAACAAAAAGTTACTAGTTCCAATTCTGGTAATAATAAAAAAATTATTGCAATATGTATAATAACAACAATTTTTCTTTGAACTCAACTATTTGCATAGACATTTCGAAAATCAAATATTTTTTATATTATACGTTTCAATTCATTCTACTCATTACTATTCTATTATCACAAAATTCACAAAATAAACATTCTTTAAAATGCATGTGTTTTCTTTCTCTTAGATTTATTTTTATTTTTCCAGTTTACAATCTTTCTTAAGAAACGTTTATTTAAGATAATCGGCAGTTCTGATAGTGGAAATGATGAGAATATTGGTTGTGTTCTTTAGCAAAGTTAAAGAGTTTCTGGATTGGTAAAAAGAATCAGCCCGAAAACTTTTCGCTAGTTAAAAAAAAATACGTAAAAGAACTTTCTGTAAGAAAATAATATGCCGACTGGTTTAAGGATATATTAGGAAACTATGCTGATTCATCTTGCAAGCAAAGCAAATACACAGCTCGATCGCCAAGTAACTAACCAACCTATTACAGTTCATCTCAAAGTTATAGCAACCTGAGACCCAGTTTTTCAATTCAAGTTTAAGCACTTTATCCTACAGATAGATTAGCTAGAAGTTTAGAATGTGAAGAAGACTATTTAAGGATTTAATAAAAGCACATTCGAAACTTCTAGCTAATTTATCTGTAGGATAAAGTGCTTAAACTTGCATTGAAAAACTGGGCCTCAGGTTGCTATAACTTTGAGATGAACTGTACTCAAATGTTGTGTCTACCATCTTGTTAATAAAGTTAAATGTTTTCTAACATTTGAATGCAAGAATGTAAGAATGCATGTATTCTGGAAATTCAAATTTTCCAGCTTATTCCTGCTGTTGTTATATCAATCCTTAGACACATTGTATATCCATTTAATATGTAAGAAGTTACTTTCTTTAATTTCCTATTGTTTTAAAAACTTACATAAACAATGCTGAGTCAAATCGACTGTTTACAAAAACTACTTTGTAATATTTTTAATTCAACTGCAGTTGAGAGAATTTCAATGAATAATTCACATTTTCTCAACAAAATTATGATATTATTTAAACTATACTGACAGGAAACCAATTGTATAAAATGCTAAATCTTCGTTGATCTCACGCCGGAATATTTCGAGGTTAGAAATTATATGCGCTGCAAAAATGACTTATTATTAATTCAGATTTTGATGAGGATGAAGCTTAAAAGCTGACATAGAAAGTTGGCTAATTTTTTGATTATTTCAACGATTGACATGATTCCATTAAATTAAAAAAATATATATAAAAACTGTGATCTTTATCAGATAGTACTTAAAAAAAGATATGAACAATTATATTCTACTAAAAATCAATTCGACATTTTTGTTAAAGGTTTTGTATAGGTGTATCGCTTATAATTTATAACATTTTATTACTTAAATTTTGCAGACTGTTTAATCTATGATTATCTACACTCATGTTCTATCAACAAATGTAATTGTTGGTAAATAAAATTTTATTGTTTTATTACGTGCCGCCTATTTTCAACTAAAAAATATATACCTATTAAGATGAATGAAATATTTCAAGGATATGAATTATATCCATGTTTCGCTGATCGACAGCTTAACATGAGATAATGTATAGTTACGAGAATAATAATTTCGAAAATAAATGTAACAGAAGACTTATGACAGTATATCCAACAGATACTCAAAATCACTAAATAATTTTTCAAAATACCAATCTAAACATAATAAGTTTTTCTATAACCGTACATTCAGTTAAAAAAAGGGGGACTAAAAATGTTTAGATGAGGAAGATTTTTAGAATTGGTTCATACCTTGCATCCTACATAAGCTGAAATTCACAAATACCTACTTTGATAAACAAGTTAACTTTGAATGCATATCACATGCCATAATAAAAATATGTTGTAAATATTTCTTAGGTATACTATGCCCCTGCTCTTCAGCAGGGCCGCACCGTCCATAAGGGCAAGTCGTGCGGCGCACGACGACCCCATCTAACTAAAGGCGCCGTAAGGCTCTGCGAGTTTTGAAATTTAAAATAAAAAAATAAACGTTTAGTTACAATATAGCAGGACTGGATTATCCAATCGACAAACTAGGCAATTGTCTAGGGGCCCCAATACGCGAGGGGGCGGTCCAGCAGTTCAAAACTAACTAATTTTATCCCAACGACCGACGAGCGACGTTTATCATTTACCATTGACATTTTGGAAAATAAAATGTACAAGAAAATTATTTATTTGTTATTTAATTACTTTGTTTAAATATAATTATCGCATGTATTACCTCTATCCTGTAGCAACATTTTACAGAATTATTTATAAGATTATATTATAGTGGTTTGCAAGCAAGAAGTCACGAAAAAGGATATAAGTTTTTCAATATACTATTTTCATATTTAATGTTTACTTATATTTAATTTTAGTTCAGGGGAAAATCTAAATACGGCAATTTTTTTATAATAAAACATTTTTTATTGGTATTTTATATTTTTATGTCTTACGCCCACGAAACCTACTTTTCGAAACCAATATTTTTTAAGTCAAATCTGTAACTTTTAATTTGAGGCTGTTTGACCTTGAAAAATTCGAAAATTTCGCCTGCGGCGCATTTTACAATCCCGTCCCCATTTGTAAATAGGAGGGCGCATATACCGTGCGTGTAATTGTCCATTAGGCATGTACATTCATGTAGCGTGAGAGATATGACAACACAGCGCTGTAAACTCGTCCGTTAACGGAGTATCCCAGCCTCAGTTATTTCATTTGAGCCAGCTGGCACGCGCGATGTTGTAATTCTTACTACCTATGCCTAGCGAGCCGCTACACACACGGTACTTCATTTGCTTTAAAGCATACCAAACCTTAATTCAGCCCTGGCATGAACGGAAAAATGTTGAATTTTTATATTCAACTGTTTAGCGTAATGTATTTGAGATACTTTTTCCCCTAGCCTTCCCTTTCAGCTGAATTCTAGATATGCTACAGAAGGGCGCATGTTCGTATTTGCACGACGGCGCTCAAAAGGCTAGGCGCGGCCCTGCTCTTCAGTATTACAACTGACAGAATTAATAATGCAGTAAGAACCTGTTAATAAATAAATACCTATTATTTCTGCTTACATCATTGTTCAAAAATATTATTTTGGGTATTCAGCAGATAACTTTCAAAGTTATCTGCTGAATACCCAAAATAATATTTTTTAAAAACCTGTTAATACTTTCTTGCACTCATTAACATTAGGAAAAGTAAAAAAAACTAGGGAATTAAAACATATTTCTGGTTAGATAGGTAAACAAATAGTTTGCACATTAGGTTCTGATAAACAGTTAATTGTACATGCGGCACCTCAGACATAAGGTGTGGACAGATAGTACCTTGTGGTAAGAAACTCTCTTGGTTTAAATGCATGTAAGGCTTCAAATATTGGAGCAGAAGTCGGTTTCTACAAACAAGTTATGTACAATTGCAAGAGCTAATACTGAAATTAATCCAAAGTATAATGGACATTTATGATCATTAACAATGACTTATTAAAAATTGTAAATTATTCCATTTTAAACTACCCAAATAATATATTTATGTTAAATTGTCTCATGGCAATATAAAATTTCAATAAAAACTGACATGAATATTTTAACGAGCACAACAAGTACAATAACAAAAATCTTACATTCAAGGTTTTTTCAAGAACTGCCCCTGTAGATGAAACAACATTACTTGCTTCACTTTTAACAGCTGATCCAAATTCTTCTAAATCTTTCTTAACGAACTCCAGAACTTCAGTGCTCTGTAATTTCATGAAATTAATAACAAGCAGGAATTAAAAAATGTCATTTTACCTTATTCTTAGCTGCATTCAACCAAGAACCAAACCAGTTGTCCGATCTAAGAAAATATATTTTTTTATAATAGTAACAACAAACAAATTTCAAACGCATATGGATTCGCCATTTAAGTAATATTGTTAAGTTTAGAAGAAGAAAATTACTTACTTCTCGCCCATTCTAGATCTTTTTTTCTATTTGGTAAATTACACGATTAATTTAGCGTTGACAATTTATTTGACAGGTTAAAAATCTTTGTTTTGTTTTTTCAACACATTCGCTGCGGCGGCCATGACACAAACTGATTCATAGTGAAGTTAGCTATTATAAATATAAAATATTCTTCTTCTAATTATTGGTTTCGTTCCGCCGCGCCTTATCTTGTGACGGTCAACAGCCGTACACCGTGCATAGAGCAAGTGTAATATTTATTTTTAAGACAATATGTGACAATATATACAATATAATTACAGAAAGCAATAAAAAAAACATCCGGTTTTTTCGATTTTGTGGTGTATATTTTAGATTAAAACGCAATGTGATTTCAGAACTTGGTTCTAACTGTTCACCAAGCTCTAAGACTGCATCAAAACCACTGAGTCATATACATACTGAAGTGGGCCCTAACAATAGGAAACTATTGTTTTCTTTCGTAAAGCTATAGAGAGAGAAGTTATTATCAGGATGGTTCTATGTCTCCTTCTCACTTGCCACGTACTCCATAAGTGTTTAATACATTTAATAGAGCATCGTGTGGCACAGTGTCAAATGCCTTTGCGAGGTCAAGGAAAACAGTTATACATTTGTTATTACAGTTTAGGTTATCAGTAATATTTTTAGTGAGTTCATATAAGGCATCAGTAGTACTCAATCCCTTGGAAAAGCCAAATTGATTCTTTGAAAGTATATTATTATTAGCAAGAAAGTTAACCAGTCTTTCCTTCAGGCATTTTTCAAGGACCTTAGCAAAATTGTTAATGACACTAATAGGACGAAAATTGGTAATCTTGGATTTATCACCAGTTTTGAAAATCGGAGTGACTATAGAAGTTTTAAAGTAGGAAGGAACAATACCAGTTTTGAATATCAGATTAATTATATATTTTAACGGCTCAAGAAAATAAAGATGAAATGTTTTAATTAACTTAGTGTCAATAGCATCAGCACCAGGTGAACAATTATTTTTCAGAGAATTGATATGTATTATGATTTCTGTACTGAAGTGGGCCCTAACAATAGGAAACTATTGTTTTCTTTCGTAAAGCTATAGAGAGAGAAGTTATTATCAGGATGGTTCTATGTCTCCTTCTCACTTGTAAAACTATTATGCATTAAGGCAACAGAAACAGGGTACCATATGCCAATCATAGCTTCTTCCTCTATAGTTTCTGCGACCCCCCCCATCAGCGCACACTCTAAGGTTTGTTCCAACCACAGCACCGAACCAGTTTTGGAATCGTCCAGTACATGCGCAAAGTGAATTTAGAGCTCTAAATTCACTTTGCGCATGTACTGGACGATTCCCAAACTGGTTCGGTGCTGTGGTTGGAACAAACCTCTAGTATGTATAGTTGACCTAAACTTTATGAGACACGTAAAAAATCTCAAAGCTTTGCCGTCAAACTCCTTAGGATAGAGTGGAGCATGCTTTATTTTTCTACAGCATATTAAATAATAAATATAATGTATTACTTAATACATAAAACATCATTATTTTCGTATGTTCTGGCATGATTAAAATAAGAAATTAACAGAAACACGCCTGTATCAATTATGATTTAAAATTATTTTGATAACTCCCTCCTAAAATATTTGACAACCTAACGCTGGTTGTCGTTGCTATAGTAACCATTAGGAGGGAGTTAATACACTTTTTGATACACTTTAATACATTACATAAATAGTCAAAGGATTGTACAACTGCACCTAGATGACTGAACATCTGTATGTGCATAAGTCATGTATTACATAATGATAATAATAATTGTAGATAATTACATCATACTTACTAACTATTTATAAATGAAATTAAGAGTACCTACTTATACATAAAAAAAAACAAGATATAAAGATTAACCCCATTAGTTACTAAGGGCTAAAGTGAATTTAAACAGAGTTAAATTAAGGTATAAACTAAAAGAGAGCCATAAACTTCTGTATATTATGTGTTATGTATGTTCTACATGTGTGGTTAAACTTTCTTAGGTTTGCAATTGATCTTATTTCCAAAGGAAGAATATTATAAATTTTAGGAGCCAAATAATTTAGGAATCTTAGATTAATATTAGAATTACTATTGGGAATTTCCAAGTGTCTATTTACATTGTTTCTGGTTCCATACGAGTGGTTTACATAATTTTTTAAGTTCACATTTTTTTGTGTAAAGGAACATACATTTAGTATGTATAAGGAACGTACATCAAAGATTGTGTCGGAGTATAGCAATCTAGTGGGAAACATCTTGTTTTTACGATAAATAATTTTTAGAATATAGTTCTGCACAACATTTAGTTTTTTTAGAGAATTCTTGTAAAGACCACCCCATATAACTATACCGTACCTTATTAAAGATTCAACTAGTGCTTTATAAACACAAATTAATAGTTTTTTCCCCATTATCTCTCTTATGGTATAGAATTTACTTATTAATTTTCGAATATTATTGCTCAGTTTTATAATGTGATGGTTCCATTTGAGATTTTCATCGATAATAATACCCAAGTACTTAGTAGAATGTACCTCATTTATTTCTGTATCCATCTGTTCAATATATATACTGTTAAAATCGGGGCGGTTAGCTGCAGTCAGCGAGAAAGCTATATAGTTTGTTTTATCAACATTCAGAGTTAGCTTGAAAGAGTCAAGCCAGTTTTTTATTTTTGCAATACCTGCACTAACCGAGTCTTTTAATTCCTCCCACGTTTTTCCTTCAAAAACAACAGCCGTGTCATCCGCATAAGAAATTACAAATCCATTATCAATGCCAATATTTGTTAATGAATTAATGTAAGAAATAAACAATAACGGTCCTAACACAGTACCCTGAGGAACTCCAATTTTCACTTTCATAGGTTCACTGTATGTATCTCCAATTTTAACTTTTTATATTCTGTCACTGAGATAACTTCTAAAGACATCCAACACAATGCCACGTACTCCATAAGTGTTTAATACATTTAATAGAGCATCGTGTGGCACAGTGTCAAATGCCTTTGCGAGGTCAAGGAAAACAGTTATACATTTGTTATTACAGTTTAGGTTATCAGTAATATTTTTAGTGAGTTCATATAAGGCATCAGTAGTACTCAATCCCTTGGAAAAGCCAAATTGATTCTTTGAAAGTATATTATTATTAGCAAGAAAGTTAACCAGTCTTTCCTTCAGGCATTTTTCAAGGACCTTAGCAAAATTGTTAATGACACTAATAGGACGAAAATTGGTAATCTTGGATTTATCACCAGTTTTGAAAATCGGAGTGACTATAGAAGTTTTAAAGTAGGAAGGAACAATACCAGTTTTGAATATCAGATTAATTATATATTTTAACGGCTCAAGAAAATAAAGATGAAATGTTTTAATTAACTTAGTGTCAATAGCATCAGCACCAGGTGAACAATTATTTTTCAGAGAATTGATATGTATTATGATTTCTGTATCATTTACATGTTTTAAAAACATTGATGATAATGCGTTATATTGTATTTGAAATATATTATTGGGCGCTTTAATGTTGTTTAGCATATTTATACCAATGTTAGTGAAAAATTCATTGGAATAATTAGACATGTCTTTAATGGTGGGAAATGGTTTATTATCATTATCAGTGATCTGAAAATTATTATTATTCTTGGTAGTTGTCTCATCAGCTGCTTCAGAAACAATCTTATATACGTTTTTAAAATTGTTTTTGTTTCCGTCAATTTGAAGCTTATAATAGTCATATTTACATTTTTTAATTAATTTGTTCAAGTTATTTCTATAATCCTTATACCTGTTATCATCGTTTATGTTAAAGTTAGTACTAAGATTTTTTTTTTATTTTATCCCGTTTTTTTATAGAGTTAATAATGCCGTTAGTTATCCAGGGTTTGATTTTTTTATTAGTTTTATAAGTAATAGTTTTAATTTCTTGAGATTGTTCTATACAGTTAGACACAATTTTTAAGAAGTTTTCAGTTGCTATTTCAGCATCATTAATGTTTAAAACAGATTCCCAAGTTTCATTGCTAATTAATTCCCGAAAAGATTGGTAATTTGTTTTTTTAATTGTTTTCGAAGCATACTTATCAACATCATGAGGTACATTATCATTAGAAAAGTTTATCATAATTGGAAAGTGATCAGTTAAATCTGAATTTAGAATATATGAATTATGTTTGAGTAAGTTAGACTTTAGCTTATATTTAATAAATATATGATCCAGGCATGTTTTAGAGTTTGTATTTAAACGAGTGGGACCATTTATAGTAGAAACAAGGCCAAAAAAGTTCAAAATCGACATGTACAAATTTACGTTATTGTCATCTTTATTACAAGTATCTATGTTAAAATCTCCTATATACAATTCCACTTGACCACACAGATTATCAGTAAAATAAGTTTCAAGATCTTCTAGAAAATATTGAATGTTTGTTGAGGGCGGCCTATATCCACATGTAATGCTATACTTTATATTGTTTAGCTCGAAGTAAATTTTACTAAGAGTAACACCAGATCTTATGAGTTTAACATGATTAATATTAGCATTAATCTTTGCATTTATAAAAATGGCAACACCATCATTTTTATTTATATTGGCTCCGTTATAATACATATTGTATCCGTTAATATTGTATTGATTTTGATTGTTAATCTGCCAACATTCGCTTAAAATGATAACGTCACAGTAGTTAATATTATAAGCTTGTAGAAAAACTAGAAGCTCATTAAAATTTTTTTGAATGCTACGAATATTAAAGTGTACAATATTCAAAATTTTCTTATTTAAATCAAGTTTATAATTTATATGATCACAGTCTATACATTCTGTTTTACTCTCTATTAAATCAAGCTCATTTAATATTTCAATTTCATGAAGATTAGCAGCCATTGAATCCACCATAGTCTATTTTACTTCGCAGAATTTCTATAAGGTACTGGTAAGAAGGGCACTTTGGATCACTAGCTTCATAATTTATGTTATGATTAAGTTTGAACTTTATATTTGCTTTTGAGCAATTGCTACACTTTTTGTTAGATTTTGGACATTCACTAATATTGTGTTCTTCGGCACAAATTTCACACACAGGTTTATTTGTGCATTTTGTATTCTTGTGATAGTGTTCTTGGCAATTAAAGCAACGTTGTATGGAAATGTCCTCATAAATGGGAAATCGTTCCCACTGAATAAAAACTTTTTTTATATTTATGAACTTATGGAATAGTCGGGGTGAGCATTCTCCATATATTGTATGAGTGTTATTTTTTCTATTATGTTTTATATACGTCACTTTTAGATTATCATTATCTTCAAAAATTTGGTTTTGTTCACGAATACATGTTTCAATTTCTTTAGCTCCTAATTC